>CM076573.1:565983808-566525633 GCA_034641835.2 Pinus albicaulis | reverse complement strand
TGCTCCAACCAAAGAAAATCAGGGCGAATTTCATTTTTTACAGTTTTATGTGCTTTTTTTGGGTCGGTTAATATATAATAATTAATTATTTTTAAAATAATTATTGGGCTAACTTTATTAAACTATAGAAAATGGGTTTTATATAAAAAAATTCGCCCTATTAAAATTTGAAATCCCTTAAAATTCGCCTTTGGGCTAAAATTCGCCCCTAAAAGTTTCCATGATTATATTGATCCTTCGACTTTATTAATCACTTGAGTTTATTAATAATTTTTGTTTCTAATACTAATTTTTTGGGTTTATAATATTAATAATCCTTTCGGTTTTCTGATGTTATTTGTTTATAATATTAATAGTCCATTTTCTTTATTGATGTTTTATGTTTATAATATTAATATTTCACTATATTTTTTGTTCCATTGGGTTTATTAGTTCTTTTGGTTTATAATATTAATAATCCCTTGTGTTTATTAATTAGTTGATTTTAAAATATTGATTCTTATGGTTTATTAATTTCTTAGGTTTTTGAATTTAAAATATTTATTCTTAGGCTTTGTTACTCTCTTGTGTTTTTAATATTGATCCATTGGCCTTATTGATCCCTTATGTTTATAATAATTTTCCCTTGGGTTCACAAATTCCTTTGGTTTATAATATTAAACCCTTGGGTTTATTATTTATTTTGGTTTATTAAGTTTATAATCCATTGGGTTTATCAATCTCTTGAGTTTAAAATATTAAATACTATGGTTTATTAAATTCTTAGGTTTTGGGTTTAAACTATTCATTATTAGGGTTTATTACTCTCTTGAGTTTAAAATATTAATTCTTAGGGTTTATTAATTTCTTGGTTTATAATACTAATATTTTTCGGATTCTTTCAGTTCGTAATATTATTCCCTTCAGTTTATTAAATCCAAATATTGGGGTTTAAATATTAGTCCTAGAGTTTAATACTAATGCATTGTCCAATTTCACATTATGAAAAACATTCACTCAATATGAAAATCAACCATGGGAAACCATTGTTAATTAGTGTTAGCCATAGTCGATCAATGTCATACATGATCAAATGTCACATTCTGACCATTATTGTCTCAATATCAAAATCACCCATGGCCAACCATGGTCTTAGTTGGTCCAACGTCGCATTGTGACAACAATTGTCTCAATGTTTAAATCAAGCATGGTAAACCATGTCTATTCCCCTCAATTTATAATATTAATAATCATGTGACTTTATCAATGACTTTTATTTAAAAAATTGATTCCTAAAATTTATTTATCTCTTTATTAATCATGTGAGTTTCTCATTAATTTGCATTTAAAATATTTATTCCTATCCTTTACTAATCTTTTTTGTTTTTTATATGTATCCCTTGGCCTTGTTGATCTCTTATGTTTTTAATATTTTTCTTATGTATCCCAATTCCTTTAGTTTATAATATTAAACCCTTGGGTTTATTAGTTATTTTGGTTTATAATGTTAATAATCCCTTGTTTTTGTTAATTACTTGATTTTAAAATATTGATTCTTATGGTTTATTAATTTCTTGGGTTTTTGAATTTCAAATATTTATTCTTAGGGTTTGTTACTCTCTTGTGTTTTTAATATTGATCGCTTGGCCTTATTGATCCCTTAATTTTTTGGATTCTTTTGGTTCGTAATATTATTCCCTTCAGTTTATTAAATCCAAATATTGGGGTTTAAATATTGGTCCTAGAGTTTAATACTAATGCATGGTCCAATTTCACATTATGAAAAACACTAACTCAATATGAAAACAAACCATGGGAAACCATTGTTAATTAGCATTAGCTATAGTCGATCAATGCCATCCATGATCAGATGTCACATTATGACAAATATTGTTTCAATTTGAAAATCACCCATGGCCAACCATGGTCATAGTTGGTCCAACGTTACATTGTGACAAAAATTGTCTCAATGTTTAAATCAAGCATGGTAAACCTTGTTTATTCCCCTCGGTTTATAATATTAATAATCATGTGACTTTATAAATTATTTTTATTTAAAAAATTGATTCCTAATATTTATTAATCATGTGAGTTTCTCATTCATTTGCATTTAAAATATTTATTTCTAGTCTTTACTAATCTTTTTTGTTTTTTATATGTATCCCTTTACCTTGTTGATCTCTTATGTTTTTAATATTTTTCCTTTGGGTTCCCCGATTCCTTTGGTTTATAATATTAAACCCTTGGGTTTATTAGTTCTTTTGGTTTATAATATTAATAATCCCTTGTGTTTATTAATTAGTTGATTTTAAAATATTGATTCTTATGGTTTATTAATTTCTTAGGTTTTTGAATTTAAAATATTTATTCTTAGGCTTTATTACTCTCTTTTGTTTTTAATATTGATCCATTGGCCTTATTGATCCCTTATTTTTATAATAATTTTCCCTTGGGTTCACCAATTCCTTTGGTTTATAATATTAAACCCTTGGGTTTATTATTTATTTTGGTTTATTAAGTTTATAATCTGTCGGGTTTATTAATCTCTTGAGTTTAAAATATTAAATTCTTAGGTTTTAGGTTTAAACTATTAATTATTAGGTTTTATTACTCTCTTGAGTTCAAAATATTAATTCTTAGGGTTTATTAATTTCTTGGTTTATAATACTAATATTTATCCCTTAGGTTTATAACATTTTTTCGTTGGGTTTATAATATTAAATGCTTGTGTTTATTTGTTCCTTACCTTTATAATTTTAATAATTCTTTTGGTTTATAATATGACTTATTTTGGTTTACAACATTAATAATCCAATGAGTTTATTAATCTTTTGAGTTTAAAATATTATTTCTTAGGGTTTATTAATTTCTTAGGTTTTTGAATTTCAAATATTAATTATTAGGGTTTATTAATCTCTTGTGTTTATAATATTGATGAGTTGGCCTTATTCATCCCTTAGGTTTAAACTATTTATCCTTGGGCTCCCCAATTCCTTTCATTTATAATATTAAACCCTTGGGTTTACTAGTTCTTTGGTTTTATAATATTAATTACCCTCTGGGTTTATTAATCTGTTGAGTTTAAAATATTAATCTCTTTATTAATCATGTGAGTTTCTCATTCACTTGCATTTAAAATATTTATTCCTAGCCTTTACTAATCCTTTTTGTTTTTTATATGTATCCCTTCGCCTTGTTGATCTCTTATGTTTTTAATATTTTTCCCTTGGGTTCCCTAATTCCTTTGTTTTATAATATTAAACCCTTGGGTTTATTAGTTCTTTTGGTTTATAATATTAATAATATCTTGTGTTTATTAATTAGTTGATTTTAAAATATTGATTCTTATGGTTTATTAATTTCTTAGGTTTTTGAATTTAAAATATTTATTCTTAGGCTTTGTTACTCTCTTGTGTTTTTAATATTGATCCATTGGCCTTATTGATCCCTTATGTTTTTAATAATTTTCCCTTGGGTTCACCAATTCCTTTGGTTTATAATATTAAACCCTTGGGTTTATTATTCTTTTGGTTTATATTATTAATAATCTATCAGGTTTATTAGTCTCTTGAGTTTAAAACATTAAATACTATGGTTTATTAAATTCTTAGGTTTTGGGTTTAAACTATTAATTATTGGGGTATATTACTCTCTTGAGTTTAAAATAGTAATTCTTAGGGTTTATTAATTTCTTGGTTTATAATACTAATATTTATCCCTTAGGTTTATAACATTTTTTCATTGTGTTTACTAATTTCATGGGTTTATAATATTAAATGCTTGTGTTTTAACTTCTAAGGTTTTGTATTTTAAAATATTAATTATTAGGTTTTATTAATCTCTATTGTTTTTAATATTTCTCTTAGCCTTATTGATCCCTTAGGTTTTTAATATTTATCCCTTGGGTTCGTCGATTCCTTTGGTTTATAATATTAAACCATTGGGTTTATTATTTCTTTTGGTTTATAATTTTAATCACTCATTGGGTTTGTTAATCTCTTGAGTTTAAAATATTAATTCTTAGGCTTTATTAATTTCTTAGATTTTTCAGTTTAAAATATTAATTCTTAGGGTTTATTAATCTTTATTGTTTTTAATATTGATCCCCTAGTTTTATAATATTTATCCCTTGGGTTTGCCGATTCCTTTGGTTTATAATATTAAAACCTTGGGTTTATTAGTTCTTTTGGTTTATAATGTTAATAATCCCATTGGTTTATTAATATCTTATGTTTAAAATACAGATTCTTATGAATTATTAATTTATTAGGTTTTTTAGTTTAAAATATCAATTCTTAGGGTTTATTAATCTCTTGTGTTTTTAATATTGATCCCTTATGTTTTTAATATTTATCCCTTGGGTTCACCAATTCCTTTGGTTTATATTATATATTTTATTATTGAATAATACAATATTGTATATTCTAATATATATATATATATATATATATATATATATATATATATATATTAAGTTACTATATAGTATGTATATAGTTAACATTATTAATATATTCTAAGTAAATATATAAAATATTTTGGTAATTTTAATCATAAATATATAATACTTATTTTGGTGAAATACATGTGTTGGGTAGTGGATATAGGCCTATCAGCATATATCAACCACATTTGTGAATGTTGTTGTAAATTTATTTCATATAAGTCTATTAACGTATATCAATTGCATTGGTAAATGTAATTGTGCTAATTATAAAATGAATTATTATACATAATCACAAAATAATAAAATAAATTATTATATATAATCACAAAATAAATTATTATAATTTTTAAGTATTTTAAAATTTTAAAAATAGAAAAACAAATTATTTTATTATTTTATTTTTAAAATTAAATTTGATTTTAATTTAATTAAAATTGATTAATTGAAATAGAAATTATATGCTAATCAAAACTATTTTCATATGATGATATTTTTCCCATGTTGATGGGAACCTTCTTTTAACCATTCAAAATTGTTCGATTTAAGTGCCTCATCATCTATGCCTCGGCTAAAATATTAATTAGATTAAGTGGCATGTTTAGAGTTGATAATTTAGTTGATTTGGAGAATGATTTGGCTTTTTTGCTTGTGCTAAACTTGTAAAGAGATATATTGATTTTTTGTGTGTGATGAAGTGATAAGGATTGCCAATTTTGAAAAATAAGGCCTCTCCACAAATGGGTTTAATGTCTCAATCTTTTCATTAACAAAAAAAATCACCAAAGTGAAAAAAATATCCTTAACTTTAAAATTAAATATATTTAGATTCATATTTACCCTTGGTGAATTACTTGCCACTTAAGAAATAGATGTCACCATAAAAGCCATTGCAAAGCCCAAAATCATTTTTGGAATACTACTTTCCATGCCTCTACAACTACTCCTTGTCATTGCAAATACCACTTTTCGCTTGGCATGATCACATTAAGTGGCGTGACGGGGCAAATCCCATCCCTAACTATCCATCCTGGCACAAGTTCTTTAGTTGATAATCTAAATTGACAGGGTGGTATTTAAAATGACCTATACCATGTACAATTGGCTTATTTGTGAGATTAATTATCTTTTCCACCTTATACCCTACATTGTGATTGTAATACATGGCATAATTTAAAACAAAGTTACCAGTTTAATGGGAATTATACAGAGTTTTATTTTTATGTTGATTTTGAAAAGCATTGATACAACATTAATTTTTTTTTTGTTTGGAGTATATTTTTGGCAACTTAAATTTTTTTATGTGTTAGATATGATTTTTTTTTTAAATGTTGTTGATTTTCATGTAGATTTTGAAAAGTGTTGATGTAGCATCAGCTATTGGAAATTGTATTTTACACTTTAATCTTTAATTTTTCTTATGTATTAAGTATGGATACAAAATTTAAAATTTTAGTAATTTTCATTTTATTTTGAAAAATGTCGATGCAACATCAACATTTTTTTGGCATATTTTTTACGCTTTAAATTTTCTTATTCTTTAAGTATGCAACTTTTTTTCTTATTCACAAGATATTTGTTTTTGAAGTGAGTTTCAAGTTTGTGTATTTTGTTTTACTTTACTTTGCACTGTTGTTTTTAATAAATAATTTTTTTTGAAAAGCTTTAAAAATATAATAAAATTAATAATTTGAAGTTAGAATTTATTTATTTATTTATGTATTGTTAATTAATACTTCAATACATATAAAATACTTGTTACTAAAAAACAATAATTTTAAACACTTAAAAAAAAATACATATTCTACATATAAAATATAATTAATTAGAAAAATACACATTTCCGACTCTTTTGCTAAAAATGACATGAAAAATAATTTTTTTTTATGGAAAAATTGAAAAAAAAAAACTTGAAAAGTTAACAAATTTTATAAAATTTTAAGAATTTTAGATTCAAATATTATCATATTTGAAGTTTCTTTCTTAAAAAAAAATAAAGATTTACATAAAAATTAAGAAAAAATAACAAAATAAAAATATTGTTAAAAAATAAAAATAAAAATAATGATAGCAAAAAATCAAAACAGAAAAATTAAAATAAATGAGTTGAAATAAAATTAAAAACAAACCAAAATAATTTTAATTTATATAAATTAAAAGAAAAAAATACCATTACAACAAAAATTTGAAAAAAAATATATGTATTTATTAATTAAATAAAAAATCAAAACATTATAAAGTATAATTAGAAGAAAAAAAATGATCAATTATTAAAAAAAAATAAGGCAACATTTCAAAAATAAAACAAAATCAAAACATTACATCAAATCTGAAAATTAGGAAAAAAAATTGAAAAAGTAATAAGATATTAAACAAATTAAAAAAAAAAACATAATACAAAAAAGAAAAAGACAACGAAAATAAATAAATAAATAAAAATATTGTTAAAAATTGAAAATTTATTAAAATATAAATTAAAATAAAAGATTAAAATAAAAATAAAAACAAATTTAAAAAAAACTTATTAATTAAATTAATTATCCACTTTTTTTTCATAAATTCATGGATTTTTTCATCACTTATATTTTATTTTCCAAACCAAAACATTGTCGCAATGTTAACCATGGAAATTCGCCAATTTAAAAAACAAAAGTACCAATGCTGCAGATTACACTGATTTTTCCTTTGTTTATTTTCTTTCCCATGGGATTTTTATTATAGAATGGATTTGGTTCAATTATTTTCCTCAAAATATCTTACATAAATTATATATTTTCACAATTCAATTTTAAATAATGATGCAATATACAAAACAAAGTTTAAGTGAAGACTACAATAAATAGGATTTTCTCTTTCGAATTTATAATTTTAATCATAAATTAAACATATAAAATAAAATATAAAATTAAGAATCTTTTGCATTGAGACTTAAGCCTTTATGTAACTAAATTTTTTATTTTGATATGCTAATATTAAATAATTTTATTACATATGAATTCTTTGCCACTTTATTAAAATGCATGGGATGCTTCATATGAGTATAAATTTAAAATTAAGTAAATAGTTTATTACAATAATTAGTTTTTTTTTTAATTATTTATTTCATTTATATCGTATATATGCATTATTTAATATAAAACTATTAGACATTGTAATTTCTCCTTATTTGGTCCCATAATCTAAAGATAGAATAAAATGTGTACAAATGCATTTCAATAAACTCTTAACTTTTCTAAAAACCGATGATCTTGGGGCTAATGTTTCATCGAAAATTATGTATGCACATATCTCTATTTTGCTCCAAAGTTATCAAGTCCATTAATTATTTTCCTTCGTCGTATTTGTCGTATTTAAATATGTTTTATTATTAAATTTATGAATTTTTTCAAGCATTCAATAACTGCTATCGATTACTTTTTGCATAAGAGACATGTACTAAACATCCATGTTGCATATTACACTTGTTTTATTTTATTTTATTTTATACATATTATTAGCCTTTTAACTTATTTTATTTGATTTTTGGTTTCATTTTTATTTTGTTTTATTATTATTATTATTATTATTTGAGGTTTGTGTTAATTTTCAAGTAGAATCCTAACCCCACTATGTGTTAATTTCAGAGTTTTTTTTAAGTTTTTTGTTTGCAATTGGTCAAGTCTTCCTCCACGATGTGCCAGTTTGATGGTTGGTTTTTAAATTTTCATTGCAATGAGTAAATTTTACGCCTACTACGTGTCAATTTGATATTTTATTATTATATTTTCATTGCATTGTGTCAATTTGTCTTAGGCTAAGATTTTAAAAGAGATATAATTTTAACAATTGGCATAGTGACTCTTTTATTAATGTATTAATTTTAAAGTTTTTTTAGTCATGATATTTTCTTTAGAAGTATGTTGAGAATTCAATATTTTTTAGAGTCATGATATATTTTTTTTAATTTCATGGCTAAAAATGTTAAAATTTAAAGGTTTTTCAGAGTCGTAATATTTTATCATTAATATTATTGTCAAAATATATTGGAAATTTAACATTTTCATAGTAATGATATTTTATTTTTAATTCCATTGCTAAAAAACATTGGAATTTAACAAAAAAAACTCAAAAACTCTCTTCAATGCAATCCTGCGAAAACACAAAATTCTTAATGTTATTCCAAGGGAAAAAGCTAAATGAGAATAAATTATTTCAGAAGAATTGTATCAAAAATTTTCAATATTTAGCTGATCATATTTAACTTTATAAATTACATACTATTTATTTGCATATTAATCAACTAGATATGGGTTGTGATACTTATCCCAAAACGTTGATTAAAAAATTCTCCATGCAGGACTCCAAAACTCTCTTCAATTCAAACCTACAAAAACATTGAGCATATCCCTGCATGGAAGGGATAAGATGAATGAGATTAGATGTTTCAGAAGAATCTTTTTAAAAATTTCTCAATATTTAGTTGATCTTATTTAACATTATAAATTAAATACTATTTATTTACATATTGATCATATAGATATATCCAAAATTATTTCGTGAATATCCTAATGATGCGCTGTGATACTTAGCCTGAAACGTCGATTAAAAATTCTCCATGCAAGACTCCAAAGTCTCTTAAATGTTAAACTTTATGACTCCAAATTCACAAAAAAGGGTACGAGGTTTCTTAGTACATGTTGGTTACTATCATTAATTTATTGAAATTTATCTCACCAGTTTCTCATCCATTTGCATTGTGTAATAATAATTTTGAGTTTTTTTGGATAGAGAGTTGCCAACATGCATTCGAAGAACTAAATCCAAGGTATATAAGGCTCCTATTTTTAGAGAAAATAAGTGGTCCCTCCCATTTCATATCCCTCCCATTTCATATCTCTACAGATGCATCAAACATGTGCATTGGAGATGTTATGGGATAACTAGAAGGTATTAATCCATACATAATTTATTACACCAATAAGAATCTTCCACCTGTACAATTTAACTATACAGTAATCAAAAAAAAAATTCTTGGAATGATACATGTGATTAATAAATTTTTACATTACATCATGTGATATCTATTAGTATTGCACACCAACCATGTTTCCAAAAAATGTTTAATGAATAAACCAATTACTAATGGTAGGGTTACTTGGGGGTTATTACTATTACATTAATATGATATAACCATCCTAAAAAACATGTGAAGGATAATGTCGTAGTTTTTTTTTTCTGTAAATATTTAAACTCTGATGAAATTGATCCTCCTGTAGGAGACTCTTTCCCTAATGAAAAACTATTCTTAGTTTATACTAACTCTATATGGTTCACATAATTCCTTAACTACATGGGTGTAGGAGGAATTCCATACCATCTATCTTTGAAGGAGTGACAAAAGGTCACTAGAAAAAGTTGGAGGTTATTGTAGATTAATGAATCCATTTTCTACATAGGACTTGATATCACCATCTACAGGTGGGTGCAAGAAGTTGAGATCGATGAAATATTGAAAGATTGTTGTGATGGTGCATGTGGCAGCTACTTTGCAGATAACAGAAATGGGTACAAGGAACTTCAACAAAGGTACTACTAGCCAACAATCTTCAATGATTGTAAGGAGTATGTAAATAGGTTCGATAACTTCCAACACATGGGATGACTAGTGAAAACAGATGAAATTCCACTATAACCATATTTTGTAGTGGAACCCTTTGATAAATGGGCCCTCAATTTTACAGGACTGATTAACCCTTCTTCTCACCATAAATCCTACATCCAAATTTATATGATAATTATGTTACAAAGTGGATGGAATTCAAGGTACTCCTAAATGAAAAAAATTATGAAGTAGCAAATTTCCTTCATTAATAGATCTTAACTAGCTTCAAGATACCTAAGGAAATAGTGACTAGTGGAGGAATTTAGTTCACTTCGAGACTAATTGTAGAATTGATGAAAAAATATAATATCAAACATATAGTTACTGCACCATATCACCCTCAAGGTAATGGGAAAGTGGAAGGGAAAAATAGAATTATTTAGTCTATCATCACCAAGGCTATCTGGGTACACCTAAAGGACTGGGCTGAAAAACTCCTTCACTCATATGGGTCGATCAAACAACATGGAAGACCATTATCAGTTGCACACCATATGAAATTCTAAATGGGAAAATTGTATTGTTTCCCATTTTTAAAAAAATCCATACACTTAAGACAAATATCCAACGTGGAAATTACTTATTCAAAGCCCATAAGTAGAGACTTTTGCAAATAATTGAGGTGGATGAACTTCTCGATACTTCCATGCACGAAATAAAAATGATACAACAATAAATAGCTCAGTGGCATGATAAGTTCATTAAAAAGAATAATTTCAAAGATGGAGAATGGGCCTTACTCTTTGACTCCAAGTTCAAATATTTTAGGTAGAACTTCCACTCGATGTCTTGGGCCCTATGATATTGATACTAAGTATGATAATGGATCCATCAAAATTTGAACCATCAAAAATGAAAGGAATACTCTAATGGTAAATGGACACATGATTTAATTATATCATAAAACTTTATCTAAGAACTCCTTTTTGAGGAGAATCATCGATGGATGGACTAACTTAAAGTCCTTAACAAAGGAGGAACTTGGATGGATAATTCATTATGATTCAAATAAAAGATGAAAAAATAAAAATCATGCATGGAAACACTTAGGAGAATACATGGGGAAATTTTATGTGAAAACCATCTAATTCTATCACGTACCATGTTCATGTAAAAAATATATATCATAGATGAAAGGGAACTTCATGATTTCATAATGGTTATGTGAAGATCCTTCTACTTAAGTGTCCTTTAGAATTTTTGTTTCTCTACTAAATTAATTTTAAGGATATGCAAGAGAGGATGTTTCTATTGTTACAACTCAATTGTCAAAAACATGTTGTTGCAACTCCATTATATACCCTATTTTATACAATTCCATTATAAAACATAGTTTCTACAACTCTAGTGTTGAACTCCCATGCTACAACTCTGATGTTGCACCAATATTGAGGAAACTCTAATGCTACAACTGAACAATGAAAACTAAATTACCACCACTTTATAATGCCACTATGTAAACCATGCTACTTTATTTTCATTTATACACCTCAATAATGAAAAATAGAACCCTATAACTCTAGAGCACCATTACTACGACTTTGGAAGCACCGCTTTTGCAAATTTGGAGAATTTTTATTGCAAAATTCCTACTGAAATTTTGACATATAGAATGGGTGATGATGATTCTGCTACAACACCATGACTAGAGGGAACTAAAAATATATCAACACCATTATTGTGACTCCGAGCATTGTTTCTACAACTCTAAATGTTGTTGCTACAAATCTAAGAATATGCAACAACTTTGGACATGTGTTGCAACTTGAGGACTATGATGCAACTCCATTTCCAATGAGGAGCTATCATTTGGCACCAAATGTGATAAAGGTACAAACCTCTAGAATAATGAAAGTACAACCACTTATGGTAGTTTGAAAGGTACATCTCTCGAACTTTGTAATGAATTAGGATTGAATGTCACTTCTTGAATATAATTTATTTGAGCCCCTCACATCACTCTTCTTTACCACCATCTTATGTCACAATTTCTCAAATCACTACTTCCATAATTGGAACCCCCACCCTCTAGACCATACATTCCATATTTTCAGTCACAGTTTGCATGGGCTATGAGTAGGAAAAATGGGAGGTTTTCTCAAATGTAGGGAACCTAGAAGGGTACTGTTACACAAGAAATATTACATATCAGTGAGATTTTTCAAAAATAAATATGTATGGCATGCATAAATAATTGAAAGGCCCATGATGATGAGATGACCCTAAAATTTTCAATGAACTTACGTGAATACAAATTTGTGGTGGTAGGAACAAAGTTCTATGTAACAGAGGAGGTGATAATACATGTAACATGGCTTGCTACACTAGAGAGAATTGGTATTATCAAATAAGGAGAAGCCTTAAATACTGCAAGAATTCCTCGACCCAAGAGAATCTTTCGGAAAGAAGAGAACAAGGTTTGAAAAAAATTCCTTACTAGCTCGTTTGGGGGATATGGCTTTGGTAGTGCAGTGATACATCAGTTATGAAGGCTTCCATGGAGTAGTATACCCATAATATCTTTGGATTATGTACAAACTATTGCACGATAGACTGATCAATTTACCATTTTTTATTTGGATAGATTTGTAGAACATGACCTCACCAGTTCCAAGTTTTTTCTCACCATGAGAAAACTTGTCACATAACAAGCTTCTCAATATATTGGTCAAAACAATCTTACATCAAGAAGGAAGTGTTTGGAGTGAAGCAACAAGGGTACTAGCTAAATGAGAAATATTGTAACTGTTTCTAGAGAAGTCATAATTGTTGTACCTCAACCACGTGAGAACATAGTTGCTACTCCAAAATATAGAAATATATAAGCTACAACAGCAAAATTTGTGGCAATCTCAGAATTTTTTGCAACTCTAACTTGCAACCATGGATTTCATTATTGTGACTCCATTAACCACAAAATATCCTAGTGTGTTGATTGAAGAAGAATTTTTCAAGGGTTCTGTTGCAACTCCACAAAAATACAAAGGATATCATTATAGTGACATCAATATAATAGGAAGGAAAAATTGGAAAAAAAGGTTGTAGAGAATGAAGAAGATGCTAACTAATGTATTTTCCCAAACATGAAATGGTTTATATACACCCGTGTTGCTGCAACTTTGAAAATAGTAAAAGAAACCCTTGCTTCTCCACAAGAACTAGCATAGGTAGAAAAAAAATTGTTACAACATAAGAAGAGACCCCTACTATCCCAAAAGAAATAGTAGGGGTAGAAACAAAGGAACATTTTGCTGATCCACAAGAACCAGTAGAGGTTCTGGAAGGAAGAAAATTTGTTGCTCCATAATAACTAGCATATTTGATGGGGGATTACCTTGTTGAAACTAAATTTGATGAATAAATGAGGATATATTAACTCAATAAAATATAATAATGAAAAAGGGAGACTCTTTGAGAAGGTCTTCCTGCAATCCTGAAAGTGTACAAAGAGGAAAATTAAGTTGAAAAGTTACATAGTTGGCCACTACTGTCAAAATAGAAGAATAGGTTGCAACCATTGAAGAAACATATATCACTTCTACTCCAAAACTAGAAGGAATATTCAAGGCCAAGAGATGGAAAACAATAAGTACTCTTATATTTATATCCTTGTATACACTGCTTTTGAGGAAACAAATATTCTTGAATTGGAGAATAAGAATATCCAAACCACTAACAAATTGTTATAATATGAATTTATTAAGGGTAGGACCTTTGAGAGGTTATATTTCCTTTTATATGTAGTATAATTCCTTGATATAGAAGGACCTCTCCTAGAAATAAATAATATCACTCTGACTTACAAAAGAGAAAACAAGGAGGTGTGTTATTGAAATAAAACAAAATAGGGCTACCCTAACTAAAATTGGTATCCAAACTAAGGAAAAAGTAAAAGAAGAAAATTACACCCATATAATTAACATGTTTGATAGAAGGGGAATATAAAAGAATATAGATATAACTAATTGATAACATGATTTAAATAAAGGTTGATTCGTAGTAAGGAACACCAACATATTTTTAGAACATTAATGAGGAAGTGGGCTGAATATTTTGAAACCCATAAGAATAAATGGGAAGAAGAAAGAATGGAAGGGAAGATACTATTTGAACTTGAGAAAGAAGTAAACAAGATGGAAATTAACAAAACACAACTTGTATTTTTAGTTGTGTCAAATCTTAGTTGCATATATCCCTCATTGCAATACAATATGTTGCTAAAGGGGAATATTCAAATAGTTTATAGAAAGGATATAATGAATGGGAAAGCATTTCAAATTAAATCACTTGCAACTTTTTGGAAGAATATTATTCCTATACCAATGAAGAAATGCATCTCCTACTTTAGCTATACCAACATAATGTTTTTCTATTCCATAACCAATTGTGGAATCATAACAAATTCATGGGGGATTTATAACTAAGGGAATTCATTACTTGTTTAAGCAACCATGCCAACCGGGCATCAACTCACAAAATTAAATAAAATAACTTTATAAGTGACTTATGGGTGAGAGGATAATTTCATAGGACCATATACATTATTAACATACATAAAAAATGGGACTCCTCTCCACCACATATAGAATTCATGACTAAAAATAGGGAATACACTATTACACATTGGAGGGAACAAATTAAAGTGCTAGAAAAAGTGACAATATAGGGATTCATGGAGAGATTGAAGCAAGCTAGTGAGATTTCCAATAAAGAGATTGCTTTAATCCTAGAAATTTGAAGGTACTAGTCGATAGGGTGCATAGGTATATCAAGTGCATGGAATGTTGTGGAAATAACATTATATGTTTGAATTTCCGCTATCTAATGATAACACTACCTAGTAGGGAGTATAAGAGAGATGACAAGTTGTATAAGAGGAAGGAATTAGCCTGTTGAAAGGAGATTCATGTAAGAGAAGGTTATTTCCATATTAATTAAGTAAGGAAAATTGACTATATCCTCAATAACCTCTTGATGAGCCTCTCCTACTTAATCTTAGAATAACTAATGATTTCATGGGGTCATGCAACGAGTTTGGATGGGGAGATGATGGTTTCTCAAATTGAAATTTTTTGAAGACCCATAAAATATTGTTTTGTATACCTTTTCCATATATCCATCTCATTATGATACCAGTTTTATCCATAATGGTTCATTTTTTTTTAAGGTACAATTTTCTCTTTAATATGTCATTTCAATACTTATTTTTATACATTTTTAGGAGATTAATACCTTTCCATGCTTCTAGTGGTATACATGAACGCATCTGCAAAGGTAGCTTTCCAATGTGAGCATTGAAAATCTCTCTATACTTGCTGCAAATCTCCATAGGACACAACATTTGCAACTCTCTCAAGAACTATTGTAACTTTGTGTTGGACACAGGTGCTCCAACTCTCTCGAAAACTACTATAACTCCCAAAGTACATGATTTTCTGCAATTATCTACTTTAGTATGGTTTCTATAGATCTAGATTGGTTCCACCATCGTTACTATTTTTGTAGCTCTAAAATCCCACCTTCATGGCTCTCTATCCCACCTCTTGGATTTTCTAACTCTCACTTGGGTCTCATCAGTGATATGAATTGCACCACACAATCGTTATTACGACTCACTCAATATTGTTACTACAACTCCAAGGAAGAGTATTGTAACTCCACAACAGTTGTGTCAACACAATAGTAAGTGATCAACTACCATTAATGAACTCGTTAGGAATATAACAAGAAATATCCTCATGAGGGAAATTGAAAATGGTGAATAGGCACTTAGGAGGGCATGAATGACTCAACCACCATCTATCATGTAAATGATTAAGTCAACATGTTCCCAGTTCTTGCTATTTATTGGAAATATAATGTATAGGATGGAAGATACATATTCGCATGATAGTCCATTAAGATTATTTGATTGAATTAGATATAACACCTTATGTATAAAACCTATGCTCTATTTGAGCTAGGAAACTAAAAATTAAGCTAGTTTATTAATTAGAATCGATCTCTTTATTGTAATTCTAGGGTTCTTGAAATTTCAAGTTCCTTTTCATTCTGATTTAATTAATGGCATAACAATTATCTAATTCCTTACTACTTTAGTATTTTGTTCCTCATATAAGGAGGCATGCCCCCCTCCTTAGCAAGGTACATTTTTCCATTTATAGAGTAGTTGTATAAGCTTTCATCTATTTAATTTTTTCCCATCAATTCTTTCAATAAATAATCAGTTGTAACTTCATTGTTTCCATTGCTACAACTCTAGGATTTGATTTTTATCATTCTAGTTGCTATAAATCTAACATTTTGTGCGTTACAACTATAATAATCTAGAGTGTTGTAATTTTATAATATAGTGTTATTGTTGCAACTTTGATAGCTTTTATTGTTGTAAATCTATAGCTTGTATTTATTGCAACTTTTTGTTGATACTAGAATTATTTGTTTCTTTCCAAAATTTTGATTACTTTACTTTGATTGAGTTATATTTACAACATTCAATTATAATCACTTAATTTACGAGCTAGTGGGGTTTGATGGTTTCATCATTATCACGTCATATTTCATGTCCAATTTCATTTCTATTACAGTAACCAACATAATGTTAACAAATGGAACAAGTTAATTTAGATTCCTATGTGATTTACTTTCCTACAAGACTAATTAACTTTCCTACAAGTGTGGATTGGATTGCATGTAGATTTCCTTTGGTGACTTTTGACAGCATCCCAATACCTTAACCTATTAAACTCATTTATGTCTTTATAGCTTAACATTGTACTAACATAGATGGTGAAAAATAAATTTTCAGAATTAGAAAGGTAATTGAAAGGCCTGTAACTCCCCCACAAATTTTCTTTCCCCCATCTCGGAGTACTACAACAAGGATATTTTCCCATGCAATTTCACAAGAACTACTGCCTTATTAAAAGGAAACTCTAAAAAAAATATTGCAACCCACCACAGTAGAATAATCCTATAAGAGGTGGATCAGTTTTCCATTTTCTTAATCCTTTCCAACCCTTATGACTACTAGGCATATTCACACCAGCTCCAAAAATAGAAGTAAAGAGATATCAACGCCTTAGAAATAAGCCACTTCGAGGGGGCAACCTCCAATACATTACATGAATGAAAAATTCTTGGATGATACAAATTATAAAACCTCCTTTCTATATATAGGAGTCCGTGGGGCCACAATGTAATCCTAGTTGACCTAACAATAATAATTTAAGGGCACAATAATAACAATATGGGGGTTACACGGGTACAATAATAAAAATAAGGGGGTTACAATAACAACAATAAGGGACTATACTAGTAATATAGGGACCTAACATTCCCCTTTCCTTCAAAAAAGTGTTGTCCTCAAAGCTTGAGTAGCTCTGGGTACTTCTGTATAAACTTCTCATCCTCCCATGTAGAATCTTCAGTGGGTAAGTTCTTCCACTTGCTGAGATACTCTGAAATTGATCGATTCCGTAGCTGTCGAGTTCTCGTTTCCATGACCGCTTCAGGTTCGAATATGATTTTTCCTTCCTCATCAAGTTCTGAAAATATTGTTTGAACTGGAAGATTTTCACCTACAACCTTCTTTAAGCATGAAACATGGAAAATTGGATGCACTCGTGAAGAAGTGGGAAGCTCCAATTTGTATGCCATAGAACCAATATTTTGAAACACCTTGTAAGGACCATAGTAATTTGGTGATAATTTATTATCCTTCTTAGCTTGCTTGAGGGACATTTTTTTGTATGGTTGTAGCCGTAAAAATACCCAGTCTCCTACATCAAAAATTCTCTCGCTGCGATGTTGATCTGCCTGTTGTTTCATTCAATTTTGTGCCAAAGTTAGCTTATCATTTAAGAGTTGGAGAACTTCTTGTTGATGCTTGATGTGATATTCCACTACTTGAACCTTCGAATTTTCTCTTAAATATGATGTGATGGATGGTGGATGATATCCATAAAATGACATAAATGGGGTCATTTTTGCTGCAGTATGGAAGGAAGTGTTATACCACCATTTAGCGAGTGGTAACCACTTGACCCATTTTGTTTGTTTATCAGATACAAAACAACGAAGATATCCTTCCAAACATTTATTTACAATCTCAATTTGACCATCAGATTGAGGATGATAAGATGAGCTATGAACTAATTAAGTACCCAAACAATAAAATAACTCCGTCCAAAAATTTCCAGTAAAAATGGGATCTATGTCGCTCACAATAACCCTTGGGTTTCCATGTAGCTTTGAATTGTATCCATAAATGTAGTAGCGACTATACTTTCTTTAAATGGATGAGATAATGCACAAAAGTGTGCATACTTAGTAAGTTTATCAACTACCACCATGATGACACTCTTTGCTTCGGACTTAGGTAAACCTATGATAAAATCCATTGAAATCTCCTCCCAACGTTGACTTGGAATGGATAAAGTTTGTAGAATTCCCGAGGTCTTAATTGTCTCAACTTTATTCTGCTGGAAAACCAAACATTCCGCCACAAAATTTTGAATATCAGATTTAAGGCCATCCCAAAAAAATTATTTCTTCACACTGTGGTAAGTTTTTAAAAATTCTGAGTGTCCTCCTAAAGGAGAAGTGTGCAATTCCAAAAGAATATTTTGTTTTAGTTGGGAATTATTAAAAATATATAAGCGATATTTCTACCATAAAGAATAATTTTTCCAACTAAATGTATCATATGTACTAGGATATTGTTGCAACTTTTGAATGAGTGTCCATACTTCTTTTTCCTTATTCCATTCATCTCTTGCTTCGGTTATCCAATCTAGTTAGATAATAAAAATGGCACAAAGCAATGGTTCCACCTCTTCATTCTTTCTTGAGAGTGCATCTGCAACAACATTAAGCTTCCCTTTTTTAAAGATTATTTCAAAGTCATAACCCAACATCTTTGTGACCCATTTTTTTTGTTCTTGTAAAGATAGTATTTTTTCCAAAAAGTGTTTAAGACTATCATGATCAATTTTTACCTTGAAGTGTCTTCCCATTAGGTAAGTTTGCCATTTCTTTAGTGCATGCAGTATTGCTAACATTTCCTTCTCATAAGTAGGTTTCTGTAAATACTTTCCTTTTGATTGGACGACTTTCAAAAGCAATGGGTCTTCCTTCCTGCATTAAAACAACACCAATTCCATTTCTTGAGGCATCACATTCCACAATAAAGGTTTTTGTGAAGTCTAATGTAGATAAGACCGGTGCTAGGCACATTGCCTCTTTAAGATGTTCAAAGGCCTTAGTTGCTTCAGGAGTCTAGGAAAATGCATCTTTCTTCAATAATGTTGTTAGAGGTGCTACTATTCTCCCATAATTCTTAACAAACTTGTGATAATACCCTGTTAACCTAAGAAATCCTCTTAACTGCTTTATGGTTGTGGGGACTTTCCATTCCTTAATGGATTTTATTTTGTTAGGGTCTACCTTAACACCCTCGTGAGATACAATATGACCCAGATATTCCACCTCTTGTACTCCAAAGAAACATTTGGATGTTTTTGCATATAATTGTTTCTCATGCAATAGTTTGAGCACCCTGTCAACATGTTGAACATGATCCTTCCAAGACCTACTGTAGATTAGTATATCATCAAAAAATACTAGCACAAATTTTCTAAGGAAGGGTTTGAAAATGGAATTCATCAACCCTTAAAATGTAGAAGGTGCATTGGTAAGGCCAAAAGGCATGACCAAAAATTCATAATGACCCTCATGAGTTCGAAATGTTGTTTTTGGAATATCTTCAGTCTTCATTCTAATTTGATGATATCCTGAATGAAGATCCAACTTGGTAAAATAAATTGCTCCATGTAATTCATCCAATAATTCATCAAACACAGGAATGGGAAATTTATCTTTAATGGTGAGCTTATTGAGCTCCCTATAATCCGGACACATGCGCCATGATCCATCCTTCTTGTGTACCAATACAACAGGAGCATAGAAATAACTTTGACTAGGTTGAATTATACCCGCCTCTAACATTTCTGCAATCATACATTCAATTTCACTCTTTTGGACATAAGGATATCTATAAGGCCTGATGTTTGGAGGAGCACTTCCTGAAATCAAATGAATAGCATGATCATGATCAAGAATAGGTGGGAGGCCTTTGGGAGTTTCAAACACCTTGGAATGATTGTCCAAGACTTCTTGGAGATCTGCAGAAATAGATGATTTTGATGTTGGAACTTCTAGTGAGCATAATCGTGCAATTATGCCTTTTTGTTCTTTCTTTAGAAGCTTTGTCATGACATTAGAGCTTATTATATTTCCTGGCTTCCTTGCAATACCCCGTAATTTGACTTCCTTTCCTTCTGAAAAAAATTCAAGAAAAGTTCTTGAAAATTAAAAGCTACCATCCCCAAAGTACAACATCAGAACCTCCCATAGGAATGGAAAGCAATGGACTATTCAATACATGTTCCCCCATGGTTAGCTTGATATTATGGCATTATCCAGAGCAATTTATAGTCCCTCCATTTTCAAGCATCACTTGACATTCTGGTGCTGGGTATAGGAAACAATTCAATTCCTTGGCTACCTTACAATGAATAAAATTATGGGTGCTACCTGAATCAATAAACACTATTACCTTTTTCTTCTTGATATGTCCTTCTATCTTGAGAGTTTGAGGAGTGGTAATTCCTGCCAATGCATTACACGATATAGTCAGACTCATTTCTTCCTCTTCTAGGGCTGGTTCCTAGTGTATATCCTCTTCTTGTTCATTTTCTTCTTCCTCTTCACAATCTATGTAAAATAATTTCTTCTCAGCACACTTATGACCTTTAGTGTATTTTCTATCACAACTGTAGCAAAGCCCTTTTGCTCTTTTTTTCTTCCAATTGTTGTGGTGTCAACCTTGTAGGTTGTGGAAATCTAGGAGTAGCAACACTTCCCTCTTTATAGAAGTGAGTGGTAGGCTTCCTTGTCGCCATATTTTTACATTCAATTTTTCTTGCCAACCTGAATGCCTTCTCCAATGAATCAGGTTCCAAAACGCGAACTTCATGTTGGATGTTATCCTTTAAAGTGCCTATGAAGAGATCAATCGTGTGTTCCTCTGGAATATCAGTTACCCTTATATTCAATTTTTGGAAGTCCTCAATGTGCTGCCCCACTAAACCCTTTTGTTTGAGATTTATCAATTGGCTAAAGAAGGTGTTGCTCTTTGTATCTCATAATGTGCTATCATTTCCTCCGTAAAAATTGACCAAGTGACAATTTTTTTACGGGAGAAAAGCCATCGATACCATACAAATGTATTTTGTTCTAAATGTAAAGTTGCAATGCGTACCTTTTGTGTTTTTTGCACATTATGGAGATCAAAATATTGCTCCATCTGTAGTATCCATGTTACATGATCCTTTCCATCAAACTTCCTCATATCCATTTTTGGAATATGGTGGTTCTTCCGGCCAACATTAGAGTTTATGAAGTCACGATTAACATTTATTTTGTTCTCATCATGATTTTCCTCTACTATATTTTCACCATTAGGAAACATTTCTTATGTCAACTTTGTCAAACATTCCATGTCTACTTTTAGATCATTCCTCATGTTTTCCATGTTGTCTTTCATTTTTTCATCAATATTAGATTTCATGTGATCCATCTTAGATTCCATGCCAGCTTCCATGCCATCTATATTAGATTCCACGCCTTTCTTCAAACCATCCATATTATTCTTCAAACCATCCATCTTCGCTTCCACACCTTTCTTCAAAACTTCCATTTCATTTTTTGTTGCTCTTTGCGAGAGAAAAATTTGGTGCACTTGCTCTTGTAATTTTGATAGATCATGTTGTAATTCTTCATCTTCATGAGTCATAGTAGAGCCTTCTGAAGGCTTAATGGGTGTTGAATTATTTTTATGGGGCATTTTTTAGAACCCAATACTGATATCTATTCTACAATATTCCCTTGGAATCAATTCAAATTGATTCTTCAAACAAGACTTATGCAATTCGGAAAACAAATACACACCTTTTTCTTGCTTTTGAGGAGCTCGATATTAAAATTGGATTATCTCTGTGATTGTGGCTCCTCAATATTTGAAATTTTTCATTGAGGTAGCCTTCTAAATTATCTTTCAAATGCCACAAGTCTAACTTGATTTGGATTCTCCAAGGAAAATCTATGTCCAATCTCCCACAATGACCTAATTATGGACAGGTTCAGTAGAGCGAACTTGTACGACTTGCCACGTGTCACTGTTTTGTCTTTTAGCTCTGAAATTGATAGAAAAGAAACTACGGTCCATGTACTTGTGACCACTTTTTATGATACTCCAATCCGATGCTCAGAGAGAGAGAGTTATGAAGATTTTCCCACGATCACCTCTTTGAGATGAAATTCAAGAGCCTCAAAAAGCACTACCTTCCACAGATCATATCTCTGAAAATATTGCGAACCAAGCTCTGAAATTTTGCGACGAATTTCCTCAAGTTTTCAGCTTTGTGCCCTAAACATTTCAGATTCTGAACCTTTGTAGAAAAAAATTTATAATGCAAATTCCACGATGACTTTCTTAGACTAAATTGGGGAGCCTGCAAAAAGACCTACCTTCCACAGATCATATCTCCGAAAATGTTGCGAACCAAGCTCTGAAATTTTGTGATGATCTTCCTCAGGATTTTGGCTTCGCACCCTAAACATTTCAGCTTCTGAAACTTCGTAGAAAAAACGTTATAGCAAAAATTCCACGATGACCTGTTTGGAGTAGAGAAACCCTAGAATCCAAAGCTCCGATACCAAGTGTTGTGAAGCCAGCTCCAAAAATAGAATAAAAGAGATATAAATACCTTATAAATAATCCACTTCGAGGGGGAAACCTCTAATACATTACATGAATGAACAATTCTTGGATGATACAAATTACAAAACCTCCTTTCTATATATAGGAGTCCATGGGGCCACAATGTAATCCTAGCCGACCTAACAATAATAATTTAAGGGCACAATAATAACAATATGAGGCTTACAGGGGTAAAATAATAACAATAAGGGGGTTACACTAAAAACAATAAGGAACTATAATAGTAATATAGGGACCTAACATTGACCTATTAAACTCATTTATGTCAATATAACTTAACATTATACTAGCATAGATGGTGAAAAATAAATTTTCACAATTAGAAAGGTAATTGAAAGGCCTGTAAATCCCCCACAAATTTTTTTTCCCCCATCTTGGAGTACTACAACAAGGTTATTTTCCCATGCAATTTCACAATAACTACTGCCTTATTAAAAGAAAACTCTACAAACACTCTTGCAACCCACCACAGTAGAATAATCCTATAAGAGGTGGATCAATTTTCCCGTTTCTTGAGCCTTTCCTACCCTTATGACTACTAGGCATATTCACAAGGGCTAGTCATTCTTCCTTTATAAATTAAAAACTTTATAAATAATATTAAGAATGTAAATCATTTGAAATATCATTTAAATTACCTTCACAAAATTAACTTTCTTTATGGGAGGAATCTTAGGACCAAAAAATAGAATATCTACTAAAATAAGATTTTGACTTGTACAAAACATTAAAAAAAATAGTACCACTTTCATGGCCCTTTCTTCTTCAACAACTCATAATTATTATTTAGCATTTAAATTTGTGTAAGTCCAATATAATCCCAATTGATAGGAATTTATGGTAAAATATGACCAGTGGAAAAAGAGGAGGATTCAAATAAACAATTCAAAATGATTTTCCTAAAATAACCAAAATATGTTATGGAGCTTTGCATTTTTTTTTCATATTCAGGTGAATAATAAAGCTACACATAAATATACCATAGGAGAATACACGGGAAAAAATATCACTTATGTATTCCATACAACAACCCTACCTCAACCTACTAGAGTATCATAAAAGGAAATGGAGGAAAGAACAAAAAAATGACACTGCTTTCGTTGTAAAAACAAATGGTCAAAAGGGCATAAATGTCATGAGAAAAAATTGTTAATCTCAGAAAATAATGATGAAGAGGAAACGAAGGCGTCTACATAAATAAATGAGAAAGAACTTGTGGAATTAAAACAAGATAAAATACAGATGCAATTTATTAACAACATTGATTCAAACAAGTCTGGCATATTCATTCATTCATTGGTAGGTCTGTGACGTCCTAGAACCTTGAATATTTTTGGTTAAATTAAGAAGAAATGAATTATAGTTCTTATTGAATCAGGTTGTACCCATAAATTCATTGATAAAACATTAGTAGAGTTCATCAATTATTTTATTTTTTTCTAGTGACAAATTTTCAAGTTTTAGTTGCCAAAAGAGGGAGTATTGATTGTGTGGGAAAATGCCACAACTTTAAAATGACTATTAGAGAAAATAAATTGGAAATATTAATGTATGTCATTCCTATTAAAGGTTTATATGTTTTTCTATGTATTCAATGGTTCATAACATTGGGTACAATTCTACAAACTATACTGAATTATTCCAGAGATTTGAATTGGAAGGAGTTCAATATGAGCTAAAATATTTAAAATATGTACATTTGCAAGCCATCATATGTCATAGAATGGAAAAAATACTAAAAATGGGTAACAATGGAATTTTATTTAAATCCTATTCTATCAAATTTAAGAAACAAGACAAAAAATATTCCTCAGGAAATAAAAGGAACCATCAAAAAATACTATAGAGTCTGCAAATAAATTCCCAAAGCTCTACCTCCATCTAAAGATCATGAACATCAAATTGAATTTATACCTCTAAGCACTCCTCCTAGTTCCATTTTTCTTGTCGTCTATTGACTCAAAAAATATGCAATTTTTTGTGGAATTCTAAGAAACAGCATAGGAAGCCAAGTACTAGAATTTTCCATGAGGGAAACTCGTATAATTAATGGTATTCCTATCATAATAGTAAATCACAGAGATCCAAAACTCATAGGTAATTTTTGGAAAAAAATTTCAAAGATGTATGGAACAACACTAGCTAGGAATTCAACATATCATCCATAAAGAAATAGTTACATAGGAATAATTAACAAATTCTTATCAAGTTATCTACAATATTATTGTTTAGATAAGAAATTTCAATGGATGAAGTGACTTCCTATGGTAGAACGATGGTATAATATTGTTGGAATTATGGTGTTCATGGTTCCATCTAGCTCATGTTGGCATTGATTTGATGATGGAAACTAGCTCATGTTGGAATTAATGTCAAACCTATGTACCCTAGTTGTTATATTGAGGCCTCCATTAGAGAAATTTTGAGGTCTAAAATGGGCCTCCTATGAAAAAAGTAAAACCAAAATAAACTTTATAAGAAACAATAGGATTCGAGATGATGATGTCAACCATGGGGGATGATTCACCATTTTTGGCACAAAAAAGGTAAAAATATTAAAAAATAATAAAATAATAAACTACTTTTTCAACTTGTATTTTCAACTTATCTCCGTGAGGTTTTACTCAAATTTTGAGTAGGATTACTTGTTGGATGCAAAATTTAATTCCTTATCCAAGGAGTACCCATGGTTCATACATTTAAGAGACCCTACTACAAAAAAAATGAGAAATACATGAAAATTCGTAATTGAAATCGTACTTTTCATGTATTTATCATTTTCATGTAGCAGGGTCCATACAAAGTATGTAACATGGATACTCCATGGATGATGAATCAAATTTTGCATCCAACGAGTGTTCTCGCTCGAAATTTGAGTAAACCCATAGGAAGATAAGTTGAAAATATGAGTTGAAAAAGTAGTTTTTTCTATTTTCCCTCTAAAATTTGATGATGTAATCTAATATTATTTTATTATTTCTACTACTATTTTATAATTTCGTTAGGAGGCCCATTTTAGACCTAGAAATTCCATTAATTCTTTTAGTTGTTTGCAACTGATTGTGTTGGCCTTAAGATGATAATTGATGTCAACCAAGCATTGTCCTCGTCATGCATTGATGCCACACTCATCATGATATGATCATGGTAGTATGTGGTTGATGGTTTCTCATGTGTTATTTATGGTTATGTTTTTGTTCATGACCTAGTACAAGATGCCTACCTAGTGTTGGACATAAGCAATTGGAGGATGACTTGTTGCAATAGTGTGATGGCCCGATGATGATGATGATGGAGATGTGCTTCATTGTGTTATAGATGTGTAGTAACTTGTGCAGGTGCTAGAGGAATTGTTGGCATTCAAGTAAACCCTTGATGATTTTCCTTCAGGTCAACTTGAAAATGGAACTTGGGAGACATGTTTGCTCTATTTATAGAGCTGTCACAATGTTTAGCAGTGGTTTGGAGGCATTTACAGTAATTGTAGAAGGTTACCATTTAGGTCGTATAGTTTATAAGGAGAGGTTTTTGTGTTTTTCTTTATTCAATATCCAAACCATAGAGAGACAGGCTCATGTGTGCAGTTATAAGGCTCTAGCTGAAATTTGGTAGGCATGTGAGTGTGGCTACAACCAAAATGTGCTTGTTTTTTTGGTGAATTTGAGGCTTAGAATGAAATTTTCTTGACATTTCTCGTGCACTTCCAAAGTAGTTTTAATTTTATGTTTGGGGAAGCTTATAAATTAACGATATAAGGTAAAAATTGGTTGAGAAAATCCTCCAATGGGTGTGAACACCTTAAGTGCACAATTAGTGGTGATAGTTGTTGGATTTCGTCGACTTTGTGCACCCTTGATCCCAGTATAAAAGTGAATTTCACTCTGCATGTTTTATATTCTTCGCTTTGGAGTTATCTAATGGTTGGTTCAGTGTTAGAGTGAGATAGAGAAAGATGCATAAAGGAAATAAACTTCAAAAAGTTTTGTGAGCAGAGACACTTTAGTGTAGTAGTGCATATGTCTACAAAGCGAGCAAAACGAAGTGTCCTAGTAGTATTTTGTAGCATAGATATCAATTATTAGAGTTGATGGAGGAGAGTTTATGTTTTTGGGTGATAATTTTGTTGTAGATTTGATGGTTGCATTTGTGAAACTATTTGCTGGTATAGAGAGTATGTGTTTGTGGTATCTTATTTTATTTTTTGCAGAGAGTCTTGTTGTTGGAGTTTGTATTGTAGATCTGAACTGGAGTTGAGCATAGCTTCATGGAACTAGTGTGAAAATATTTGAAACGAGGTACACATAGAGTGGAGGAGAAATGAATTCATCAGAGTGGACCAATGATTTTCTAGGATTGGAAAAAGGAATATTTTATCCATCCAATTGGAGTTGGATAGTCTAATCAGAGTTGGGAAAGGATTGTTGGTCGTGGTGGCTTCCAATGGATGGTGGTTTGTAGATCCATGTGAAAACATAGTCTTCTAAGCTTATCAATAGAATTTATTCTCTCGTTTCATGGGGGTCAATTCATTGTATATGGGGTTGAGTGCCCTGGATGATGGTTGTAATCTAATCTATGTAAAAGATATTTTTCTTGAAATAATAGATATTCTGAGAAACGTAACAACAAGAAGGGTGGTTTTTTTTTCTCAGAGGGGTTTCCCACCAGATGTATTTTGCATCATGTGAGATGATGTGATTGTGTCTTTATTTTTTTATTGTTTTTTCTCTCATGGTTGTTCGATTTAGCTTCTTACATTGTTTATGCTTATGTGATGATTTAATATGATGTTGGTTATTTGATGCATGATTTAGTATAGAAGTTGATTTGAATATGGGAGGCTAACTTGTTATGTTTTGCAAACACAAGCACCTTCCACTCAGTTAAAAAAATAAATGATCATGCTTATACATGACTGTGCGAAATTTTATACTTGAAAACAGGTGTATGTGTTTAAATTGTTTTAAACGTTTATGCGTGGGGAATTTTTTTTTTTTTTTGCTGATATTAAGCATGTAAAGCAACCAAAAAGTGCAGAAAATGAGCATCAACACATAACAACAAATTTAATAAAGGAGTTCACCCGAATATCATGGGCTATGTCTCCTTGAGCCTATGTCAACTAACTTGGCTCTTTAGGATTATGATGTGAAATTTCTTTTACAAGTTAATAAGTCAACTCCAATGGTCATTTGGACTGTACCATTGGGTTTTGAACATCATCATACCCCTAGAATGGATTTCATCACTCTGAAGAAAGAACTAGGCTTCCTTGGACGTGATTTCTGCGGTCAGTGCCTTAAGCTTCCCTGAGCTTCATTGTGGTACTAATCATTTAAGAAATACTTTTATTTCCTTGAAAAATTCTCTAATGTCTCCATCATACATCATACATCCAAAATAGACTGATCATTTGCTCCAAATGAGCACTCCATTCCCTATCTAGGCCTCCATCCATTGTTGGCCCTGGGCTTCCCAAAATTTCTGTGTGGCTTCTCGACCTTTATAAGTCTCCAAATTACTCTAAAAATATCTTCAATGGATTCATAATGTTAAAAATAGTCATAGTAGGCTATTCAAATTTACTGAAATTGGCCTCTGAATGCTTCAATTGTGCCTCCAACACCTGGTGGCACCCCTGGCTCTCAGTTCACTGAAAGCTTCTTTGAAGCATCTCGGCCTTTAGAAGTCGTCAAAATTTTCTTCAAACTCCTTAAATTTATTCATAAGAATAATTATACTCATAAATGACTATTTGTTTGCTGATAATGGATACTGGTTGCTCTAGATAGGCCTCAGTCACCTTCTGGCGCTTGATGGCCCTGGTGGCCCCTAGAACTTCTCTAAAGCAGGTCAGCCTTCAAAAGTCCCCTACAGGCTACTAAAACCACACCATTATTTCCATAATGTCTGAAAAATCCAAAAATTACTATTGGTTCACTAAATAAGGCCTCTAGCTGCCCTGGCCCATGGTGGCCAGGCCTCATACTGCTGCTGGCCCATGGTGGCCCTAGTGGCCCATAGAACTTCTCTATAGCTAAACCTGGATCAAAGTCATATGATGGCTCCGAAAAACTTACCAATGGCTCTAAAATATTCAATATAGTGTAATTTTATTATTCACACTCTCCAAATGGTCGAAAATTGAGTGAGTTTTGACCAAAACAATTTTTCCCCAATTTCTCCACTAAATTCAAGAACTCTGCCAGTTAACCCAACTAAAAGTGGAAGTCCGCCATATTAAAGTCCACTTAACTTAATTTTAATTAAATATTAAACCTAGGATTAGGTTCCTTAAGCGTGCTTAACATTAATCTCCTGCACTGGTCAAGTGATGAGGTTCCATGGGAGGAGGGTTGGCCCCTCCGCACTCCCCTGGACCCACTCGGCATTCAAAGTGCAATAACTTCTTCATACGGTGTTGATTTTTCGAACCATTCATCGAGCCAAAATCAAGAAGATGATATCTATGTAGCCATCCTGGTTTGGAAGCACCTCCCACTCATTTAAACAAATAAATCATCGTGCTTATACATGACTGTGCAGAATTTTATACTTGAAAATGAGTGTATTTGTTTTAAAATATTCTAAACCTTTATGCATGAGGAACTAAACATTTGTTTTTGTTGATATTAAGCATGTACAACAACCATAAAGTGAAAAAAATAATCATCAACACATAACAACAAATTTAATAAAGGATTTCACCCGAATATTGTGGGCTACGTCTCCTTGAGCCTATGTCAACTAACATGGCTCTTTGGGATTATGATGTGAAATTTATTTTACAATTTAATAAGCCAAATCCAATGGTTATTTGGAATGTACCATTGGATTTATAACATCATCATACCCTGGAATGGCTGTCATCACTCTGAAGAAAGAACTAGGCTTCCTTTGACATGATTTCTACCGTCAGTGCGTTAAGCTTCCCTGAGCTTCACTGTGGCACTAATCCTTTAAGAAATAATTTTATATCCCTGAAAAATTCTCTACTGTCTCCAACATACATCATACATTCAAAATAGACTAATCATTTTCTCCAAATGAGCTCTACATTCCCAATCTAGGCCTCCATCCATTGTTGGCCTTAGGCTGCCCAAAACTTCCCTATGGCTTCTCAGCCTTCATAAGCCTCAAAATGACTCTAAAAATCCATTAAATAGATTCATAATGTCAAAAATATTCATAATAGACTATTCATTTACTGAAATTGGCCTCCAGTTGGTCTGGTTACACCTCCAACACCTGGTGGCAACCCTTGCTCTCGGTTCACTGAAAACTTCTCTGAAGCATCTTGGCCTTCTGAAGTCCTGAAAAGCATCTCAAAAATTATTTAATGGATTCATAAGACTAATTACAATCATAAATAAGTATTTTTTACTGAGACTGGATACTAGCTGCTCTCGATAGGCCTCATTCTCCTACTGGCACCTGATGGCCATGGTGGCCCCTAGAACTTCTCTGAAGCATATCCTCTTTTAGAAGTCATCTATAGGCTTTTAAAACCACACCATTAGTTCCAGAATGTCTGAAACATCCAAAAATTACTATTGGTTCACTGAATAAGGCCTCTGGCTGCTTTGGCTAGGCCTCAACTTGTTGTTGGCCCATGGTGGCCCTAGAGGCCCCTAGAAATTATATGTAGCTAAAAATCACTTTGAAATCCTTTGATGGCTTTGAAAACCTCAGCAATGGCTCTGTAATATTCAAGATAATCAAAATTTACTATTCAGACTCTCCAAATGGTCAAAAATTGAGTGAGTTATGACCAAAACACCTTTGCCCCAATTTCTCCACTGAATTTTGGAACTCTGCTAATTAACTCCACTAAAAGTGGAAGTACGCCTAAATTTGGGGGTACCTCCAGAATCTCCACCATATTAAATTCTACTTAACTGAAGTTTAATTAAATATTAAACTTGGGATTAGGTTCCTTAAGCGTGCTTAACATTAATCTCCCGCACTCGTCATGTGATGAGGTTCCATAGGAGGAGGGTTGGCCCCTCTGCACTCCACCGGACCCACTCGGCATTCAAAGTGCAATATCTTCTTCATATGGTGTCGGTTTTTTAACTGTTCATGGCGCTAGAATACAGAAGACAAGATCTACACAACCATCCTAGTTTCAAGAATTGCTGAGAAATTTGAATTTTTAGCTATTTTTAGGCCCTGATCCAAATTTGATTAGAAGCTAAAATTGGTATTATATTAGTGACACTATTTATTCATCCCCCCTCTTAGTAGTGCTCAAGGTTTACAATAATTGGTATCAGATAAGGTCTCTCGGTTGTAGCTTGATTGCTAGAGAGTATATTTGGGGTCTGTTGTAGAAAATATGAAATATTTTGTTTATTTATTTATTTATTTTATGAATGCCTTCTCAAGGAGTGTCTATTCTCACTGCTACAAATTTCAAGGCATGGAAAAATAAAATTGCCAATTTTTGTCTATTGGATGGAATATCTGAATATTAGTATGTGAAGGTTGAGCCAAGGATCCACTTGGATCTGAAATTTTGTAGCAAGATGGAAAAGAAAGGTGTATGATATAACAGAATATTAATGATGTTGATTTGAAGCAGCAAGTAGGTTTGAAATATGAAAAATAAATGTGGGACAAGTTAGAGTCCATATTTGGATATGATACCAACAACAATAAGGAAAATGAGAAAACTAGAAGAAGAACAAGAAAAAGAACAAGAAGAAGGGCCATCAAAATCAAGAAGCTCAACAATAAGAGTCTCATATTCATAGTACAAGTATTTCAACCATCAGTATGCAGAAATTAGAAGATATAGAACCAAAGGTATTGTAGCAAAATGAATCCAAAAGTACATATGCTTTTATCACCAAACCCTCTCTCACTCCTAAGCCTAAAATTTAATTCCTCTTCATAAAATAACTCTAGGAATATTTTAAAATTATTTGTAAATAATTTTTATATAAGAAAGGGGTGGATATATGATGGGTGATTTTCAAAAATAATCGTGCTCTACAAAGATATCAACGAACCAAATTCATTCATCAGGCTGCAAACTACATCTATTTTAATCACACCCATTTTACGAATGTGTTTAACTCCCCATCCTCTTTTTGGAAATCAGATCATTTCCATCCCAATTTATCATCGTAATGCATCATCGTGCATTAAGGAACGAGAAGATAAAGTGTTCAATTTGTTCAAGATGCTTCACAACCATCTATCCAAATTGATCAATTGGTTAGATTACTACATCGGCCCTAAATGTGTGAGCACATTAGTGCACCCTCTACCCCCCAATGAGATATCAAATGTGCATCTTGGCATGATAAATGAACATCGATACCATACTTGCAAGAACTGATCCCATCCATCGTACCCTATGGATGGGACCCATCCTCGATCCCTAAGTCAGATAATCAATCTGTGATGCTTGTATGAATGACACTGAGATAAGTCCTACCCTAATTAAACATTGTCACATGAAAAAATTTCATTTTTTTTCCCTCACTTCCATGTTGTTTCTCCTACATGTCGCTGTGAAACCATAAAATTCTACCAGACATCATTCTCGTGTAGGTCCGGAATTTGAGTTTGACCGAATTTCATCCTCACCGGGTAAGTTCCCTTTTTCATTCCAAATCATTTTATATTTCTTCATCCTTCTGACTCTCAAGAAAGAAATAAATTCCTAAATATTTTTCCAAAGAAAAAATTATTAATGAATTATTCGATATCAGAGATACCTAGACACACCTTATGGATGTCCTCACTTTAAAGAGAACCTAAAATTCCCCCTCCCGTAGCTCTCAGGAAAATCATTCTCTTAAGAAATATGGATTTTTAGCCATTGTTATCCGTCTTGTATATTTTTACCCATATTATACACTTTTTCTTGCTAAATATTTATATTATAAAGTTCATACAATCACCTCTCCCATATACCAACAGGTATTTCTTGAAATTAATCAGGATGTTATGTCCAACATGCTAGGAATACTAGCCTTCATGACAAATATTACTGGTAAATGGTTAGACTAGGATTTTATCATATAGTAAAAGAAAGATGAATCCAAATTCCTTAAAGGCTTACCCCAAAGCCCCGACCAAAACCTTAAATTATAATTCCCTCTTCATGCTAACCTATTGAAACCATTTTTTCTGAACCTTAGCATTAGTTTTTTTTATTATTTTCAACTTACTTGTTGACTTAAAAATTGATGAATCCATTTTCCTAGCCATTCGACTTGTTATGTTTAATCTTGACAGAATGGTGATCAATTTCCCAAAATATTTAGCCATAGATATTATAGTTGACCTCACAACTTCCATCTCATTTAAATCTTGTCGCCATTGTACATATATTGTTCATTTATTTTTATTTAACTACCCTGGCTATCTTTTTTCCTCTATGCTCCTCACAAAATTCAATGACGAAAGTGGAAAAGAGAGAAATTTCCCAATGGAAACACATAATTTAACTAGGACATCTGCCTAATTCCTATTCTCAGTACATTGATTTTTTTTCCTTTTACTTGAAGGTTAAATTGGTTGGAGAAGACTCTCATAAATTTTCTAAAGAGAGGAGGATATGTTTAAGCCTTAGTTGGGAAGAAAGCGTAGGAAGCTCATTCCTTTACGTGAACTTTTCCTTGATCAGACTGTATAGTTTTGAAAAAGAACCTTTTTGGGTGCCTAAGTTTGCTACACCATTAATCTTAACTTATAAAGTATTGAGACAAAGGATACATGTTAATGATTCACACCTTGCATATAAAGAAAAGGGACCAATATTTAGTTATCCATACTCTATTCAACCTATAATTACTAAAAATAAAAATGCAATATATGAAGCTGAAAAAGAAATGTTTCTATTTGGATTGATATGTGATGAATTTTGGAATTATGACCCATTTGCAATCATTTTTGAATTAATAAAAATGGCAAGGATATCAGCCTACACTCATGAAAGTATAACATATATGGAAAATATTGTGAATACTCTCTCTCCACCATGTGGTCACATTTAAGTAAAGATACAAATATTCACAGAACAAATCAAGATACCAACAAGTGACAAGGAAACACATGGCAGACTTTGACACCCGCCAAATTTTATGTCCTAGAAACAAATCCTACACAACCTCTCACAACCACGCTTACTCTAGTTACAAAGATATAATATGATTTTCTAGATTCAGAAGGAGCCCTGCCTTATGTAAAAGCAATATAAGGTGATGTAGATACTGAAGCATTTGAGAAAAATTTTGAACAACTATATTGAGAAATGAAATATACCATTGATGAAACTTGATCGAAAGACTTCGGTAGATGACCATTAGATGTCAAGAGCAATTTTATTGAAGGAAAATCAATGCATACACTAGGCACAAAAATAATGTTGCTATTGCAGCAAGCCCAGTTGTTAGAGGAGACAACACTGAAAGAATGGCCCCCACTACTGGGCCAAGATTTATTTCATCTGCATATTTTGAAAAAAACACATTTAATCTCACAATGGTGTATTCAGAAGTGAGCGAGAGAAAAAAAAAAAAAAAGGTTCTCGTGCCTCTTCTATGGCTATTAAATTACATAATTTATTGGATTTGGCCATGGTAAATTGGCACAAACAGACAGGGGAAATCGTCGCTAGATGATTACTAGATTCCACAGTCAGAAATAGAAAATGGTAGACTATGCTGGAAAATGTTTCTAAAGAGTTTCATATCACACAAGTGGCTCTGAAAATTCTAGCTCACATAATGAAGGAATTGGAATATATTGTAATTTGACAAGTTGGGAAGACCAAAGAAATTGGGCCCTTTAAAACTCTATTAGAAGAAAAGGAAAAATAATTTAAAATTATTTAGGCTATAGCGAATATCCTTGATTATAATGCCCTTATTTTGATGCAAGCCTATGAAATACGAGCAGATATTGAAATTAAGTTATAGGAGATGTAGGAATCCTTTCAAATTTGGGAGAAAGAACTTAGAAAAAAACATGTTCAGTTAGAAGTCTTAAAGGAGGAATTTGTAGAAAAGGAAGAAGAACACTTGAAAACAATTACAAAATATAAAGCTACTATTGATCAAACTCTTTCCACTCCTCAAACATCAAATAATTGAATCCTAAATTTCTTGCAATTAAATATTTCACAATTGAAACAAGACCACAATGAAGAAAAGTTTGAAAACGAACATGTTTAAAATAGAGAAGGAGAAAAACAGCAACATAAAAACATCATGATGGAGGATATACAAGATACACTCAAGGAGAATAAAAACAAAGTTAAGTCCTTACAAGAAGTAATCAAAGTGAATACCACCAGGAGGAAATTTTTTATACATGAGAAGGAGGAGATATGGAGAGAAATAAAACAAAGAATATCAACAATTCAGTATTATGTGGTTATTTTCTCAAATTGCGAGAAAGGAATAATCAAGAGTGCTAATTTGTAGGCCAAGAGTAATTTCTCTGTGCTTGGAAAAATATTGAAATATATATATCAACATGTTGATTAATTTAACACTCTTAAATATGATAATTTGACTTAAATGAACCTTCCTAAGAGGGACTATTGCATCTGCTAGAAAATTATATATTACAGAGCAATGGAATACATAAAATATGTGGATACAAAAACACATAAATAACATATAAAATAAGAAAGAAATAGATATATGTGGTTCACCTAACTTGGGCTACGTCCATAGAAACAACCAGTCCTTCCGTTATATTATCCAAAAAAATGAAGGGACACAACCTACAATAGATCCATTGTAATATCCTCTACTCTCTCACACAACCCCCCTTTCTATTTATCGCTCAGAGTATACACCCAATACACAATTGCAATACAATACCCTAATACAATAGAGGGGGTTTCCTTCTAAGGAAAAAAACACTATATTAAACATAACTTCTACTGTCATATGATCCACCTAATGAATGACCCAGATTGACTACGAATAATTATGAATAATGATTGGTGTATTTTTTTCTTGTTGATAATATGAGAGGCATAGATACTTTTTGATGTGTGTTACTATTAAACCATGTTGATATTGGATGCTCCAACATTTGTGCTTCAGTTCTTAATTCTTTATCAAATGGATTTGACCCCTTTCCTTTGATGTTAAAGGTGGAGAGATAGTGAAGGATATTGGTCTAGAGATTCTATGTGGTTGCCATCAATGCCAAAGGGGGATATTGTTGGCATTATGGTGTTCATGCTACCAATTAGTTAATGTTGGTATTGGTTTCATGATCATACCTATCTCATGTTGAAATTGATGTCAAACCTATGTAGCCTATTTGTTGTATTTAAGCCTCGTTGTAGTTGGTTGTATCAAGTTGTGTTGGAAACTGATGTCAACCAAGTGTTGGCATAGTCATGCATTGATGACACATTCATGATGATCAAATAATGGTAGTATGTGGATGATGGTTTCTCATGCAATAATTATGGTTATGTTCCTAATCATGACCTACTATAGGACCCTAGTGCAGGATGCCTACCTAGTGTTTTCCTTGAGGAACTGGCAGATGACTTGGTGCAACAGTGTGATGGCCTGATGATGATGATGAAGATGTGCTTGAGTGTGTTACAGATTTTTTGCAACTTATGCAGGTTCCATAGGAGAGTAGAGGACTTGTAGGAAGTAATTTCACCCTTAATTGTTGGCCTTCAGGTCAACCTAGAAATGGCAGTTGGAAGACATGTTTGGTCTAATTATAGAGGTGTCATAATTCTTAGTAGTGGTTTGAGTCATGTACAAGAGTTGTAGAAGGTGACCATTCAGGTGGAAGAGTTTCTAAGCAGAGTTTTTGTGTTTTTCCTTGCACTCTTCACCAATAGCATAGAGGCATGCTCATGCATGTGGTTGGAAGCCTCAAACTGAAATTTGGAATATTTTTGAATGCAACTACAGCTGAAATTTTTTAGTTCTATTAGTGGTGTTGAGGCTTAGAATGAAATTTTCTCTGCATTCCTCACACACTTGTGGAGCATTTCGACTTTTATGTTCATGGAACCTTCTAAATTAATGATATAAGGTTGAAATTGGTTGATAAAGTCCTCCAGTGCTTGTGAACACCTAAAGTGCACAGGTACTGGTGATAGTGGTTGGAATTTGTCAACTTTGTGCACTCTTCATCCTAGTCCAAAAGTGAATTTCTCCCTGCATTTTTTATATTATTCACTTTGGAGTTGAATAATGGTTGTTTTAGTGTGATAATGAGATAGATAAGGTTTCATAGAGTAAATATGCTACAGACCTTATTGTGAGCATAAACACTTCAATGTAGGAGTGGATATGGCTACAGAGTGATCAAAACAAAGTGTTGTAGCAAAATTTTGTATTAGCGATATCAATTAGTAGGGAAGAGTTGATGGAGGAGAGTTTATGCTATTGGGTGATTATTTTGCTATGAATTTGATGGTTGCATTTGTGCCACTATTTTTTGGTGTAGAGAGCATGTGCTTGTGGTATCTTGTTTTATTTGTTATAGAGATTGTTGTTGTTGGACTTCGTATTGCAAAGTTGAATCAAATTTGAGCATAGTGTGTTGGATATGTTGTGAAAATATATGAATAAGGTCTGCACAAAGTAGAGGAGGAGTGACTTCATGAGAGTGGAGTCGTGATTTTTTAGCATTGATGAAAGGAACAAATTCTCTATCCAATTAGAGTTGTATAGTGCAATCAAAGTTAGGAAATGATCATTTATCGTGGTGGCTTTTAGTGAGTGGTGGTATGTAGATCCGTGTGAGAACATATTCTATCAAGATGATTATTAGAATTGAGACTCTTTCCTGATAGGGGTCAACTAATTGTATATGGGGTCAAGTTTCTTGGTTGAGAGTTGTCATATAATCTAGGTAAAATATATTTTGTTTGACATAATAGATATTTAGAGCAGCGAAATAACAACAAGGGTGGTTTTTTGTTCTGAAGGGGTTTCACACTAGATATCTTGTGTCTCATGTGTGATAATGTGATTGTGCCCTGGTGTGTTGACTATTGTTGTTCTCATGGTTGTTTGATTTAACTGCTTACATGGTTTATGCTTATGTGATGATTTAATCTGTTGTTGGTTATTTGATGCATGATTTAGTATAGAAGTTAAAATTGGTAAAAGGTATATAACAAGTCACACTACTTATTCACTTCCCCTCCTAGTGGTGCTCAAGGTTTCCAATAAATACTATATATCATATATATAATAAATTGAGCCCATTTGAGGCTCTATATGGATATTCAAATCTTAGTTTATCATATTTTTAAAAGGTAAGCCCAAAGTATAAGCAATAAAGTCACATATGAAAAAGTAAACAAATTTTAACACTTATTAAGGAAAAACTTTAAGTGGCACAAAGCAGAATTGAGAAAAAACCAAATCAACATCAAAGCAAAAGTGAATTTGAGGACATTGATTGGGTATTTCTCATACTACAACGTTATAAACAATCTGCACTTATGTAAGGAAAGAATCATAAATTAGCTCCAAATTTTTTTGGCCCATACAATGTTATTCACAAGATTCAAGAAGTGGAATATGATTTAGATTTGTCTTATTCTCAAACTTGCAATGTTTTTCATGTATATTTCCTAAAAGAAGTTGTTGAAAAAACTATACAGTGAAAAATTAACTTATAGAATTTGATGAAAAAGAGAGGTTGATTCTTGAACCATAAAAATTATGGATGAATATTTACGTTCTCTTCAAAATATAACTATTATGGAGTTCCTAATCAAGTGGAAAACCATGACTCTAGAAGAAGATACTTAGAAAAATGAGTAATTCAGGATGAAACACCCTAAATAAAAGCGAGGGAATTTTTTTTAAGTAGGGGGGCTAGGTTATGGCCCCTAGACCCTACATTAATAATATAAGAATTCATTATTATTTTTTATTTTTATGTTAGGAAGTCAACTCGGGTCTTTCATTGTCCAATTTTATTATAATTGTACCGATTGCCTGCTATATATACTAAGACATACTCGTACGATCAACAAATATTGTTTTATACATTGTATTCATTACAAAAGGATATTTCCCTCTTGAAGAGGTATGTATTATTAGTTTCTTGTCATTTTTAAGGTGTAAGGTTCATAATAGTTGAAGCCTGAATGGAATTGTTAATTGGGAAACAATTGGGAAATGTTGAGGTAAAAAATGGGCCTTGAATGGAAAATAATAAAATAGTAGTTAAAATAATAAAATAGGACTTATGTATTTTAAACGTAAAAGAAAGAAAAGTATTTTTTTTTTAATTGTATTTTCAGATTATCTCATTATAGGTCTACTCAAATGTCAATTGTAGAGACCTATTGGATGCAAAATTAATTACACATCTAATGAGTATGCACTCTGAATACTTTTGACTAGATCCACAATAAAAAGGTTTGAAAATATACGATGCATAGTGGACACTTGATGCATAATTAATTCTGCACCCAATGGATGCCTACACTTTATATTTAATTATACATATGAAGAGATAAGCTAAAAATACAATAAAAAATAGTTCTCTTCTTTTCCCTTCAAAATTGTTACCCCTAGAGATGACATCATCATCTTGAATCGTATTGGTTTTTTTTTAAGTTTATTTTGCTATTACATTGAAGATATTGAGTATTCTAAAGATTTGAAACTTAAATATTTGTTCTTTGACTTGGTATTTCTTAATCATTTTGACTCTTTCCATTCCTAGATTTGTGGTCCTCTTTTTAACTAATTTCTAATCAATTCCAACTCTTCTAGGTTTATTGGTTTTTTCTTTATTCTTCTCCCTAATTACCTTAGTGTTCACCAACATCAATTTTTTTTTTTTTTTAATCCTTGATCTCTCTCTTCGCTACCTCTCGATCAGATTTATGTCCTTGATGATGGGTGAAGTGTTCACTTGAAATGTGATACATTTCAAGAATTACACACAATACACTCCAAAAGAAATTTCAATAGATCTCTTTTTGGAAATGGGATTTGAGGAAACATAAGTATCTTAAACACTTAAAAATAGTCTTAAAGGTAATGAAAAGGGGAACATATCAGGAAACTAAAGAAGTATACAAGTGGATTCCTTGAAAAATAATCAACTAAGTATGCACAATGATGACATCCTTGTAAGTATGGAATTTTTTCATACCACAATAGTTAGTATGCTAAAGGAATTAGGTAAGAATTCCTTCAGGTTGAGTTTTTATTTCTTATCAAAGAAATTCAATTGAATGCATGTATTGCATGAATTCCTAATAATGGTATTATTACGACATAAAGCTTCTTTCACATAAGATTTGGTAAAATGATATAATTATTTGTTTTCATAGTAACAATATTTAGATAAGTGAGTGATAAAATAAGATGTCAAAGACAATTTATGTTTTTTAATGCAAGGATGGAACAAATGGAATATGATATAGTGGTATGATTACATTTTTTGTGACCGTGATACATGAAAATTTTAGTATATATGTGTTTAATGCACTAAATAAAAACATGCTTGCATAGGAAAAGCATTAGCATGACTAAATTTCATGGAAATGAGTGATTGTTAGTATTTTAGAAAAAAAAGAAAAGGAAATTTGTTGATTGTTGAAGTGTGTGGTGTAAATCCCTAACTCCCATGGAATGTAAAGTGGAATAATTGATTTGATAATGAATTCCCATATGGATATCCCAATAGAGAGAGTGGAAATAAGATTATTTTCCTTTATCTAATTTGATTTGCTGGCTTGAAAGTTTTGTTTTCCATATTATTTTTTCTTTTGGAACAGCTAAGATGATATTAACTGATTATGTAGGGAAAGCATGTCTCCTTTTGATTACTATAGAATGCAACTTATATGATTTAATGATTGACTATATGAATGATCTTGAAGACCTATTTAGTGGTTTTAAATAATGCATTGAAAATATTTTTTATGTATAAAAACTAGCATTATGTGGTTGAGTGAAAATGTACATTGTGGTTAGAGTGCCTTGGCTACGACATGGAGTGTAAACCCTTGATGAAGGCTAAAAATATTACCGCATACAAGGAACTCAATATTATGAGAATAATCTCATTTTTGTGAGAGCTATATTTTATATCAAAGCAAGTTTGGAAAATAAATGCTTTTTAGAAAATTTTATAATATATCTCATCAAAATTGTGTGTATTGATACATGTTAAATGATGAATATATACAAGAAGAACAAATAAAGGTTGTGCAGTAGAAATACTAGGAACAATATGACTATTGTGACATTGGAACCCTATAACATGTAAACTATGTTAGAGTAATTCATAGGTTTTCCTGGGCTATAACACTCGAACAATATTTTTGAATGATATTCTTCTGCAAGGAAGCCTTGGTTAGGTACATCACTCAAGGGACTGTGTAATAGAGAAGGTGACTGATTGAAACTAAAATGGTGAATGACTGTAAGGAAAAGGAGAATTTAATAACATAGCTATGAAAATATGATGATATATGCTCATTGGGATCATGAGACCGAATGGGTGTGTCTGATACAAGGAGTAAGTTGAGATTATTACCTACGGAAGCGTAATGAAGCAAAGGAAACCCATGCTGATAGGATTATGTTGAAAACATGATTTGTCAAATTGTGTATTATTTTGTGAAATTTAAGATCTCCTATGGACGAATTTATTGTTGTTGTATGTGAAAATGATTTTTAACACATGTGTTGTTGGTTTCTCGATGTAGGAATTTAAAGGAATTCCACATGTCTCAAAGTGGAAAGATGGTGGAAACAAATACCATTGTTGAAGAAGTGGGAGAGGAAAATGAATTGAATATGATGTTGATATGCAAGATCAATGATGTTGGTGTATATTAAAAGGAGTAGTCTACATAATACTACAATGAAAAAAAGATGCCTATAATGGTGTGTTGTTTAGGATAACACCTAAAATGGTGTGAAAATCGAGGAAGGTGTTCCTTTAAGGGGGAGGGGATTGTAACACACTGATCGGTAAAATAAAATGTATATTCCACTAGATATTTTTTCATGACAGATATAATAAAATTATATTTAAAATATGAAATTCTACTTTATTACAGTTTATGTCTCTTCAGATATAGAGATATGTAGATTATTGTTAACAATGTGCTTACGTGAATTAAATTTATGCAAAAAATAGAGAACAATGTAAATAAAGCGTTCACCCAAACATTTGAGAAATGATATGCCCTCGAAAACCCTTTTTGGAGAAAATGATAGCTAGAAGGTGAGGTCACTCCCCTCTCCTTCTTTGAATGAAAAAATGGCTACGAATACAAAGAATTATGTCATGTGGCCCATGGGCTACTACAGTGAAAAAATCATCTCTATGTTCTCTATTTCATATCCCTCTTGGATATTTGACCTTGGTTATGGAACAAATGGACTCGAAAGAATGGACACCCTTTTCCTCCTACTGTCCTAGTTATAACATAACCCAATAGCCTACCAGTGGTTAGGTTTTCCTACCCCAAATATTAAAAAAAGTTACAATATAGACTCTTTTAGAGTCTTATACATAATAATCACATAGCTAGAACCTTTTTCATGAATAATGGTGGATTACATGAAATACTCTCAAATTACATTGGTGCAAACAGGAAGGTCAACTTTTGAGTGGCATATTTTTGCATACAAACTCTGATTGATGCAATTCTTGCATATTTTGAAAGGTATATATGTTTATAATAGGAAAAAAGTGTGTTTTGTTCTGGTTCAAAGTTTTACCCCCTTGCCCCCCCTTCCCAAAAAAAAAAATTGTTTGGTGCCTCAAAACACACTCATAATGTTTCAAACACCAATTCAAGAAACTGGGTACTACCGGTAAAAATGGTCCTGAGAGTTGGTCCTCCACTTTTTTTCACTTTTAAAGCATCAATATGGATTAAAAATATATATAATTTTCCAATCTAGATCGCACACCAGACTTTAACACCCCACTTATATTGTTTTTATAACTAGTTATGTTAATGGAACATGTGTGGGAAAATAAATGTAAATGGGTCAAAATATCTATAAACACTATAATATTTATGTTTATTATTATATTTCCAAATATTGGAGAATATATAAGCAAACCTAGATCTCAATTCTTAATACAAAATATGTAACGGGTATTTAGTGAAATTTTATATTTTCCCCTGAATTAATTGTTCATATTTCTAGGCTACTCATTGAACTACCTAATTTACAGCAATTATGAGAATAATGGGTGATTTGTACCAAATTGGTGAAGATATATGGGCCACATACTCATTCTATAGAATATCTATTGACAACATATCCCAAGAAAACTGACTTGATTCACATCGCTAATAGTGTGAAATTGAGGTAACACTTGTAGGGGTACAAGAGTTGAAAATCAAATAAACAAATAGATAAAAATAATAGAGTACTTATGTGTGAGAACTGAGAATAGAGATAAATAAGTAATGGCTACATAGAAGGAAATATAATTCTATACAGCCTAAGGTATCACAGTCTGAACTAGAACCACCGACGGATTATAGGTTTGTCGCTCTAAATATAGAAGGTGAGAGATAAATCCATATAAGATGCAGTAGCCCATGTAGAGTTTTGGGTAGCTAGATTGGTTAGGGGAGTGAGCGCAAAATCCTTTCGGCTAAGCCAAAAAGCTACCTAGAATTATTGAAAAAAAAAATTAATACATGCACAAAAATCAATAAGAAAGGGAATCACCAAGGATTATTGACTTAATGAAGGGTTCATTTCATGCTATGTAGGGCCAATGAGGTCATACTATGAAATATAGCAAGCTTTGGCTCCATGGAAGAAATGTATCACACTTAATCCTTGTGCATGAAGGAGAGTAGCCTTCATGTTCTATACCTTGAATGAATTATCGTTGAACCATAGGTGATATTTCCTCTCAATGCATCAAATCTAGCTCATGGGTTTCCAATTACAGAAAAGACTACATTTTAGCTTAGCTTATGGTTGGGTGGAGAGTCGATCTCCTTTAGTCTCTAGCAATTTTTTGTGAATCTCATTAACATATTATTCCTTTGTTACATGAATTATATCATTGTTCAATTATTTGTGAATTCTTTCATGTTGGGTTACTAGGTATGTATGAATGATGAACTCGAAGTGTTCTTTTAGATGTTATTGAATACTAGCTATGAGTCCTTATAGGAAGGAACTCTATATGAAAATGTATTCATTCAAGTATGTTTCTTGTAATAGCATTGAATTATTATATTTTGTTCTGGAAAATAATCCATAGGTTGAATTGAGACCAAGTATCTTCCCCTTTTAGTGTGTCTGTCTTTGTTAGGCAAGCTAGAATATTGAACAATTGTGTCATATTCATGTTAGGAATGAGAATCTCATGACATTTTCCTATATTGGATATCCTGAAAAGCATTTAATAAAACCGTTGGTTGGGACATCTATAATATTAATTCTTAAATATGTTGTAAAGCTAATAACAGCTTCATGATATCTTAATTTATTATGTGTGTGTGTACTAGACCTTATATGTATCTTAAATATTTACTACTAAAATTTAAGAGGACTGATTCCCTCAAGAGATAAGCCATAAGACTAGCATTTATGTGTAAGTTTTGGAATTGAAGTATGAAGTGTTGGACTTTAATAAAGGAACAAGAACAATTATCTTTCATCTCGATGAAATTATGAAGACCTGGACATTGGCTATCTTATGTCTTTATGTTGCCAGATGTCTTTCTGAAAAGAAATCTAGGGTATTATTCATAAGTTGGAGAATAATTCTAAACACTCATGAGTATTTAGGAAAGTTCCTTTCCCTATTAGAGCCATTTTTAGTCTTTAAAACCGACTTGGGAGCTTAGTGGGAGCATAACAATTTTGGAGATGACCCTTTTGAATTTCAAGGATTATTTGTGAAGTTTTGATAATTTGGGGTTTGGGGATCATTGGCCTTAGCCCTTGGTCATATGGTCTAGTAGGAGGGATACAACCAATAGCTTAGCCACAAAGTAAGTTAAGTTTGACAAATACAATATCAGGCTATGAGAGTATTAGGAGTTGATTGTCAAGACTACACATCAAAATACATCCACATAGATCCCAAAGACATATCGGTTGATGGGGATTACTCTTACAAGTTGATGATTCTTAATTAGAAGGAAATAGTATTGGGTAGCTAAAGTATGAGGAGTCAGAGTGATCAATGTATGAATAATCTCGATCTAGACCCGTAATATTAATAGATCCTGATATGCCTATCATCTAAAGCAAGTTCAATTCAAACGATTAATAGTTGGGTTGTTGGATTATCTGGCATTGGATGTCATGACTAAACGAATAACCCTTATCATCAATTCCCTAATACTAATAGATCCTAACAAGTCTATCGGATAATGTTAATGTTCTAGTCCATTAATGCATATCTATTGGGTTAGGTTAGTAGTCATGAGTGGAGTTCTTATTTAATCTAGTGGTTGATTCTTAGTGGGTCGAAACATTAGAAGTCAAATATTAACATCTGTTGGTTGAGAGAATGTGGGTCGAGTGTCGAGACTTCGACTATTAGTCGATTGAGGTCTCGTGATATCATCTATTGACTATAGGGAGGTTGGGACACCAACCTTCAGGGTTTCCTCCCAATACTGAAGGAACCCGATATATTTTATGTGTTATTCGAGGTGGATATTGCATGCTAACATGGTTGACAATGTAGTCAGATGATGTGGCATGGTTGACATTGATTAGAGTGTGCATTGGTGTTGAGGTAACACTAGATGTGGTAGGCCCTAAAAAATTTTCGTATGGGATGGTGACATGTAGACCAGGATTGCTATGTGTTTTCCATATAATAGTGGTATGGATGTTTATGTGGTGTTTAGAGGACAAATTTTCAAATGGGCATAGCTCTGCACCCAAATATTCGATCTAGATGAAATGTATATCGTCAAAAATTACTTAATGAGAAAAATATAACAGTGGCCTTTGAATTAAGCTTTCAGGTGGTTGACGGAAGAACAATTTTGACAATCTGCATCTCCATAATGTAATTGTAGAGGTTAGACTTGGAAATCACGCTTAAAGGAATGGGTATGTTAATACCAACTTTGAGAAGAATGGAAATGCCTTAGGCAATAATAAGGTTATAAGAAAAGCACTTAGAATATAATTAAATGTTGTATAGCTGTATTTAGTTTAAATAGTTAAAAAATAAAGTTGATTAACATATATCAATAATTTTATTAATTTGATTATAATAATATTACAATATATTAATTGAGTCCATAGGCTTATTCTACAATCTAGTATGATGGACATGTGTAAGTATGTTACATCCTAAATAAAATAATAAAAATTAATTTTTGTTTATGTGGGTCAAAAAAAAAAATAATAACCATAAAAATAAAGAACTAAAAATCTATTAACAAAACAATTAACTCAGTTGTTGATATTTAACTTTCACTCTTCAAGTATTAAAATACAAAGATCTAATTTTAAAGAGATGAAACATCCAATGTGAGTTATGAATAAAATATTTTAACATGAATTAATATAAAATGGGTAAATACACATGTTATTTTATTTTTATAACATTCCAAAATCCAATTTAAACAGTAAAAGAATTATACATTATTTTTTGCACTCAAATAAATTTCTAACAAAAGAAATTTGATCTCTCTATGCTCATGTTAAATCCGTACTTTAGATAGATCTATACTAATCATATAAATAATATATTTTATTTCACTTTTAATTAAATTACATTTGATTGATTAACTATACATATAATTATTTTTTATTATATTTGGTTCAAAATCACTCTAATCCTCAGAACAAATTATTATAATTATTTTATATTCTAAATTATTATAATTACTTTGTTATATTATGTTAAAAATTAGTCGAACCTTTTGAATAAATTATTATTATTATTATTAAATTTGAAATATGAAAACCGCCCATATCAGATGATATTGAATAACTTCCTTAAAAAGTGTCTCATCACATTAAAACTTCTCCTCATTCACGAAGCTTGAATGGTAACAATTAAGACCAAAGCAGATGTAGGAAAATTTACGATTTTTTTTTGTTTGAACACATGATTTTAATGTCACAACCATTGTGCCTTTTGCTGAACGTAAATGTTTGTCATTGCACTTCACAAGACAATACCATTAGATAGAGATTCCACATAAATCATAGCTGTTAATAGTGTCAAATAGCTTTTGATAATACGCCATATCCTGCTTAATATTTCTATAAAGAAAAAAATCAGGTATGACTTCCATCTCTGCCTCCGAATACATGTTTTTAAATTCCAGACGGCGCTCCTTTTCCCTAAGTTTATTTATCTTCGGAATTTTAGAGTCATATAAATTCAATTTAATGATTAGATGATAAGTTTTTTGAGGATTGATTTTATACCTCCCATTTATTCTTTACCTGTAGATCTGGATAAGATCAGCGTTACACCGTGGTTTATCAGGTGCTATTACTTCCAGATCAACCTTAGCAAACCAATTTTGTGACACGTACGCCGCAATATTTATTATCAACTTGCTTATTGAAATAACGACTAAAGAAAGCTTCCGTCTTCGAGCTGTCTGATTATCTGACTGTTAAAATTGACTTCCTTCGAAGGACTGGCCGAATTGCCAGTTAGGAGGAGCAACATTATACGAAATTCTTGTCCTGCCATCGCTGGTGGTGACCTTGAAGGAGAGGCTCTGGCCCTTGATGTAGGAGTTGCTTTGCCAATTCTGTCCCCAGTTGCGTGACATTGCTTGCCATCCAGTCCTTGAAGCTTTTATCCAAACGCCATGGACGTCCCCTGCTCCTCCAACGTTGCTGATGAGCACTAGGTTGAAATATGGGTTGCCGTTGATTGTAAACCGGATTCCTCCCCTTTTCAAGCAGGGAACCCTGCGTTGTAGTCATAGCCTCTTATAATTAATTGCCATAAGAGTAAATAAGGTTGCAGGCAGACCAATTTGAATCAAATTAGGTTGTGCAAATGACCATGGGGTTATATATTACCTCCTGTAGAGGATGGGGACGATCCCACTCCTGTACTTGGCGATCTTCAGATAAGCAGGCACCGCCATGTCGAAGTGCTGTAGTGGTGGGTTGCACCATCCACCGTTGTTGTTGGGGAGAGCGAAGTTTGGCGGGCAGAAGTTGGTGGCCGTGACCCTGACAGTTCCTGGCAAACACCATTGGGGATCGTCGAAACATTTCAACTCGTAGCAGGCTCCGCAGCTGAGACCGTGGTTGAAAAGCGCAGTGCTCAAAGCAGCAGTGTTTGTTCCATAACCTTGGCTATAAAGATTACCGTATCCACAAGCCCCTCCTGGAAAAAACACATCAACAATAAGAATAAAAAAGGAAAAAACACATCAACAATAAGAATAAAAAAAGAAATTATAATACATGAATGGCAACTTTGTTAGGGCTGTGAATTAATAATTTTAACAAATACTTAAAATCACACTGGCAAATATTAAGTACAATATACTAGATTAAGTTTTTATTAGTTTAATGTTCTTAGGTCTTATTTAATTGGATAAGATGTAAAGAAAATAATTAACTGAGGCTATAGTGCTTAATAGTTGCCCTTTATCCACATTCACAGCTAAGGCTTTGGGAATTCTCAGGCATTTCAAAGAGAGATTAAGCAAGTAATCTGCGCTGGCACTAAGCTGCATTAACATTAAGATTTAGCTGGGCAGGCAGGGTAATTTTTCATGGACACTTATTCAACATATCCGAGTACTTACCATGGTCGATAGGCTTCTCTACCGCTGAACTACATCACGACCATCTTTTTTTGTGCGTGAGTTTCAATAAAAACGCAAACTTACCCATAGTTCCGGAAGCGTCAGCGCCACCATAGAACGTGGCGTGGGCGGATTGCCAGCCACCGTGTCCATAAGCTCGAGCAGAAATCCATAGAAATCCAAGCAATGAGATGAAGGCAATGCCGTGGATCTGAGCCATTAACCTGCAAAGAAAGAAGCTCATTAATCCACATGACTAGTTTCCTCGTTTACTAAAATACAATGGAGATCGCACTAGTCGTTCCATTACAGCAGCAAAGACACAGGGTTTCCGGAATACCCAAGTGAGGTCGAAGTAGAAGCACAATGAAGTGAAAACAGAGGATTCTCTCCGTTGAGAAGTTGAAGGCGAGAGGGCCAATATATAGAACCCGTCCCTCACAGATTGCGTTTTCCACTCGGTCTTGTGTGAAGTTGCCCATGTATTGCACACCGCGTATAATTAATGGGGTCAATTTTTGAGAAAGGACGAGAGGGCTGTATTCACATGGACTGTCACCATTTAATGATTTGTCAAACTTGCTGCTGTCCAGATATGCATGGTGGGAGGGACGAGTTCCTCACAAGTTCATTTAATTTAATGCGGGAAGACGTAATATTCAATAGGTTCCTCAAATGGCCATTGTACACGTTGGAGAAAACGGCGTCTAGTCACACCAAAATCTATTTTCACCAAATATTTGATTCTCTTCGTTTTCACAGGAACGATGTTACTGCTGATCTTGCAAAGCTACGTTTTAGGTGCGGAATTAATCACGCACTACAGTGACGCTCATAAACATCTTGTAGCCCACGAGTCACACCATACTCTATTTTCACTAATTGTTTGATTCTCTTCCTTTTCACAGGAACCATGTTACCTCTGATCTTGCCCAGGTACGTTTTACGTGCGGAAATAATCAAAGCGCTACAGTACTCGGAACCTTCGTGGTAATAGCGGCCACCAACCTCACTACCTTATCTAGAGCGCGAGGTATCCACCGACCAGGGCTGGAATTTCAAAACAGTCACATTTTAGGTATTCACAATTTTAAGGAAGAATGTTTATGGATTTACAATTTTTTAATTATATTTGTCAAGAAAATCACCTCATTTGCCTATCAAATTGCATTCCTACTACTTACTAGTCACTACATACCTACTTATGCATGAGGATTTGATTTACTTAAATACCTACTCATCCCTAAATTTTGAGGATTTGATTTACTTTTTCTTTTCTGGGCTATGGTAAACAAGTGGGTCAGCTTAATCCAATTTTAATGTTATTAAAGAATGATTATATTAATAAGGAATTTTTTTTTGAAATTGGCTAATTTAGTGATTGTGTTAATTAATTATTTTTATGAGATAGTCTAAATTGAAAAATGACAGTATATGCTGGTAGTTGTGAGTCATCAACTAGTAAAATTGCAAGTGCAAGTGATAAATTTCTTGCATATTTAAATAATGTGTTTAAATCTTGTTTAAATTAATTTTTTATTGAAGTATGATTAATAATTTAATGGTTTTATCCTTTATTGCCACATAATGATTAGTGAATACATGTATAAGAATTAAGAGAAAAAAATATATATATATTTAAACTTAATTTGTCTTCAGATATGTGCATTACATTAATGTAGTAAGTATACTGAAATGTGTGCATTACATTAATATAATAGTTATGTGTTACATTGATATACACTTACGCAATAATTTTGTATGCAAAGTACTACAATATAGCAACCGTTTTGGTAATGAAAATTATTAAAACCTAAGCTTTCAACTTAACTTTAGTCCCTTTACTTAAATTAGTCCCTTTACTTAAATTTCAACTTAACTTTAGTCCCTCAACTTAAGTTTAAAGACTCAACTAAAATTATTAAAACCTAAACGCAAGGGTATCAAACAAATAAAAACCAAAATTGCACTAACTAGGACTATTTTTAACGAGATTGGGTTGGGACAATGGCATCATTAAAAGTTCTTACATATTGACAGTACCTGAGATTTTTACAAAATGGGCCTATTTTGATAACGACCCAATCGTACCCCGAAGGAAGTGAATCCCTCTATATTTACGTTGTTCTTATATCGTTCACTCTACTTTCATTTGGGATATATTAGAAGTACAGTGCCAGAATTGAGTAGAGCCATGTATGGTCCTCGAGAATTATTAGTTACTTAGCATCACCGCATTTCCTGAAATGGGAATCACCCCATTTCATGAAATGATCACCCCATTTCATGAAATGTTTTTAGTTATTAGGCTAGTTGACCGGGAATTGAGCATTAAGCAAGTAAGTTATGGTTTTTTGAGAATGGGTTTTCTTAACCATTATTAAGTTTGTGTTGGGTAGTTGATTCGGTTATTCTCTATAAATTAAGTTAAGGATTGAAAAGTATGTAATAATTTTGATTTTGAAATAGATGGTTTGATATTTTGATTAATTATTATTAAAATTTTATTTATTAGATTAATTTTGTTGTTATTTTTTTTATATATTGTTAAAAAAATTTATATAATTTGAGATAATTATTATTATATTGTTAATCATTTACATATAATTTTATATATTTATTTTCATATTGTTATTTTTTTTATAAGTTTATTTTTAGATATACTCAAAATACATGCAGATGAAAAGGTTAAAAAATTATACAATGAAATATATCAAAAGCAGCGTGTGAATCAAGCAATTATACATAAAATGTCATTTTGGCGATGTTCCATTTTATTTTAATACTATTTTAAATTTCAATTTTATTTTAATACTATTTTAAATTTTAAATATAATTATGATAATTTGTTTTTAATATATCATATGTTTTTCATTTTCAAAGTGTTTAATATTGAATAAAACATATAATTCTACAAGGCAATACACTAAAAAACCTTGGGCTAACTTTCTCTTATCGATATAGTAAGATTATGGGGGAAAGATGTGATGACAATATAATTTGGGTTTATAAAAATGTTTTTTTTTTAATATTTGAAGATAAATTAGATAGATGTACAATGAATGTTCGATATTATAGAAAAGAAATTGTCTCACAAATGAAACAATTATAGAGGGGCATCTAAGAAATCAAGTCTTCAAACAATCAAAGTCATGCATGTAAGAAGTCAAACTTTCAAAATGCATCACACTTCACTGACCTTTTCATAGTGTCTTAACACCACACTCTTTACCTTTGAACCAAACCGTGTTGGCTTATGTTAGTAAATTTCTGTTATAGATTATTATTGTATATTACTCACGTTATTATGTAAACATATAAGTTAAAGTATAAATATTTATTTAATATTTTGGGTGATTGTGGATTGGTAGTTTTGGTAGTTTTTTTTACTGCAATTAAATGAATCTATAAAACTAGAGGATTTTAATTTTGTTGACCATGTTTGTAACGAATATTATTAATAAAGGAAAGTCACAACTAAAATTAATAATGAAGCCACCCAATTACCACTTTTTAATATGAGCATTAGTTTTATTGTGATTGGTTGTGGATATTTGAGTTATTATGCTTTTAATTTTTATTTAATAACATTTCATTTCATGTTATATATTTGAAACACTATGTTCTTGAACCTCCCCAAAAATAACTTTGTACAAAACCGTATAAAGATGGTTCTCAACAAAATTTGAGATGGTTCTCAAAAAAATTTGAACACTTTCTGACAAAGCCAAGGTTCCTCTTCTTTGAATTGGCATTTTGGTTTAGGTTGGTTAATCATTGCATATTGTTTGTTTTTATATTTTAATTTTTTTAATTTTATTAAGTTTTAATAAACTGATTGTGGTTAAGAGCTTTGTAAAGATTCAATACCCATAAATAAGTTGAGCAAGTTCGACTTAATATAAATATTTGGTTGCAAAAAAATGTCTAAAATTTTTAAATATTAAATTTTTTTTTTAAACGAAAAAATTTGGTATTAAATTTGGAATAATAAGAGACAGATATAAAAGATATAAACTCCAATAAAGAAAATGACGGAGTGCTTAAATGGTTCTTTGTGATAAACTGGATTTTTAATATATACATACACTATAACCATTTACAAAGAGAATATAAAAATACGAAAATATATAAATATACATTAAAAATAAAATATTACCCATCTCAATACTAATACAAACTCTTGCTCGATAATAATGTTAAAGCACTGATCTGCATAGAAAATTTCACCAAAATGGCGAGGGTAATTGCAGATGATTTAGTTTTTATAGTTTTATGTTTACTGACCTCGATTATTAAAAAAAAAAACCGACCCATGACCGGAAATATGGTTGGACCCAATGCATGTACGTCTCTTTAAACCTGCGCACGTGCACTTCCAATCCAAAATTAAAAGTGCACATCAGTTTTTTTATGTTTTTAAACTAACACAATATAGAAAAATCTATATTTTTATGTTTTTAAACCAACAAAATATAGAAAAATCTACTTTTTAATATTGCCCGAGTCCAGAGTATAAAAATTTGTTGCTTTTGCATCCCATTTATCTACAAATCCACTATCCTGATTAATTTGTATTATAGTGTTGAATACCTTTAATAGTTCATTCGTTTCCACCGGCTTTTATCTCCAAATCTACTCAACTGATTAATTTGTTTTATAGTGTTGAATACGTTTCATAGTTCATTCGTTTTAATTTGTATTATAGTGTTGAATACCTTTAATAGTTCATTCGTTTCCACCGGCTTATATCTCCACATCTACTCAACTGATTAATTTGTTTTATAGTGTTGAATACGTTTCATAGTTCATTCGTTTCCACCTGCTTCTCTTGAGTGACCATCAGATGTGGGCTGGGTAAAAGCTATGGCTTTAAATGTACAGTTATATATATATATATATATATATATATTTAATTATCTTTAAACTTGCGCACTTGCACATCCAATCCAAAGTTAATCCTACTCGTTCAAAATCCAAAATTTTGATGGTTTTAAACCAACATAATATAGAAAAATCTAGTTTTAATATTGTTCCATTCCCAAGTATAAAAATTTGTTGCTTTTGCATCTCATTTATCTCCAAATCCACTCTCGTGATTAATTTGTATTATGGTGTTGAATATGTCTCATATTCATTCGCGCAGCGTTCACACGGGCTTCACTTGCAAGACCGTCACGTCTGGGTTGCACAAAATCTATGTCTTTAGGGTGTACAATTATATTTTTTTAAATTTAAAAATGTACAAATTTGTTTATTGATTTTATTTTTTTATCATTTTATATATTTTTTTAATAGTTATATTTATAAAATATATTTTTATTGATTCTAAATGTCTTATGAAAAATGTAATATTATTAATTTGTAAATTTGATTTTGAAAAACAATAAAATAAAATCATAATTATTGGTTGGAATATGTAATTCTTACTTGTCTTCAGTTGTGATTTTCTCTATGTATAGAGTTTGTTCTTATTCTATAGGTTAGTTCCTAGTTTAGTGTGAGGTTGAGATATTCCCTAAACCAACTTATTGTGCATCCAAGATAGCTTCTCTATCTTGAGACTGTACCTTATGTATATATGTAACTTGATTTGGTTAATGAATCATAGCTTGTATGTTTAGTTTTTAAGTTGTTATCGGAGCCCTTTTGGGCCTGGGCCTAGCCTTGGCCCTCCTAGGCCAAGGGAAATAAAGAGTTCGATTAGTATTTTGCGTGTTTTCCATCCTATGTTGTTGGTGTGTGACTGCAGATCAAAGCATGCCTGTTGAGGCTCGTTGGACGCTGCCCTCTGAGGTTGCGTGAGTTTGCCCTCTGCGTGGAGATGGAATGAGATCGTAGGGTTTACATACGAGTTAGAGAGCCACAGCATTGGAGTGTTGTCATGTTATATTTACAAACCGTGACTGTAAGGAGTGAAGACCAAAACGTTTGCGTTTGGTTTGGTTTGGATTCCAATGTGGAAGCGTTGTTGTCTCTCCAACGTTGGATGTCAGATGCCACAGCAGGTGTACCGTGGGATTTACGCATGGTCTTTCTCTGCAACCACTTGTTGCTCGCTGCCACACTATACCCATTCTGCGACTATAGTTTCATAGGCTTGCTTAATTTATGGGACAGAAAGGTCATCTGGCCCTAGATGGATTCGGATGTTCCCCGGATTGCAGGGGACGACAAAGTGTTTTTTGGATGATCGAGGGCGAGGTTCTTCCGGTGTGGTGGTTCTGAAGGATATCAAAGGGTTGATCAATTTGGCAATGGTGGTAGGGGTGGTCAGCCTAGTGATCTGAATCAGATGTCTAGAAATGGGCAGAAGGTTGACTCAGTTGTTGCATGATCTGTTTTTAAAATTGAAAATATGACTGACGAGATTGTGTATTGTGTTGAGTTCACTCAGGTTGATAGTGTTAAATGGTTTTTAAGATATGAAAGCGAAGCTCCATTTTTTGAGGTAATGAGATATTGTTTTTGGCAATGGCATTGGTTTGTCTCATTGGTTTTTGACATGGATCAGCTATATACAGGTTCAGATAATGAATGCTAGGTCAATTTTGCAGCCTTCCCTATTTAACCCAATACAATAGTTTTTTCTCTGGAAGTGGCAGTTCTGTCAAATTTCTGTTGGCCACTGCATAGAAGCTTTACAATGCCCACCAAGATAGGAAGATTTGTATATGGCATCATTCAAATAGAAAACTGTTAGCGACATTGCCTTCACTCAAAGATTGGCTCCAAAGCTCTCTTTAGGTGGACAATTATGTTTAGGTTAAAATGCATCACAAGAGTCTTTCGATCGAGCATTTCGATGTTGTGTCATCTCTAGCTTTACATCCCAATCATGGGCTTTTGTATTCTACATTGTGGGATAAGACTGTGAAAGTTTGGAGATTGTCTGATTTCAAATGCATAGAATTGCTCAATGCCGACGACGACGCTGTGAATACTATAGTGTTGGATTCAGACCATTTGGTCTTCATGGGATCTGTAGACGGGACAGTGAAACTATGAAAGAGAATAATGGCGGTTCCTATAGAAGGAACAGTGAAGTGAGCCAAGGGAAGTGTGGTGAGCTGCCTCGACGTGATTATGTTTCTTAATAGGTTGAAGATGAAAAAATTGTTGTTTTCGTGAATTATTCTGCTTTCATGTTGAGACCGGTCAACTTAACATGTGAATGCATTTATGTAAATATGGTTAAAAGAATTAAATGTTGTATTGTTGTGACATTTAGTTTGGGCAACTACTGTCACGAGTGTTGCAGGAATGATTTAGTTTGCAGGAATGATTTACTACCAGATATGATGAAGACATGAGAATGAAAATAGCATCATAGATTGGAGGATGATCGAGTTTGTGTGTGCCGAGTGTGGTGGAAACATATCTGCATGTTCAATTGCGAGGAGATTAGCTCGACAATGGGTTTTTGTTGTTGCAGCCTGTCAGCGAGCATGAGGAGGCATGCTTGGAAGCAATCACTAGCCTTGATATTCTGAACAGGGGAAGTGGCATTACGCTGTGATTCCAGGGGAATTAGATACTGAAACGAGAACTTTTTGTGTATAAAATTGTTGAATTTTATGCATGTTGATAGTGAATTTGTAGATGACGTAGGATTTGACCATGGAGTCATGGCTGTGATAAGCCTTTGTGGCTATGTTGAGCCTTCGTGGCTGTGCTGAGCGTTTGTGGCTGTGGTGAGCCTTGGTGGATGTGTTGAGCCTTGGTGGCTGTGATAAGCCTTGGTGGCTGAGTTGAGCCTTGGTGGCTACATTGTATCTCATCAAGGTTGAGCACCTGAGTGGTGGAGGTGAATTATTGCTTGTCGAAATGTGAACTAGCAAGCAGGTGAAAGGGTGTTGCTCGTGCATGTTCATGAAGCAACGTGGAGCGATCAGTTGTCATTGATCTGATAGGAATCAGATCGAAGACAACGTGCAGTGTATGATCTTGGATCTGCTCACAACAAAAGTGTGGGCAGTGTTTTGGTGAACTAAAATTTGGGGTAGTCTATCCGCAGTAGTGAATGGCATGGCCATGTGTTGTATTACTGTCATGGTTATCGCTTGTGCTTATAGTGTCATTTGGTATTGTTTTTGTTTTGTATGCGTAAATGCGGACAAGTCTTGGAAATTTGTATAAATATTGAGATTTGCGACCTCAATATGATGTCACTCTGTTAGAATTCACAACTCTAATTGATGACAGGTAAAACATGGAGACCAAGACCAACTTGCCAAAGTAAAATGAAGATGCCAAAGACTCAAAAGTACAAAGCTAAAGCAATGTTGTGTTCCAGCATATGAATAGTGCGGTGTTTGTGGAGGTGAATGGTATGGTGAGCGGAAAAGGAGGATGGACAATCAAGTTTGTGAGAGTTTGTTTTGTGTGAGTTTCTTGGAATAGACTCATGAAAATTAGTATGAGTCACAGTTTGTAATTAGAAGCAAATCTACATGTCATTTCTTGTTTGTACATGCTGTAAGACCTAAAGAGGCATGCATACCCCTTTGTTATATGTTCCCTCTGTCAGAGAGTTTTAACACCCTGGAAGAGTGTGTCATGCGGGATGGATACACTTGGGTGGGCCGTATTAGTTTTAGACTCCATAAGGTGAAATTTTATATCAAGGGAGAGTTAATCGAGAGGTTGGATGAACCATGTATGTGAAGGACTTCCTAGTAGACTGGTGGTTGCAGCGGTTGGAACCCATGCATTTCGGTAGATGGTTGTTCCTTTATATGGACATCAACAATAACATGAACATGATACAAAGTGTAATTACCAAACAAAACTAATGTAATTGCCAAACATGACCAGTTGTAGATTTTGCAGATGGATATTGGGACAAGTAGTCATTAAGGGGGAGTGTTGGAATATGTAATTCCTACTTGTCTTCAGTTGCGATTCTCTCTATGTATAGAGTTTGTTCCTATTCTATAGGTTAGTTCCTAGTTTAGTGTGAGGTTGAGATATTCCCTCAACCAACTTATTGTGCATCCAAGATAGCTTCCCTATCTTGAGACTGTACCTCATGTATATATGTAACTTGATTTGGTTAATGAATCATAGCTTGTATGCTCAGTTTTTAAGTTAACTTTATATAACCAATAATTTCTTTTTTATTAAATGAAATTTTATAATTTATAAACATAATATAAATTACTATTAAGATCAAAATTATAATGTGAATAAAATTTCACATAGTTTTGCCAAAAAAAACATATATTGTATCATCTAATATTCTATAATACTATTAAAAATAAATTATAAAATATTTTTAAAACATCATAGTATGGAAAATATTAATTTCTACTAAATTGCATAACAGGAATATCATATTTCACTCATTGAGTATTTATATTTTTTTTAGTTATATTTATAAATTATATTTTCATTAATATGAAAAATGCAATATTACTAATTTGTAAATTAAAATAAAAATAAAAAATACAATTATAATCGTTGAGATATAAAGTCATATGCCTAATAAATTTTTGATTGAAAAATTTATTCTTTATTAATAAAATTTTATAATTTATAAATATAATAATAAATTATATATCTGAATTATAATGTGAATATAACTTCACAAAATTTTGTTCATGGAGTTTTGAGAAAAAACATATATTATAAAATATTTTTAAAACATCACAATATATAAAAAATCCTAATTTTTAGGAAATTAGGCTTTTATAAACTATATATCCTTTTTACGAGGAATCTCATAGTTTATTCATGCAACATTTAGCATGGTTTATCACAATGACCTTCCCCTGTGGTCATGGGATAAATGTTATAGCTTTGTAAAATTGACAATTACAAAACTCATCATGAGTGAAGTGAAGTGTGAGTGACTTTTAGCTCTTTCAATTATGAATATTCTGATAACTTGTAGCAATTAATTTTATTAAATATTTATTTAAAAAAATTATTTTTTTAAATAAATTAATTCAAATTATTCAGCTTTCTCCAAATAATTTTCAATTATGATTTTACATACTCTCAATATACTTCTAGTTTATATCTTATAACTTTGTAGATTAATTTTTATTTTTACATTTTTTTACATAATTATTTTGTAACATACACCGATAACTTCACATGGAAATGTAAGGAGTTAAAAAAATTTATACAAGTTACTCATGGGTAACTATCCATTCACTACTAAATATTCCTTAGTCATCATTACATAGCATGTTTAGTTTACCAGTTCATAGTGTAATTTTAGAATAAGAATAGTAAGCTTCTTAGCCATTAACAACCTCCATTACAATACATTAACATAATACTGTATGATGTAACTTTCCACTCATTTCATTATTCATGTAGTCATCACATACTTGGCATTATGAACATCATAACAAGAAATGAATCAAAATCATAAACTTGACACAATAATCAATCACATCATTTGAACACCAATATACCTTGGAAACCCCGTAGGGTGAAAACCAGCAAACGTTTAATTTTATTATTAAACGGTTGTGAGAGTGATCAGCCCTCACTCAATGGATTATAAGGGAGACCATCCCTTAACCATCGTTTATAAATCTTACAAGGAAATATACAAATATCTAGCTTAAAGCCATTACAATAAATATGATACCATTTACCCTCTGATCTTCATATCTTCATATCTTGATGGCATGGATGTACCTACAATGGTCCATCGTACATTGGATCATCCGGTAGTTCACACTCATTTGCATGAACCATAATCATTTACCTGCCACCAAGTTAAGCATAATATTTCCTTTATACATATCACCATCATACCCTGCTAATGTTACCTTCAACATACATTGATGTCAAGATTCATAGAGTATAATAAATCATTTCATATATCTATACTATAGTAGTTTCTCCATCTACTCATGTATATATTCATGACATGCAAGTAAAGTTCCTTGACATTCTCCCTTTAACAACACATACCTCATATGTACTGGTTATAAGTCATCACATTAACTAATGTTTCCCTCGCATAAGCATTGCAAGACAATAGCTACATCTCCCCAGCATACATTTAAAATAAACTGATACTTAGTTATGATACTCGTGTATGCAATTTATATAATTTAATAAAAATAGCTAACCCTTGAGCTATTACTTTTAGTACATGGAGTGCAATCTAACATATGAAATGTTGCTCCCATGCATGCAAAGGCATATAGCTTCCAAAAGAGTCTTCAACGAAGCACGTAGCTTCCTCACACATCTTCCCAAAAGGAATCTCAATGCTAGTGAGCATGTAAACATATGTTTTATTTTTGTAAAACTATGCAATTAAGAATACAAATACATGTCTTATTTTCAAAGATTATACTAAACAATCATTTCCAATATAGTTTAGCACCACATGCGATCTTTCCCACCTACAAATATTTATATTCTTTCCAATGAAATTTATTACTTATGTCGCATGCCTATGCATGATCTTCTTCCAAAAGAAATTAACATCATAATCATGATAATATAAAATTAATTAGACAATTTATTCATCTAAGAAATGCAATTATCCGTGGATTCATTAAATAACTGATCTTTACCAACACCATGGTAATCTATTCATGGATTTATGAAATAACTATTATTTACAAACATGGTTAATGTATACATTCACAAAACTCTTCAAGAATATTAATTTGAGAAACTCTTTTCTTTTCTTCTTCGCTACACATGAAAATATTTCAAGATTTACCATCTTTAATCTATATTCCTTTTCAAGAAAAGAACTTGGATTTCTTATCTTTTAACACACCGGTACGAAATCCATTTTAGAATAAAACAAGCGTCCTATCTTTTCTTAAATAAGATGCATATATATATATATATATATATATATATATAAAGACAAGCAAATTTACTTATTTATGTTCAGTAATCTTTGCAAAAATTCACATGGTTTCTTCTCCACAAAACTAGCATAGTAAGTTTGTCTTTTACCATGCTATATCTCTAAGAATAATATATTTCTAAGAGTTTAACATAATAACAATCTTTTCAAGAAGTTATGTCGTAAGCTTGTCTTTTACCATATTATATAACTAAGACAAAATGTGACTATTTGCGTATAACAATTCATATGAAATATTTCTTTTTCTTTCCAGAAAATGCGTAAAAGATGCAAAAGCATACTATATTTTTAAAGAGAAAAACCATTCATAAGTTTCTTCCTCCAAAGAAAAATGCATGGTTACTTATCTCGATATTTATAAACCCTTATTGAACTTCTCAAGTCGACTCTTATAATGGAAAATGTTGAAAGCTCTTCCACTTCATCATAGCCTTTCCTAAAGGAAGGTGATAAAGCCTTACTCGCCCGGCCCAAAATGTATTCCGCTTTTCTTTTTGGGCACCACAAGGGTTCTTTAAAAGCTGACAGAAATCCAATGGCTCCTTTTAACTTTCACGATGATCTAATATACTTTTACTTTTGCGCATGCAGAGGTTCTTTGAAAGATCAAAGATTAGCCAACGCATGTTCTTTAAAATCTGACACACCTCATCCAATGGCCCCTTTTCACTCCATGTTTCTTCTGCTTCAGCAATCAAAAAATCTTGAGAGATCATGAATTTCGGTAACGAATAAATTTTACAAGCTTTTCTAGCGTCTATTCGATCTGAGGCTTACCCTCTAGGTCCGATGCAAAAGCTTCTATTGTAATGCTCCCACGGTGGTTATAACCATCTAAAAACCCAACTAATTCCTTATTACAACAGATTCCAACAATTTACACACATGTTACATATTTATATCACAATTTTATTAAATTAGATATCAATGCATTTAATTTATTTTAATTATTTTTTTGTTATATTTAATATTTCATTAATATTATTTAGTTTTTTTTAAGTGATTTATTTTTTTAATATTATTTAATTTTATTTTTTAAAAATAATTTTAAAATTAGAATCATTAATTAATTATTTATTAATACTATTAATATTTATAATGCTAATGCTAATAAAATTAATACAATTAATAGGATTAGTGCATTAGGGGAAAATATATATAAATCAACCATATTTTAATTCTTAGGCTTTTAGATTTTAAGCCATTTTAAGATTTTATAGAATTAATGTCAACTTTATAGAAAGTTCAATATTTATGTTATTTATTAACTTCAATATTTATATTTTTTATTAATATTAAAAAAAATTGATGAACATAAATATTTAAAACTAACATAAAAATATTATTACTATTATTAATTTTCATAATATTATAAATAATTGATATCGTAAATAATTTTTTATTAATATTAATATTAAAAACAAATATTTCCATGTGGATGCAACCCTAATAATATTATTTTTATTAATATTAATATTAAAAACAAATATTTCCATGTGGATGCAACCCTAATAATATTATTTTTATTAATATTAATTAATTATTTATTAGTATTATTTATATTAATATTAATTATTTGTTTATTAGTTTTATTTATATTGATAATGTTAATATTAATATTAATAGAATAAATATAATCAATTTATTATGTTAAAAAATATGTAAAATCCATGATTTATTTTTATTAATATTGATAAACATATGCTATTTATATTTATATTTATATTAATATGTATGTAATATTAATAAATATTGATAAACATAGATGTTTAATATTGATATAGAAATTTTTAATATTAATATTAATAATATATTTTTTAATTTTTTTATTATTAATATTGTTATTTTTAATATTAAACATTTAAAATTGACAAAGAAATTATAAATATTTATTATTAAATATCACTATTTCTATTTATTTGGATGCAATCTTAATAATATTCATTTTATTAGTATTGTTTGATTAATTATTAATATTATGAATATTGGTAATGTTAGTATTAATATAGTTTATATAATTAGTGTATTAGGGTAAAAAATATATATAAACCAACCATGTTCTATTTTTATTAATATTGATAATCACATGATATTAATATTAACATTTATGTTTTTTTAGTATGAATAAGCATTGATAAATATAAATGTTTAATATTGACATAGAAATTATTAATATTAATAATAATAATAATATTATTACTATTATAAACATTGTTAGATCTAAGACTTTTGTGATCCATAATTTAGATATATATCTTTCGAATTAATTACATCATTAAGATTAGGTCGACGTTTCAAACCATCTAATGTGGTTCATCCTCAGGAAAAGATGCTCGATGAACCACATTAGATGGTTCGAAAGGTCAACCTAAACCTAATGATTTGATTAATGCGAAAGACATTTATCTATATTGTTATCACTATAATTTTTTTTTTAAAACATGTCATGTCAGCTGTGTTTTGATCATGATCTAAATAGTTTTGAAAGTCATTTTAGTATGGTCAAGGATATGTCATAGTTTTGGAGGTTAGTGTTCACCATCAAAATTCAAAAAAGTATTTTTAGGTTCATTCCATAGTTAAAAAGTTCACATTTTTCATCTAAGGGACATCTAAGTAGGTTTTAGGTTGATTTTCTGCAATTAGCTACAAATCCACAGTTTTGTAGCGCCGTTAGTTCAAAAAATGATTTCTTCGCTACGAAAGCGCTGCTACTTTTGTAGTGCAAATTGCAAAATTTACACTGTGAGCGCTACGAAAGTGCGGTTTCGTAGCTACCGTGTCAAATAAGTTGGGATTTGTTAGTTTTAGTTGGGGAATGACATGATAGGAGTACGGTGAGTTAGTTAACTAACAGATTTTTTGTACCCACTTGTCCTACAGTCATCATATTCATGTTAAGGTATCAATTAAACATCATTTGGTCATGAAGTGACATCTCTAATTCAATTTTTTTGCCTAATTGAGTCATTCCCATTTCATTCACCTTCGCATATGTTATCCAAGCTCTAAAACAGTGAGGATACGTTTATGGTTGTTCTATCTAAAGACAAATCTCATCAAATCAAGCAAGGCTGGTTCATCAAATCAAATGAGGTTGTTCATCTGGTCAAGAGAGGCTGCTTTACAGGTTTTAAAGAAACTAATAGGTTTTCTACAGGGAACATGGAAGAGGAAAAGAAGATCCACAGAGGGGGACATTGTCTAAGATATGAAACTCAGAATGCACATGCTGTTATGGAGGATCAAATGGTAATGGAGGCTTTTATCAAGGCTGACTGTCTCAAATTTTGTGAAAGCTACAGGGTTTCCAGACTCAACTGTCCAAAGAGTTTGCTCTACATTTAAGTGGAACCACTACCAAAGTTGGAATGATAAACACGCGTGTGACACTTGAGATCATCGCTGCTGTGACAAAGATACCAAGGGGACAACAATATTGGTTTAAAGGTTTTACATTTGGCATGTAGCCATGCAAGGAGTTTATGAAACCTGAATTTGTAGATATGGACTTGAACAATGCAATACCCAGGAGTTGTATCAAGGATAACTATGCAAAGCTACTATTCAACATCTAAAGGTATTTCACATGTGAAGGCATGTACCATAAAGTCTACACTTATCATTTTAAACTGTTGTTGCATTTTATAGGAATGATATCATTAGATTTACCATTTTATTTTCATAGAAGCCTTTCCAAAATGGCTGACAAATTCCAAGCTAAATCTGATGGATGTGAAACATCTCTATTTCGTCATGGTTTTATTAAGTTACTAGTTTTAAATGAGCTACAAAAAATAAATAGAGATTGGTCTTCCTTTTTATTTATGAGTGGATTTGAAATGGAAGCCTTAAGCCTAGGTAGAAACCCTAAGATCAAGGGAAATCCTTCACCACCAGTATCAGAATCTAGTCAGCCAGTGGTTACCAAAGCTAAGAGGTTTGTGAAGTTGAAAACAAGGAAACAAGTTGAAGATAGAATTGAGAAAGCATCAGTGCTTGTTGCAAAAACCACATCACCTGCAAAACAGAAAGTAGAAAATTTCAAAGAAACAAAACAAAAATAGGTGTCCAGTAAGCAGGAGAGTCAAAGAAAGACAAGAAGTCAAGTATCAGCATCAAAGGGAAAAGCAGTTGTTTCAATGGCAGAGTACAAAACAATGATGAAAGGAAACTTGGATGATATACTGCATGCAATAGAAATAGAATAATCACCCATTGTACATGCAGATTTCATTGAAGTGAATAAAGCTAAACAGAGAAAAATCAAATCAGGAAAGAAATTGGATTTTGAAGGTGAGAATGCAACTTTTGTTTTTCAAGCTAGGAAACCTCTAACTAGACATGAAAACAAACTCCAGTAAAGAAGTAAAGATTTCCAAGTGACTATTGAAGCAGCCAAAGCCACTGAAAAGGTGATTGATCTTTCATCTCCTATAGTGGAGCATGCAGTCAACAAGGTAGAGAAGGGAAAATAACACATATCAGAGTGTCAATCGTTGGAAGAAAGGTTGAAGCTAGCAAATCAAGAAATTGAAATGATGAGAAAGAGGGAAAGACAGCACAACATTTAAAAGACAAAATTCAAGAGGTTGAAGGTTATTTGGGAAGGTCAAACAGTTGCTAGGTCAGAGATCCCAAGTAGTGCCCAACAGTTCTTTACATGGACAGTTCCAGCTATTCAAGAAGCAATATTTGTTAGAGTGATCAACACTTATTTGAGAACAAGTAACATGAAGCTAAGAAGCCAAGTGAATTATTTGGAGATACAATTAAAATAGTCTCAAGATGAACTAAAAAGCAGAGGTACAAAATGTCAAATTTAAAACAAACTCTAAATGGAAAATGAGGATCAAATTTTGTGAAGATTATGTTTTTTAGTTCAATTATCTAATGGTTTTGATGAAGCCAATGATTTTCTGAAGCTGTGGTACCACTTTGTTTTAAAATTTTGTGAAATCTAGTTAAAACTACTTTGACAACAGTTTCATAGCGCCTGTAGTGCAAAAAGGGTGAAAAGCGCTACGAAACTACTGTAGTAGCTTTTCACCCTTTTTCTTAACAAATTTTGGAGGGAAGACCAGGAATTTTGATTTGAAATTCCTAAGGAAGATATATCAAGTGATTATCAAAGTAAATATGAAGGAAAGGAAGTTAAATTTTGAAGCAAAATAGTAAAAAAGACCGCGCTACAAAAAGCGCTACAAAACTGTGCTACTTTAGCACATGTCTGTTTTCATGGTTTTGAGAAGTTCAAGGTGGTTTCACACAACTGGAATGAAGGGATGATTTGGGACATATGTCAATCATGTTCCAAACATCAATTAGCCTCGAAGATATCAATTGGAAGTGGTCAGAATATCTCAAGAAATTAAAGGGATCCTAAGCCTAAAAACAGGGGAGCAGTTTCCTAGATTACATGGGATCAACATCATCAACATTATGGTTATAACAAGTTTAAACTCATCATCAGGATTCGAATTAATGGAATTATAGGTGGAAAATAATGTATTTAAGTTTAGATAAATTTGTTTTGAGTAGAACCGAAAGATTTCCAATTCTATTTGTAATAGGACTCTATGTTAGTTTTACAGTTGTGTTTGTAATAAATACCATGTTTTATAGTTATAATAGGTGTCAAAGCATGGGAATTCGATGTATCTAGTTATGGAGAATATTATCTCATGATGTAAAGGATCTATAAAATATCAAGAAGTCAAAATAGAAAGGGTTGGACATTTGTTAGCAAAAGGACTCTGTTTTATGTAAGTGACTGTTTTCAGCCTAATATTGAATTTCTACTAAGACAACTCAAGATTCATAAGGAGTTCTTGTATGTTCTTGTTCTGATGGCATATTTTAAATATTCTATTGCAGTGGTCTTTGCTTATGTTACGCAAAATTCATCAATGATGCTCTGAATTCCTTCATAGACAAACTAACTGTGTGTTTCATTGTTCTACATGTTTATTCCTTGACTTGAACTCTGATTTGCCTTGAATTCCATGCTAGGTAGATTATCTTGGTTTTGTTGAAACTATCATGACCCCATAATCCCAATATATACTTGCTAATGTGATTTACAACTATTTTACATCATTTATCTGTTTTTATCTCATATAGAGTTAGCCATTTACACATTTATCAAAAAATCATAAACCCTTGAGAGAGCCCTCTCAGGTGAGGAGGCTAAGCCTCAACTAAAAGATTGGTTTAAAACAATTGCAGAAGATTGGTTTGATGAGCAGCCTATCAGGTCTGATTTTGTGATAACATATATTATAAACACTTTTATTATTAATAGTATTATTAGTGTTAACATTAATACTAGTATTATTAATAATAAATATTTCAAATTGAAAGTAATATTATTAATATTAATATAGATTGATATTAAAATTAATAATAAATATAAATATTTAAAATTGGAAAAGGAATTATTAATATTAAATGTTTATTTTAAATTAAATTATATATTTTAAATTATTTGTTGATTTTTTTTCTTGGTAGTGTGGGCCCTGAGATGAATTCACCCCAAATCTATACCTATGTTCCGAGAAACCGTGACCAAGGTTCATCTAAGTTGTCAAAATCACCCAAGGTCACACCTGGCCTCCACCACACCAGCCCTTATCATGGCTGGATTTTTTTCCCACCTGTGAAATTATTTGTTGATTTAATTTATTCTTTTTAATCTACTTTTGTCAATTCTATAGAAAGTTCAATTTTGATGTTTATTATTAAGTTTAATATTTATACTTTTTATTAATATTAATAAACATTGATAAACATAAATGTTTAAAATTGACATAGAAGTTATTATATTTATATTAATATTATTACTATTATAGATATTTTTATTATTAATATTATTATTATTATTTTAATATTAATATTAATGTTATTAATCCCCAGATCTGGGTGCTTGACATGCTTCATACGGGCTGCCAACTGGCCATTCAATGCAGGGGCACCTGGCTGAACCACATGGAAGCACATTCCTCTCGCATGTAGACCATAAATAAGCATGACAGGGGAGGAAGACAACACTTCGTGAATTTCACTCCCCCTCCCTGGGCCTTCACTCTTTCTAGCTGGCCATTAATAGCTAATGGCTCCCAGAATTTTCATACCAATCTTCATATTTCCTTCCTTGTAGAGCTCCTTTGTCACGCCTTGTGTGCTACTCACTTTTCTCTTCACCTGCCTCCCTCTGTGCATTCTACCTCTGACCAATAGACTCTCCTCCCTACTGAGACCATATCGCAATGCCAAAGAATGCAATGTCATCGTGGAGGTGCCAGAGGCACCGCCTCCTACTCTCCATACCCTAGCTCATCTACACGCACTCTGTCTCTCTCTGTAGCCCTTGAAGACCTGGAGGTTTGATATAGGAGCATTAGACACTGGCCAGCAATGTAGGAATGTTTGTCCACATGTTGTGGCTAGGAGGGTTGGAAACATTCGAATTATTACAGCTAGGTGTCAATACCTTAGCTGATTGTAATTATTTAGATTAATTAGAGTCAGAGGAAGTCGAATAGCTCAGTTTGTCTAGCTGTCAGTTCAGTTATTGAATAAATTGTAATTAGGATTTTTGGTTTCCAGAACGGTCCTCATAGAGGAACCGAAGAGTCACACTCTGTAATGTATATAATTTTACCCTTCAGATGTACATGGAGAGGGAGAATAATAGAGAAATTCTTGCAATAAACTCTATGTATTGTCGATTGCCCCAATTGAATGAATTTCTACCTTGTTGATTATCTAATTGCCTTGGAATGTTAATTTTGTGGTACTTCGTTTGATTGTGAGGCGTTTGTGTACTGATATTACGTTCTTTGTCTTTAACTCCTGAAGGTGTTGGATAGCCCTATGGATTTAATCCTGCGCAGGTGAAGTATCTACGTGAAATCGTGGCCATCTAAGTCTTTTCTTACGATAACAGAAAACCGATTTGTTTACAAAGGAACTCATTGTTCGTTGATAATTAGAACTCTTAACCGTGTCAAAACCCGGAGTTAAAGTATACAACGAACCCCATAAACCAGCGTGAACCATAGTTAGTTATGGTACGAAAACCACAAGTGGTTTCCGGTCTTTTCCGCACCACTTTTGGCGCTTGGATGGTAATTCCGGAGTGAACAGCGATTCCATTCAAAGTTAGACACGTGGCTAGGCCACTCTTCCAAAACCACTATTTAAACTGCTATTTCGCGCGTTATCCATCGTACCAGGACGACGAGCGGAATAAACGAGATCTGTTGATTTGGGATAGGTGCATCGAACAGCGGGCACTTCACAAAGGTGCGCAAGGTTTAATAAAGGAGCCCACGGTTTATTGTAAGCGATTTACATAAGGCACGTGGAAGAGGGACCCAGGACCCCGGTTTAATTACAAAGATATTTGTTTATTAATATAAAATTCCGTCGGCTCACTATATTACTGCAAAGTGAGAAGGAGTATTAAAATGAAGGTTATAAATGGTTGAACCGTTATATAAGGTCTGAAGGGTTAACATTGGGATATATATATAGGTGTGGAGAATATAAATTTCAGATATAAATATAAATCAATAGTATTGTTTTATTACATAATATTCCGAAGGCGAGGAAATATCCATATAAGGCGAGACCCACAATTTGATATTCAAGGCGATTGAATATAGTTATTTATCAATTTTCTCAAAATTGATAAATAAAATTCCCAAGAAATTTAAAAAGAGGACCACGTGGAGGCAAAGAATGAGAGAAAAAAGGAAGAGGGTTGACTTTCAGCTGCGTGGTTGCGTCATTTGTGGTATCAGAGCGGGTTGACGTTGTTTTGCTGGCATGGCAATCCGAGTTGGAAGAGGTGCTGGCAGAAGGAGACCTGTAGCCAACGCAGAGGTGTTGGGAATGCTGCAGAGGGTCGAGGCCAGAATAGATGCCATGGAACGCAGACAGCCCAGAGATCTTGAAGACATCAGTGAACCTGAGACAGAAGAAGCAGAAGAGAATGTTGAAATTCCTCTTGACATGAGGCTCCTTAGGACTGTTCTGGGATCTGCAGTTAAGCCCAGAATCGAAGTGTCGAGTTATGCAGGGGGACTGAATCCAGAGGAGCTGGTGGACTGGATAAATGAGCTGAACAAATGCTTCGATTATGAAGAAATAAGTGAAGATAAAAAGGTTAAGTTTGCAGTAACAAAGCTGAAGGGACATGCTGCACTTTGGTGGGATGGAGTGCAAGCAGAAAGGAGGAGAGTTGGTAAGCAACCTATCAAGAGCTGGACCAGAATTATGGCTAAATTAAAAGGCAAATTCTTACCTAGTGATTACCAGCTGACATTGTATAAACAAATGCAGAACCTGAGACAGAGGTTGCTGACAGTAAAAGAGTACACAGAGGAATTCTACAGAGTGAGCATAAGAGTTGGGAAATTCCAAGATACACCAGAGAAGACTGCCAAATATGTGAATGGTATCAAGCTAGAGATCCAAGATGAGATTGGTCTTTTGTCTCCTAAGATAGTGGTAGAGGCCTACCAGATGGCCTTGAAAGCAGAGGAGAAACTCCTGAGAAAACAGTCTGCCAAGAAGAGAGGTACTTTCCGTGGGAAGGAAAGTCAGGGTGGTAGAGGAAAGCCTACACCCAGGAATGGAGCTGACAGTAGCTCACCTCAGAATGCATCTACAGAAGATGATGCAAGGGGCAGAAAAGATTCTTACAGAGGAAGGGGAAGAGGAGGCAGAGACAGAGGCAGAGGCAGAGAATTCAGGTGTTATAGATGTCAGCAAGTGGGACACAAGCACTATGAATTCCCAGAGAATGTGGGTGCTGGTCCAAGGAATGTTTTTGTTGCCCAGGTTGGAGAAGAGGCAGAAATTGAAGAAGAAGTTCTTCCAGAGAGGGGAGATTCCTTGGTGGTAAATAAGGTCTTGCTGAAGCAAGCTAAAGAATTCATTGAGCCTACACAAAGGAAGACTTTGTTTAGGAGCATCTGCAAAGTCCAAGGAAAATGTTGCCAGCTAGTCATTGATAGTGGCAGCACAGACAATATGGTTTCCACCGAGGTAATAGAAAAGTTTAAGCTGAAGACAAGGGAGAATCCAACTCCCTGGAGGGTGTCCTGGCTGCATAAAGGGCACCAGCTGGTTGTAAAAGAACAGTGTGAAATAGAGGTGCAAATGGGAAAGTACAAGGACAAGGTTTTGTGTGATGTAATGCCCATGGGTGTGTGTCATATACTGCTGGGTAGACCTTGGTAGTTTGATAGAGCAACAGTGCATGATGGCAAGAAGAACACCTACAAGTTCTTCAAAGATGGGGTACATCATACATTGATACCCATGGAAGAAGGAGATTCATCCAGCAGAGTGATTGATCCAAAGACCTTGTTGCTGAGTGGGAAGGAATATCTGCAGCAGATAGAAGAAGAAGAGGTAAGCTTTGGTTTAGTTTGCAAACCTAAAGTAGTTCTTACTTCTACAAAGATTTCTGATTTGCCAGTAGAAATACAAGAGATGTTAGACAATTATTGTGACATTGTTGTGGATGATTTACCTAATGAGCTGCCACCTGTGAGGAAGATCAGCCATCAGATAGATTTTATCCCTGGTTCAAATCTACCAAATAAGGAAGCCTATAGAATGACTCCCAAAGAAAATGAGGAAATCAGGAAACAAGTACAGGAATTGGTGGACAAGGGACTGATTAGAGAAAGTCTGAGTCCATGTGCAGTACCAGTAGTTTTGAGCCCAAAGAAAGATGGAGGCTAGAGGATGTGTACTGATTCCAGAGCAATTAATAAAATCACAATCAAGTACAGATTCCCTTTACCCAGAATTGAGGATTTGATGGACTGTTTGAGTGGTGCTAAATATTTCTCAAAGATAGATTTAAAGAGTGGATACCATCAGATTAGAATAAGAGAGGGTGATGAGTGGAAAACTGCTTTTAAAACAAATGAAGGATTATATGAATGGATGGTAATGCCTTTTGGGTTGTCAAATGCACCTAGCACTTTTATGAGACTTATGAATGAAGTATTGAAAGAATTTATTGCGAAATTTGTGATAGTATATTTAGATGATATATTAGTTTTCAGCAGAACTAAAGAAGAACATTTAAGGCACCTTAATCATGTCTTGAAGAAGCTGCACCAGGAGAAACAACTGATAAATTTGAGGAAATGCTCATTCATGAAGGAAGAGTTGGTGTATTTGGGTTTTGTTGTTTCTGCAGAAGGATTAAAGATGGACCCAGAACAAGTTAAGGCAATTGTGGAGTGGCCTTCACCCAAGAATGTTTTTGAGGTAAGGAGTTTCCATGGACTTGCTAGTTTTTACAGAAAGTTTATAAGAAACTTCAGTAAGATTAATGAACCCATAATTGAGACAATAAAGAAGAGCAAACAGCCATTTAAGTGGACTGCTGAAGCAGAGAGGAATTTTAAATTTTTGAAGAAAAAGATAACAGAGAAACCTGTTTTAATTCTGCCTGATTTCACCAAACCATTTCAAGTAAAATGTGATGCTAGTGGGGAGGCCATTGGAGCTGTTTTGAGTTAGGATGATAGGCCTGTAGCCTATTTTAGTGAGAATTTGAATGACACCAGGAGAAATTATTCCTCTTATGAGAAGGAGTTCTATGCAATTGTTCAAGCACTGAAGAAGTGGAGACATTATTTGATGTCCAGGGAATTTGTATTATATTCTGACAATCATGCTTTGCAGTATATTGTACAACAGCCCAAGTTGAAACATAAGCATGCTAAATGGGTTGAGTATCTCCAAATTTTTAATTTTGTTTTGAAACATATAAGTGGCCAAGCTAATAAAGTAGCTGATGCTTTGAGTAGGAGACATTTGCTTGTTCAAGAGACTAATTTTGAAGTTGCAGGATTCGATTTTCTCAAAGAATTGTATAAAGCAGATCCTGATTTTAAAGAAGCATTTGAAGCATGTAGTAACCCTGTTCTAACAGATAGAAGTCAGTGGCTGGATTTTTTTCTGCAGGAAGACTTGTTATTCAGAAAGAACCAACTGTGTATACCAAAATGTTCCATGAGAGAAAATTTGATCAAAGAAAAGCATAGTGGTGGACTTGATGGACACTTTGGTACTAATAAGACTTATGAGCAGCTGAGTCACTTTTATTTCTAGCCCAAGATGAGAACAGAAGTAGATAATTTTGTGAAGGGTTGCAAGATCTGTCAGTATGCTAAGGGAAGGAGCCAGAATGCAGGATTGTACACTCCCTTACCTATTCCAGATAGGCCTTGGGACATGGTAAGTATGGATTTTGTTCTAGGATTTCCCAAGACTCAGAGAGGGAATGATGCAGTCTTTGTTGTGGTGGACAGATTCTCCAAAATGGCACATTTTATTCCATGTTATAAAACTAGTGATGCCACCCATGTTGCTAACTTGTTTTTCAAAGAAGTTGTTAGATTGCATGGGTTACCCAGGAGCATTGTTTTAGACCGAGACACCAGATTTGTGGGGCACTTTTGGAGGACATTGTGGAAGAAACTTGGTACCAAAATAAGTTTCAGCTCAGCTTATCATCCCCAGACTGATGGACAAACTGAGGTAGTGAATAGGAGTCTGGGAAATTTGTTGAGGAGTCTTGCAGGAGAGCATCCCAAGCAGTGGGATCATATTTTTCCCCAGGCAGAATATGCATATAATGATTCACCAAACAGAAGCACAGGGCAGAGCCCATTTCATATTGTTTATGGAATGCACCCCAGAGGAATATCAGAGTTAAGAAATCTGGGAAGAGCAGAGTTAAGGAGTGCAGATGGTGAGGAATTTGCTTCAGATATCTAGGCCATTCATGAACAAGTGAAACAAAAACTACAAGGCCGCAACATAAAATACAAAAACAAAGTAGACTTGAGCAGAAAAGAAGTTCATTTTGAAGTAGGAGACTTGGTTTTGGCACACTTGAGAAAGGAGAGGTTCCCAAAGAAGCAGTATAATAAATTGAAGTTCAAGAAGATTGGGCCATGCAAGATACTTAGAAAGTTTTCTGCAAATGCTTATGAGATTGAATTGCCACCTGATGTTGGAATATCTCCCATTTTTAATGTTGCAGATTTGTACAAGTATGAAGACGATGGTGCAAAAGAAGGATCAGCAGACAAGGAGCAGATTGAGTGGAAGGAACAACTACCTCCAGCACAGCCTTTGCAACCAGAAAAGATACTGGACAAGAGAGTGTTCAGAAGGACCAGAGGACAAGAGTACTTTCAGTACTTGATAAAATGGAAGGACAAACCAGAGGAAGATGCCACTTGGATGACTGAAGGAATGTTGCAGAAGATAGGCAGATCAGTGGAAGAGCTCATGGACAAGAGCCCATGAGGAAGATTGCCCTCAGGAGTCTGATGCAGGGGCATTAGACACTGGCCATCAATGTAGGAAGTTTTGTCCACATGTTGTGGCTAGGAGGGTTGGAAACATTCGAATTATTACAGCTAGGTGTCAATACCTTAGCTGATTGTAATTATTTAGATTAATTAGAGTAAGAGGAAGTCGAATAGCTCAGTTTGTCTAGCTGTCAGTTCAGTTATTGAATAGATTGTAATTAGGCTTTTTGGTTTCCGGAACGGTTCTCATAGAGGAACCGAAGAGTCACACTCTGTAATGTATATAATTGTACCCTTCAGATGTACATGGAGAGGGAGAAGAATAGAGAAATTCCTGCAATAAACTCTGTTTATTGTCGATTGCCCCAATTGAATGAATTTCTACCTTGTTGATTATCTAATTGCCTTGGAATGTTAATTTCGTGGTAATTCGTTTGATTGTGAGGCATTTGTGTACTGATATTATGTTCTCTGTCTTTAACTCCTGAAGGTGTTGGATAGCCCTACGGATTTAATCCTGCGCAGGCGAAGTATCTACGTGAAATCGTGGCCATCTAAGTCTTTTCTTATGATAACAGAAAACCACTTTGTTTACAAAGGAACTCATTGTTCGTTGATAATTAGAACTCTTAACCATGTCTAAACCCGGAGTTAAAGTATACAACGGAGCCCATAAACCGGTGTGAACCATAGTTAGTTACTGTACGAAAACCACAAGTGGTTTCCGGTCTTTTCCGCACCGCTTTTGGCGCTTGGGTGGTAATTCCGGAGTGAGAAACGATTCCATTCAGAGTTAGACATGTGGCTAGGCCACTGTTCCAAAACCACTGTTTAAACTGCGATTTCGCACGTTATCCATCGTACCAGGACGATGAGCGGAATAAACGAGATTCGTTGATTTGGGATAGGTGCATTGGACAACGGGCGCTTCACAAAGGTGCGCGAGGTTCAATAAAGGAGCACACAGTTTATTGTAAGCGATTTACATAAGGCACGTGGAAGTGGGACCCAGGACCCCAGTTTAATTACAAAGATATTTTTTTATTAACATAAAAGTCCGTCATCTCACTATATTACTGCAAAGTGGGAAGGAGTATTAAAACGAAGGTTATAAATGGTTGAACCGTTATATAAGGTCTGAAGGGTTAACATTGGGATATATATAAAGGTGTCAAGAATATAAATTTTAGAGATAAATATAAATCAATAGTATTATTTTATTACATAATATTCCGAAGGCGGGGAAATATCCATATAAGGCGGGACCCACAATTTGATATTCAAGGCGATTGAATATAGTTATTTATCAATTTTCTCAAAATTGATAAATAAAATTCCCAAGAAATTTAAAAAGAGGACCATGTGGAGACAAAGAACGAGAGAAAAAAGGAATAGGGTTGACTTTCAGCTGTGTGGCTGCGTCAAGGTTCTCGACCCTTTCTCTGACCCTCAAACGCTCTCTACCAAGCTTCTGGTTTGCATCTTGGAAAAATACCAACATGAGTCTAGCTGGAGAGGCATGAAAAGGCGTCGCAAGTCAAAAATATCACACTCGTCTTCCCCTCTGCCCCAAAAATCAACTGGACTCCCTATAAAAAACTTGGAGGATGAATCAGATGATGGTTCGAGTTACCCTTCAGATGGCATCAAGAAAATAGGAGTAACTGCGGACATTGTGGCTTGCAGAACAATGGCCAAACAGACCAAGATGGCCTCCTCATCGATTGTGGAGTCGAAACCCCAGCTCACAAATGAGGACATTGAGACCATGTCTGAATATTGTTTCTTTCATAATTGAGGAAAATCCACAACATGTGGACAATGATGCCCAAAATCGGTAGCTGCAGCTCCTTGGCCCTCTTTCATTTCAATTTATATAGGCTCATTTATGGTTTTTATGCCTATTTTTGCTTCTTCCGGAAAACTTGGTTACTCTTGAACACGTTAATGGCTGGTTTCCCCTTGAAGGGGAGCCCAATTTTTTATTTTTTGAATAGTCCTTATCGAACAAGGGTTGGCTAGTCTAGCAACCACCTATTGTGAAGCATGATTTGTATCTTTGTACATTTTAATAGAAATAAGCCTAATTTAGAAAAAAAATATTAATATTATTAATATTAAATATTTAAAATTAGCAAAGAAATTTTCAATATTAATATTAATAATATTAATAATACATATAGACATCAATGTTAATATCAAAGTAAAATTTTCATTCATACATTAATGTGAACATTACCATTAAACATCAAGATAAATATTTTCATTACCATTATATCATTTCGTTCATGTAGCTTTACATTATTTTATCATGTGAGTTCCATAAGATTAAGTTTTTTAATATTAAAAAAATTGTTTTAATATTAATATTTTTATTGAACATAAAATGTTAACATCAATATTAAACATAGACATTAATATAAACATAAAGATAGATTTATTAACATTAATAATATTGGATTGTAAACATTAGGTTTATATAATTGTGAGGCTTTTTTTCACTATTGTAATAATGTTCTTATAGCTCATTTGATTTTATACAATATGTATATGTGAAGTTTACTATATCTGTAGATGGAGAAATTGTGTATGTATGTTTTTTGTTTTTTTTTTCTAAATGAGTCTACTTGTATTATATAATACAGGTCAGCATATTACATTTGTGATCCTCCAGAGTTCGCAAGCCAATTTCGGTGGGAAATATCAGATTCAAAATAACAAAATAAGGGCTGCCTGAAACGGGAAACTAGCCCATGAGATGTGTTCAAGAAACTTAGAGTGTGTTTCCCATTTAGGGAAACCATCTATCTTCATACCATATGTACAGCCAAAAATAAAAAGAGGAAAATTGATTGGATTAGAGCGAAATTGACTAGAAAAAAGCAGAGAGAGAAGAACCTAGTTGTTAAGCTGTTGATTTCCTGTCATCATGGATTGGCGGTTGAAGCGGCTCCTCCACAATTCGGCACACGTACTTGGAGTCATCGACCTCAAGCTTTGACACCTGGGCATTCAACGGAGGAGAGGATGTCCTGTGAGCATCAATTTCTACATTGGTGTCGCCCTCATCAGAGTTGCTACTTTTGTCACTGTTCAAGGCTTGTTGAACCGACAAAGCCACCATTTTGCGTGGGGGAAAGGGGGAGGCGGGGGAGATTGTGGATATGCGTGGACATTTCCTGGAGCAGGAGCCAGATCCATAGGATTCAATGGAAGGCTCAAGACGGTGTATTGACAGGCAGGCGGAGAGGCTGATGGGATCCAAGACCTCCGGCTCATCCCAATCGATGAATAAATTCACAGTTATACCAGCAGTGGCATGAGTGGGAGGATGTGAAGGGAGCTCGCGTCCATCACCCCTACAGTAAGGTATGTGATGATTGCGGGGAATTTTGGAGCAGCAGGTATGAAACTGAGGCGAGGGCTGAAGCACAACATTGTGGCTAGGAGCTGAAGGAGAAGAGAAGTGGAGCAGGGGATTGGTAGAGGCAGAGGCGTAGGGAGTGACAGAGCTGAGCCAAAGAGAAATTGAAATGCTAAAATGGGGAGCTGGTTGCACAAACTTAAGGTCCATGAATACCGGCAGAAGGCGAGTTGGCATGACAGGCAGAGTGAATGTGGGCAAGACGATGCTAATGAAGGAATGAAGTAGAGAGGATGTTCCAGTGCCATCGAGGGTGGTGGATTATAAAGAGCCAAGGCCTCAGGAATTAATCTCTTTGTTGTGGCCATGTGCAGCCGCGTGAGGAGGATGAATGGCCATCATCTACAAGGCCAAGTGGCGACCAAACTTAATGCGCATTAACACCCGCATCCGGGGAATTGTGTATGTATGCTACTATTAATTCTATTCAACATTAATTAATTTTTTTTTTTATATCACAATTTTTTTTTATAATGTTAGGTGATTTTCTTGTTTGATCATGGATCCAGCTATTTGGAGTTGTCTTCCATCTGAAATTCTTGAAATTGTCTTCCTCTAGCTCCCTTTATCGGTTGTGATAAATTTTAGAACTCTTTGTAAGGAATGGAAGAATGTTTTGCAAAACCCTTCTTTATTATTGCGTTGCAAGCATGTCTCTACGAACGAATTTGTATTTATGGTTCTTTTCCTAAATAATGAAGACAACTATTTTGTTGTTGAATACCTTAATCACAATGGGCACATATCTGATTTTCATTTGTGATTCATAGATTCAAGATAAAAAGTAGTGTCCACTGTTGGACCTATGGTAATTTTATCCTTACCAACGTAATTCTCCCATTCACACAACTATTTTGTAATGAATCCATTTGAAAATGTCTTTAAAAACATAGGGCCAATACGAATTGGAAACTCAGGATTATTTTCATTATTGGAAAATGTAAGCAACAAAAAATATGACTGGCTTGTTCTAAAACATATGTATGATAGAATGTAGTCTAAATTCTATGTTTAGAGTAGTCTTGATAGGTTTTGGTGAAGGAATGATTTTTCATTGGTCGAACTTCACCCCCTAAGAATCGAGTGTTTTATAAAATTAAATTAGTTTGCCTCTATATGGACAAGGAGTATGAAGATTATCATTGATAAGGGTATACAATCTACTGATTTGATGTAATAAAAAATGAACGGGGCTTTTCATTTGTTCCAATCACTATCACTGACATATGGTGTGTGTCATTAGAAATATACATGAATCAGTTCATATGCCTTGTCAATGATGGATCCACTTTTGTATGGTCAATTGAAGAAATCGATAATTCCCAATTTGGTCAACCTTGTGTTGAACGAAGAATTGACTACTTTGAGGATGATTGGGGCTTAATATGGAAGTTTTTGGAAGAAATTTCTATAGATATGAATATCAAATGTCTTGGTTATCTTCCATTTCAAATAGTCGAGAGTGTTGTTCTTATGTGCAACTGTAGTGAAGTCAATTTCATATTATATGACATAATGACTAACCTCTGTTTTCCAACAGATGTTGATAATTAATCTAATCAATTGTAACAACACTGAATTACCCAATAATTTTTTTTTCTATTGATATTAATTCCGGTATTTCTCAGAATTCCTTTCTGACACTTTCGTCATTGAATATTTCTAATAACAATACAACCTTACAGATTGTCGCTATTTAAATTGTTTTCTTTTGTTACCGCTATCTATTCATTTACTTCTACATTTTAATTAATAAACTACATTCATTAGCATTAATTTTTTTAAGGTAATATATTCCATATATTTAACAAAGAACTCCTCTTCCTTTAATTTTTATACATAAGCATTCTATCAAATTTGAACTAATGTATACCTTACGATTTTTATTTCCTATTCCTAATAGGATCAGAAACTCATTTTATTCATGTTCTTGGAATACATCTTCATATTTGATATACAAAAGTATATAACATTTCTTATAAGTCAATTGACAAACATATATATATATATATATATATATATATATATATATATATATATATATATATATATATAATCTCTTTCTATTTTATCCTAACACATATATGAACTTTCAAATATGTAAAGTTCTGAGGATTCATATACATTACAACTCCTTATGACTTTCCACGAAATACGTCTATCCTACCTAACCATACATATACGTAAGGAAAGGTTAGATATATGTAATGTATTAGCATAATTTACTTTAACGTAATGTAGGTTCATCCTACAAACCTTTATGAAAGTTGAATTGTTTTCATGTAACATTTTAAATCATATGCTATACTATGGAATTATCATTAGACATTATCCATACTATTTGACATAGTATAACAAAGTTGATTAATTCGTTTTAGACTTGTAATATTCTGAATTCATGATTGATGGGATTTTCACCATACTAAATTTACCCATAATTTTGAAAGTTGCAACCCATTTAATAATATTACTGTCTCATATGAATGTCACATGGGCTTCATATGTTCGATGACGCGTGTATGGTAGATCTTACAATTCATCAACGGTGTTGATCGATTCTAGATTTTTCAATACATTGAATGACTACAGCCTTTGGGTTCCGTTGTTTCACTTGTAATTTTCATTTTTCCATTGTTCCACTGGGGCAAACAGAGAAAAGAGCAACCCTCCTCGTATTATTACTAGGAATTTCTTTGTAACATTTAAGCGTAACATTTCTGGAGATTACAGATGAATGGTTCTCTTCACTTTCTGTGGTTTACCTTCATATTTAAGGTAAGAAACCAAACATTTGATCTCTGTTTCACATTATTATTTCACTGCGTTTTATATCCAACATTTCTTTTAATGTATTATATTGTAGTAACAATCTCTGTCTCCTTCTGGAATTTCTAATGTTGGATTTTTCATATCATTTGCAGGGTTTCTAATGCATTTAATGTATATCTAAATTCCCTTTTGTTTACAATGTGTTTCCCTACAGCCTGATGAGAGGTAATGGCCTTCCCCTTTTTCGCACTTGTTTCAACATGTAATTGCGTTCATTCGTATACAAAGTTTCAACCCTATCCGAAGATTTAATTCTCGTTGTCTGAATTAATCTTTTTATTATGTGCATGTTCTCCATGGAATATATTTTATTTCTGAGTTTCGGCTATGAATTTATTTGTCAGTCCATCTCGTTTGTTTCTCAATTCTCACATTATATGGGTAAAATGGAGTTTTCCCCAATTGCATAAATTCGACCCATATATATTCATTTCTCTCTGTTAATTATTTCAACATCTTCCGGTTGTTTTCGAATTGGGAACTTTCCTGAACTTGTATTGGTTATGGATTTCCACATACCGATGATTAATGATTTGTTGAAGGTTTAATAAATTCTTTCCATTAACGTTTATCGGAATATGAATTTCCCCCAAAAATTTGATTCCTCATAGTGATAGTTTTATAAATATTGTGTATCAATTTCTTCACAGAGTTGAGTTTTCTCTGGTTGATAGATTTTCATCACTGAAATGAGATTATTTATATACATTTTGAAATTGATACGATATTAGAAGTACATGATTTCCACTTCCACTGTATCATACTCCTTTGTTATCGATTATTCCATTCCTCTATTGGTTTAGTTTTCTTTATATTTATATATTAAAATTAGATTTCACTTTGGCAATGAGGTTTTCGTGGTATAAGCATCCCTTTGCTCCATACTCCACCAGATAATGCCTTGACCTTTGTATTGGTAAGACTTGTTTATTTCCGTTTTTATTGCACTCCTCCTTGGTAGTTAAAATTTAATTATCTCGTAATTAGTAATATATAGGATAACATGTGGGTTGACAAAGGTATAAGTTTGGTATTTTCTAGAATATGGTTCTAAATTATTTAAATTTTCCAGTTTCATTAGTTTCCAAAGTTACATGGTATTTAACAATGACTCTTTGATTTCCTCCTTTTTAACATGTTTTAACGTAGTTCTATATAACTATACAGAGTATTAAAATTGTTTTTCATCTATACACTTCAACCGAGTATACTAGAATTTTAACTCTTATAAAATGATAGAGTTTCTCAATTAAATTTAATTATACTTAAAATATCAGAACTATATTTTTAATTCATTTTACACTCTACTCAATTAGAGTTATTTAATTCCAAAATTTGATTATAAATAATATTTATGATCCTTTTCTTCTGATTCTAATTCTGGAAAAACCTTTTTTCGAAATTCGTATAGTTTCCTCAATTATATAAATTCCAGTTGTACGAGGATACAACTATTCTCTCACGTCAATATAGATTTTTCAATTTCTTTCTGTTTGATTTCAAACAAGAATTTAATTTCTTTCTATGCATCTTTTGGTATTAAATTTTTTTTTATGAATCTATACAAGAATAACTTCAATCTTGAAGTTACTCTTACAAGTATTATTAATATTATTATTACCTGTACAATTCATATGTTTTTCTTTTTCTGGTTCATTCATTATATTTTCTAATTTCAACCTATATGTTTGGTTGCGGGTTTGTTTTATTAATTTTAATTCCTACTAAAATTCCATTACAACCAACGGTTAGTAGATATGACGATTAAATCCACTTATTTTAGGTCGGTCAGTGCGAAAATGGAAGGCTATACCACCCTTCTGTCCATTTACAATTTTCACTTTCATACTTTGTATTTGAATATTGGGGGATGGCCTAGCTACTTTGTAATTAAATATTGTATATAATTTTCATCTTGGAATAGTTTATAAAGTGGTTTTAATCCTCATCTCCACTAGAGGATGTTCATATATGTAAAGGACTATTACATATAATTTAATACATTTTTGTTCAGTACATATTTATCACTGTATGACTGAATATGCATAGAATAGAAATTGTTTCCTAAATGAAAATATTCTATAGTTCTATTTAACCTTAACTCTAAAGTGTATGTTCATTATTCATATTTTTATTTATTTTCATGCTATGTATATAAACTATTTTCTGTTTAGAATTTCATCTGTTATTCCTATAGATTATTGGCATTTGCTTCATGGTATAGATACTGTAATTATTAAATTAAATTCGAGATATTTAGATGGACTTAAACAACATATTTAGACCCTTACCCAGGGTTTAGAGATTTTGTCTGTTTATCCCTATACTAAATTTTGTCTATGTAACTATACAAAAATATTAACTATACCCCTATGGTTAATATTTGTTAAATACATATGAAACTTATTTATTTTTGAACTAATAACAACATGTTACACATAATTTATAAAATTAACCTACAAAACTTTCAACCATAATTTATAAAAATATATTCGTTTCTACTACATCGGAATTATATAAGTTCTAACATCAATATAAACCATAACACTTCATAGAATGTGCATACCAATCTGGTAAAGACTATTTGCCTCCCAACCTTGAGCTTAATCCACAACTCTCCCCCAAGAAGAAATCAAGTCTTTCTCTGTGTAGAAAACCTCTTGTCTCACTAGGAATAGCTTATTTAAGCTTCCTTTCCCTCAACATTTTTCCATAACTTCATCCATTTAATTTTGGATGTTGTTTCCCTTAGACTAGGCTTTACTTGTGTCTTTTCCACAAGAGATTCTTTAGAAATAACTTTTCCTCTTTCTAGTTTTATTATCATCTCTTCTCAGTAACTTTCCACTTTACTGAGGCAATTATTACATTCTTATCTCTCATCTAATATTTTTATTTTATTTTATTTTTCTCCAAGGATTTTTTGAGAATTTTTGGAAAGTCTTAGGATTCTATTCCATCCTCGTGGATTTTAAATCTCGGTCTCCAATTTACTCTAGTATTTTTGACAATAATAAAATTTCACATTTATTTATTTCAAAAATAATATATCCACATATAGTTTTCCCTTAGGTCCACTTGACCTTTAGGATTATAACTATCTATTAAAACTGAAAAATAGGGATATTACATATTCCCCCTCTAAAAAAAAACATTGTCCTCAGTGTTCCAATTATTTATGCTTATTCAAATAGTGATGGATATTTTTCTTTCATATCGTCTTCTCGCTCCCAAGTAACTTCCTCAGGTGTAAAGTGCCTCCACTGTACTTTCACCCGAGCTATTGTTCTATTCTAGAGGAACATTTCTTCCCACTCCATTATACGATGTGGCTCTGGAAGAAATTCCCCTTTTGTTTCCACATGTATCACAATCCAATCATTCACATGAGTTGGGTCATGTGCGTACTCCTTCAATAAGGAAACATGAAAAAAATTATGAACCTTAATATGATTGGATAGATCCATTATATAAGCTACTGGCCCCACTCTCTCCAAAAATTCAAATGGTCTAGAGTAGTGTGGTGTTAACTTAGCACAACTACCAGCATATAATATACTTTTGCGAGGATTAATTCTAAAATAAACATGGTCTCCCACTTTGAATTCTCCATGAATTATTTTATTCGCTGCATAAATATTTTGACGATCTTGAGCTACTTTAATATTTTGTTGAATTCTCTTCACAGTTTGTTCCATTACATGTAGTGCATCTAGGCTAAATATTAACTTGTCCTCTGGTTGACTCCAGCTAAGCAGAGTGTGGAATTTTTTCCATAAAAAGCTTTAAAATGGCTCATCTTAATAGAAGCTTGATAACTATTATTATAAGAAAACTTTTCCAAATGGAGAAAGGCTTCCCACTGTGTGGGTCTGTCCATCATATACATATGCAACATGTCTTCCAAAATTTGATTGGTTCTTTCAGTTTATCCATCTGTTTGAGGATGGTAAGTGGTACTAAAGTTCAGCTTGGTACCCATTCCTCCAAACAGAGTTTTCCAAAATGATGATGTGAATTTGGCCTCTCTATCAGATATAATCATTTTTTGAATTTCATGTAGTTTAACAATTTCTTTCATGAAAAGATTGGCCACTTGTGTTATGCCAAAAGTATATTGCACCAGCAAAAAATGTGCTGCTTTATTTAGAGTGTTCACTACCACCATTATAGATTCATGTTGATACTTAGTTTGTGGCAATCCGATAATGAGGTCTATTGAAACCACTTCTCACTTCCATTCTGGAATAGGGAGAGGATTCAATAGTCCTGCAGGATGTTTATGTTCTAATTTTACTTGTTAACATTCATAATACCTTGCCAAATAATTAGCTACATATTTCTTCATGCCTGGCCAAAAGTTGTTTTTTCTCACTGCTGAAATCAAATTTTGATAATTGGGATGACCTGCATAAGGTCTCTTATGGTATTAATTTAAAATTTCATGTTTTAAAGATTTTACATTAGGAATACACAACCTTTGCTTATATTAAATCATTCCTTGTTGGTTTATGGTATATCTTGAAATTTCAGTTTGCTATAATTTTTCTTGCAATTTTATATATTATTGATCTTACATCAACACTCCATGAATCTATTCTTCTACATCAAACTTTACACTAATCCCTGCACATGTCAAAATTTTATGAAGATTTCCACTCAAAGCATCATCAATTTTGTTTTCATTTTCTTTAATTTGTTTGATTCCCATATCAAACTCACTAAGCTGGAAAGCTAACCACGTGGCTTGTCTGGCATTTAAATCTAGTTGGGTAAAGAAATATTTCAAACTAATGTGATCTATCATTAATATGAATTTATTTCCCAACAGATACTGTCTCCACATCTTTAATTCATGTATAACAATAGCTAGTTCTAAATCATATACTGCATAATTATGCTCATGTTTATTTAATTTTGGTGATTCATGAGCTATTACTGAATTATCTTGCAGTAATATTCCTCCTAGCCCTTCCATACAAGCATCTGTACATACTACAAATTCCTTGTTTGGATCGAAAATTTTCAATATAGGTGCAGTAGTTAATTTTAGTTTTAATTCCTCAAAACTACTTCAACACTTTGCTGTCCACTAAAAATTTACTCCTTTTTTCTGCAATGACGTGATAGGATAGGCTAATGTAGAAAATCCTTCCACAAATATATGGTAGTATCCGACAATACCCATGAATGATCGTATTGATGGTTCATCTATGGGTACATGCCAATTCATGATTTCTTGTACCTTTTCTAGATCTACCGCTAATCAATCCTTAGAAATCTCATGACTTAGATATTGAATTTTGTTTTTGTAAAATTCACATTTCATGAGTTTTGCATATAACGAATGTTCTCTAAGGGTTTGCAATACTATTCTTAGATGTTATTGATGTTCTTCTTCATTTTTGGAATATACCAAAATTTCATCTACAAACACTAATACAAACTTATATATATATATATATATATATATATATATATATATATATATATATATATATATATATATATATATATATATATATATATATAACACTATTCATTAAACACATGAATGTAGCACGAGTGTTTGTAAATCCAAAGGGTAGGACTACAAATTCATAGTTTCAATATCTAGTTCTGAATGTTGTTTTGTTGATGTCTTCATCTTTACTCCGATGTTGGTGATATCCAGTTCTCAAATCAATTTTTTAGAACATGGTGGCTCCTCTTACTTGATCAAATAAATCGTCTATCCTTGGAAGAGGATATATGTTCTTGATAGTTAACATATTTAGCTATATGTAATCTATACACATCCTGAAAGTGCTATATTTCTTTTTGACAAAAAATATTGGTTCTCCCCAAGGAGACACACTTGGGCTTATGTACCCTCTATCTAATAACTATTTCAATTGAAGTTTCATTTCTAGTAGTTCAGGAACACTCATTCTATATGGTACCCTGGAAAATGGGGTAGCTCATGGTACTAGTTCAATTGAAAAATCAATGTCCGATTTTGGGGGTAGATGGGGGATTTATTCTGGGAATACATCCCTGAATTCTCTCGTTACTCGTAAGTTTTCTACAGTCTCTTTTTCTGTATGTTGTCCCAAATCCTCCACTTTTACATAATACACTCGACATCTTTTTCTTGTTGTTCTTTTTAATCGCAATGTATAAATCTGTCTGACAGATATTGGTCTTGGTTTTCCTTTAACTATTATATATTCTCCTACATCATCTATGAAATGTACTGTTTTACCTATGCAATTTAATATTGTTTTCTATTTTTCCAGCCAATCTATTCTTACTAACAGATCATATGATCTTAGAGGGATAATGTTTAAATGGAGTTCATTTTGATATCCATTTAAATTTACAGCAGTTTTAGGAATTTTATGTGTCACTTTTCTCTTTGTTCCTATAGCTCACTCCCCTAACCACGCTTGCTGAAATTTTTCTAATTTTAGCTTACACTTTTCCATTATCTGGGGGCTGATATAACGTAAATTTTCTCCTGGATCTAATAAAATAGAAACAGGCTGTTAAGAAATCATACCCTCAATTTCTATCATTGTTGATTGGTGTTTAGCCTTTCGATATTCTAATGCAGCACTAATCCTAGGAATATTATGAGAAATGTCATTTATTATAGTTGCTTCTCGCACTGCTTTTATATTCTGGATTGTTCTAGTATTGTGTGGGAAGTCCCGCAACATGTGAGGCTCACGACAGCCCCAACATTTTAATGGATTTTTCACATTTACCACTCATTCTCTTTTGTTATTTATTTCCATTTGCTTGGAACCAATGTGAGATTGTGATGTCTGGTTTTTTCCCACTCTTGCTAAAAAAAATTCGCTAGTGGTTTTTTCCAAAAAAAATCAGATAAGCTGGTTTTGATCTTTTTATGCTTGACTCCCCTTTCCATTTTTCTTTATTCTGCTGGTTTTTAAGCTGATCATTTATGCCTTTAAATTGTTGGTAGCATAATATTTATTTTCAAAGAACTTCATCCATTTTTCTTGGATTATCAAATTCAATTATTTCTTTATAGATGGTAGGTAGGAAATTTAAAGATCGTTGTACTTTGGCCATTTCTTCCCTGATGTAAGTCACATAGCGAAGTAAATTTGTAAATTTTGTAATAAATTCATCAATAGTGAGCTATCCTAATATCACCTCATGAAATTCCTTCACTTTATCTTCATAATATCTCTCATTAAGGTATCTATATTTGAACTTCGCTTGAAATTATTCCCATGTAACACTTTTTTCATCCAACACATGTACAATTTTTGTCTCTTCCCACCCAAGGGTAGCTTTACCCTGCAATTGATAAATTGCCAATATGGATTTCAAATTACTTCTGTATTCATATACATGGAAGTATTTGACCATGTTCAAGAGAAAAGCTTCCGCATTCTCTTCCTTTCCCCATCAAAGGTTGGAGGTTTGATTTTACGGAATTCCCCTTTCAACTCCTTTTTCTTTCTGGATTTATATCCAAATTCTTCGCCACTCTCAAACCCTTATGAGTTGGGTTCAATTTATTTTATCTTTATTTCTTGGTATTTAGTTTGATGACTATACCGAGGAGTTTAATTCCCTTATCAACCTCTCTTGCTCATTACTAGCATGCAACAATCGTTCATTGCTAGTCCTTACCTAAATAATTTTGTGTTGCATATTCCTTATCATTTCCAGCATTTGAGAATTTTTATCTGGTGGGTCTCCCTCACCCCCCAGTTCCACGTACATCTCTTCTTTGTTATTCATAACAACACATGTAACTATTTTTTCACTTCAATCATTATACACATAATTAAATTAGTAGAAAAAAAAAATCTTGTTTATCACAGCAGAAGTTTTTTTTCTTGTGTTAGGACACATATGCCAAGTTTTTTTAGCACGGGCTCTGATACCATTTGTAACAACTCCTAATTACCCCCCAAAAAAAATCTATTGATAGTAATTCCGGTATTGCTCAAAATTCCTTTCTGACACTTTCGTCATTGAATATTTCTAATAACAGTACAACCTTATAGATTGTCTTTGTTTAAATTGTTTTCTTTCGTTACCTCTATGTATTCTTTTATTTATACATTTTAATTAATAAACTACATTCATTACCATGAATTTTTTTAAGGTAATATATTCCATTTATCTAATAAGGAACTCCTCTTCCTTTGATTTGTATACATATGTGTTCTATGAAATTTGAACTAATGTATACCTTACTATTTTTATTTCCTATTCCTAATAGGATCAGAACTCATTTTCTTCATATTCTTGGAATAGACCTTCATCTTTGATATACAAAATTATATAAAATTTCTTATGAGTCAATTGAAAACCATATATATATATATATATATATATATATATATATATATATATATTTCCTCAATGATGAAAAGTTCTGAGGATTCATATACATATCAACTCCTTATGATTTTCAAGGAAATAATTATATTCTCCCTAACCCTACATATACATAAGGAAAGGTTAGATATATGTAATGTATTAGCATCATTTACTTTAATGTAGTGTAGGTTCATCCTACAGACCTTTACGAAAGTTTAATTGTTTTCATGTAACATTTTAAATCATATGCTATACTATGGAATTATCATTAGACCTTATCCATACGATTTGACATAGTATAATGGAGTTGATTAATTTGTTTTAGACTTGTAATATTCCAAATTCATTATTGATGGGATTTTCACCATACTGCATTTACTCCTTATAATTTTTGAAGTCGCAACCCATTTAATAACATACGTTAGATGATGCATGTATGGTATATCTCACAATTCATCAACGGTGTTGATCGATTCTGTATTTTTCAATACATTGAATGACTAGGGTTTTTAGGTTTCATTGTTTCACTTATAATTTTCATTTTGCCGATGGTCCACTAGGGCAAACATAGAACAAAGGAACCCTCCTCGTATTGTTACCATGAATTTCTCTGTAACATTTATGCATAAAATTTCTAGAGATTAAAGTTGAACGATTTTCTTCACTTTTTGTGGTTTACCTTCGTCTTTTAGGTAAGAAACCCCACATTTTATCTTTGTTTCATATTATTATTTCACTGTGTTTTGTATTTGACATTTATTTTAATGTATTATACCAAAGTAGCAATCTCCATCTCCTTTTGGCATTGCTAATGTTGGAATTTTGATATCATTTGCAGGGTTTCTAATGCATTAAATGTATATCTAAAGTCCATTTTTTTTACAACATGGTTCCCTATAGCTAGGGAAGAGGTAATGGCCTTCCCCTTTTTCACACTTGTTCCACCATGTAATTGTGTTCATTATTATACAGGGTTTTAACCCTATCCATAGGTTTAATTTCTCCTTGTCTGAATTAATATTTTTATTATGCACATGTTCTCCATGGCATATAGTTTATTTCTGAGTTCTGATTGTGAATATATTTTTCAGTCCATTTCGTTTGTTTCTCAATTCTCACCTCGTATGGGTAAAACATATTTTTCCCCAATTGAATAAATTCGACCCATAGATAGTCGTTTCTATGTGCTAATTATTTCAACGTCTTCTTGTTGTTTTATAATTGGGAACTTTCCCTAACGTGTATTGGTTTTTCATTTCCATAGAACGTTGATTAATGATTTGTTGAAGGTTTAATACAGTCTTTCCATTAACATTTACCGAAATCCGAATTTCCCCCAAATTTAGATTCCTCATCGTGGTAGTTTTATAAAGACAGTATATCAATTTCTTCACAGAGTTGAGTTTTCTCTAGTTCATAAATCTATATCCTCACAATGAGATGATTTAGATACATTCTAAAATTGATATTATATTAGAAGTACATGATTTTGACTTCCATTGTATCATACTTCTTAGTTATCTATATTTCCATTCCTCTATTGGTTTAGTTTTCTTTATATTTATATATTAGAATTAAATTTCACTTTGATGGTGAGGTTTTCGTGGTACAAGTATCCCTCTATTGCGTAATACACCAGAGCATGCCTTGACCTCTGTATTGGTAAGACTTGTTTCTTTTCATTTTTATTGCACTTCTCCTTGGCAATAAAAATATCTCATTTTTAAAATTTAATTATCTCATAATTAGTAATATCTATGAGAACATGTGGTTTGATAGAGGTATAAGCTTGGTATTTTCTCGAATATGGTTCTAAATTCTTTCATTTAAATTTTCCAGTTTCATTAGTTTCCAAAGTTACATTGTATTTAACATTGACTCTTTGATTTCCTCCTTTTAATATGTTTTAACATAGTTTTGTATAAATATACAGAGTATTAAAATTGTTTTTCATATATACATTTCAACCCAGTATACTAGAATTTTAACTCCTATAAAATGATATATTTCTAAATTGAATTGATTTATACTTAAAATATGAGAACTTTATTTTTATTTCATTTTACACTCTACTCCATTAGAGTTATTGAATTCCAAAATTTGATTATAAATAATATTTACAATCCTTCTCTTTTGAGTCTAATTTTGGAAAACCCTTTTTCCATATTCGTATAGTTTCCTCAACTATATCAATTCTTGTTGTATGAGGATACAACTATTCAGGTCACTATAGATTTTTCAACTTCTTTGTGTTTGATTTCAAACACGAATTTAATTATGTTCTATGCATCTTCTGGTATTAACATTTTGTTTATGAATCTATACGGGAATAACTTCAATATTGAAGTTACTCTTACAGGTATTATTAATATTATTATTACCTATATAATTCATATGTTTTTCTTTTTCTCTTTTCTTCATTATATTTTCTAGTTTCGACCGATATGTTTGGTTGCAGGTTTTTTTGTTAATTTTAATTTATGCTACAATTCCCTTACAACCAACGGTTAGTAGATCTGACGATTAATTTCACTTACATAAGGTCATTTAGTATGAAAATGAAAGGCTATACCACCCTTTTATCCAATTTGAATATTGTGGGATGACCTAACTTTGTAATTAACTATTGTATACAATTTTAATCTTGGAATGGTTTATAAAGTGGTTTTAATCCTCATCTTCACTAAAGGATGTTCATATCTGTAAAGGAATTTTACATGTAATTTAATACATTTTTGTTTAGTACATATTTATCACTGTATGAATAAATATGCATAGAATAGAAATGGTTTCGTAAATGAAAGTATTCTACACTTCTAGTTAACCTTAACTCTAAAGTGTATGTTCATCATTCAGATTTGTATTTATTTTCATGTTATGTACCTAAACTATTTTATATTTAGAATTTCATTTGTTATTCCTATAGTTGATTGGTATTTGTTTCACGGTACAGTTACTTCAATTATTAAATGAAATTTTAGATATTTAGATGGACTTAAACAACAGATTTAGACCCTTACCCAAGGTTTACAGATTCTGTCTATTTGTCCCTAAACTAAAATTTTTACATGTAACTATACAAAAAGATTAAATGTACCCCTATGGTTAATCTATGTTAAATACATATGAAACTTATTTATTTCTAAACTAATCACAACATGTTACACATAAAATTAACCTACAAAAATTTCAGCCATAATTTATAAAAATATATTTCTTTCTACTACATCAGAATTATATAATTTCTAACAGCAATATAAACCATATAACTTCACAGAATGTGCATACAAATCTGGTAAATACTATTTACGTCCCAACCTTGAGCTTAATTCACAACACTCCCCCGAGCAGAGACCAATTATTCCTCTGTGTAGACAACCTCTTATCTCACTAGGAATAGCTTATTTAAGCTTTCTTTCCCTCAGCATGTTTCCATAACTACGTCGAGTTAGTTTGGGATGTTGTTTCCCTTATCTTAGGCTTTACCTTTTTTTTCCACAAAAGCTTCTTTAAAACTAGATTTTCCTCTTTATAGTTTTATTCTCACCTCTTCTCAGTAACTTTCCACACTGAGGCATTTATTATATTATTATCTCCCATCTAATATATATATTTATTTATTTTTTCTCCAAGGATTTTTTCGGAATTTTGGGAAAGTATTTGGATTCTATTCGATCCTCATGGATTTGAAATCATGGTCTCCAATCTACTCTAGTCTTTGCACAATAATAAAATTTCACATTTATTTATTTCAAAAATAACATGTCCACATATAGTTTTCCTTTAGGTCCACTTGACCTTTAGGATTATTAATTGTCTATAAAAGCTGAAAAATTGGGATAATACATCAATAGATGTATGGGTTTTGGTGTCCAACACTGCAGGACTGCAATGATTTGATTGAGTCTGGATTTTTTTTTTGCAATTGCTCCCAATACGGATTCTATTGATGAGATTCCACCATTAGATATGGACATGGATTCTTAGGCTAGTAGTCCTATTATGAGTTCTTACATATATTTTCATTTTATATACTCTCTGTGGTTGTGGAAATATTTACATTTTTTTTTACTTTACATAATTTTGGGTCTATATGCTAACACCTTAAAATTACGATTTTATTGATATTTATATGGCTCGTGCCTAAATTTCAGGAACATGTGTATGCATTAGATGTTGTATATTTAATACCATTGCAATTTGCTGGATTTTTATTGTATCCCCTTTAATTCCTTTAATTGCATTTGAATGTGTTTGGATGCTATGCATTTTTCTTTGTTTTTATAACTATAATTATTGTGAGTTATTTTATACATTTTCTTTATATTATTTTTTTCTCACTGATTCTCAAACAATGTTATATCTTTATGTACATGTTAATATTTACATTTTTATTTTGATGGTATATAGTTCAAAATATTTAGATATAGTTCCAAGTTATATAATTCATATAGTATCATGTTCTAATCATATGGGTTTCGCATTATGATTCTAATATGAAAAAGGAAAACTTTGTCATTTTTGTTTTAGCTATTTCGAAGAATCTTTCTTTTTTTTCCATTTGGAAAAAGCCTTATACGTTTTCATAAGTTTATATAGTTGGAAAAATACTATATACTATTTTAAAATTTCTATCTAGTTGTCTTTTTCATTCTTCTCTCTTTATTTATATTGGATATATTATATGTTCAATGTTTATGGTTCCATAATAAATATGTTATTATTCATTGTAGACATGCCATATGAAGGTAGAAGCAAGCATACAAGAAAACAAAATTGGTCACCAACATCAAATGACAAGTATAATGAAAGTCATTGTTTACAATATCAACAAAATAAGGATGCAATAAATGAGTCTAGGAGAGCTACATATCATATAATAATGAGCGAAACCACTCTTCAAAATGATTTTATGATTATTTGTAAGTATCAAACTAGGAAGATATCATGGGAAAAAAATTTCCCGTTCATATTTCATTGTCATAATATGCTCCTCGTCAAAATAATTTTTTTGTTCAATGCTTTCTTAGAAAATGTTCATAATATAGGGGAAACATCTTGCAATTAGGAAGAACATAATATCGATAGTGTGGATTCAAATGTTCACCCTAACTCTTCTGTTTCTACAATTACATGTTTTGAGGACGGCCAAAGGTTACAAAACATCCATGGTGGAGGAAATAATGACATTGTATGTGATGATTTGGATGATAGTTTAATTGACCATTTTTTTTATAATTTCGAACAAGTTTCTCGAAACGTCAGATATTTCAATCCCCATTCTCAAAGTAAGTGTGTCCCACCAAGAGAATCATTCATCATTGATAGCATTTCACATGGAACAATGGAGGTAACACAATGATATTTTGACTTTTTCTACAATAGTGATTATTTTATTACATTCCTCTATTTACAATTTTTTTTAACTAAACTTATAAGCTATTTTCTTCTCTTGGAATAGGATGAAACTCATTTTAATAAAGGTTTATAAATTAACTCCCCAAGTGTTCTTTTCTTGGAATAGGATATAACTCATTCTAACAGTGGTATAGAAATTAACTCCCCAAGTGTATCATTTACTAACCTCGGATGTGAAGATGAAGCATGTCATAGCATTCCATTGCATTCTCCTCAACAATCAGATTGGAAAAATAATATAAATGCTAAATGTATTTTATTTTATTTTCATTTTTTTCATTTTTAGTTGGTTGGACAAAATTTTATTACATACTTTATTCTCTTTGAACATGACACAACTCATTTTGATCTAGAAAAGTTGCAATAAATACCAAAAAATGTTGCGGAATTGTGTTTTTAGGATTCCACACATAATTCCCTTATTCGCGGCAGATTTAAACTTAGGATTTTATTAACATACATACGTGCACGATCAAAAATGCTTATTTTAAACTGACCACACATAAAACCCAAAGATGTCTTACCTGGAGGGTCCCACACAGCTTCGACTAATCATGGACAATCCCACTTTGTGAAATTTACAACGTAACTTAATAGTTAAACTCTATTTCTTGTGGGATGTGATGTTGCACAGAGCCGACACATGTCCATCCACTTCGCAATGCAAAACCTTTAGTTTCCTTTTTGACGGTCCTTAATGTTAACTCCTAAACCTTGTGATTTCTGAAATCGCACCCGATGCTCTTTCAATCTCCATCGTTTAATCTCTTCTAGATTCGACGGCCCAGGTCTATGTCCATTGCCTCACTTCGCATCGCAATTAAAACACTTTAAATTGTGAATTAGACCATAAAAACTATCTTCTATGATGTGCGATGTCCTCCCACCTACGATGTGATCTTTCATCGTTGGTTGGTGTTGGATCCAATGGTCCTCCTCGAGCCTACAAATCCTATCGGTCTTTTTTCTGAAAATAACACGATATTCAATTCAACAAAGAAGTATTCAAGATCTATGGTCTCGGTGTGTCGAAAAATCCAATTTGTCTTCTTGTTGTACGTTTAAACGCAAATGTTCGACTTTAACAGAGATTTAAAACAACTGATTTAAAACAGGGAGACTAATCAAAGCAAAAAACACTCGAGATTACTTTGGAAATGAAATATTTTTTTAATACAGAGAGCCCGATCAAGAACAAAACACTTGGAATTAATTTATAAAATGAAAAAATATAGATCTAAGCCCTGAGATGGCTAGTTTTTACATTTATTTCTACTACTTTATTCACTCCTTCCTCGCTACGAATTGCAGAAGCCAAAAATTTTTGTTATGGTTTTGTTTTATGCCTTTCCAAAAATTCCCATATGGTTGAGAAACTGTGATTCAATTTCATAACAGTTTATTCAACTAAATACTTAACTAATCCAAATTTTAAAATTATTTTAATCTGCAAATTACCATGTTTGTGTTAGCCCAAATTAACTTAAACAAAATAAAATAGAATTCAAAACTTCATCTTCTGTCTAGCAGAAGAAATCAACTTGAGATGTAGCATTTCAGTTGGATGCTCCTACATCAGGCTTCTAGGGTAAATTAAACTCATGGCTCCTATCCATGATCTCTTCAATAGAGTACCTTGTGCTTTGAATTTGGGCAATGTCTAACCAAGAAAAATCCTCCAGAGGATGGTCCTTCCATTTGACCAAATACTCTAAATACTCTTTGCTTCACGTCTTCCTCGCTACCTGTGTGTCCAAAATCTGCTCAGTTTCCAAAGGTTGTGCTAGAGGAATCTGTTTAATCCATGACCTCTCCTCATCCTCAGTGTCCCATGTTAGTCTCTCTGAACTATCTTCCTCATCAACAAAAATGTATGGATACAGATTTTCCAAATTAAAAATGGGTGATATTCCTACACCCGGAGGTAATTGCAACTCATAAGAATTTGCAGAAAACTTCCAAAGAATTGTACAAGGCTCGATCTTCTTCATTTTCAATTTGTTATATTCGCCTTTAGGAAACCTCTCCTTATGAAAATGTGCTAGTACCAGGTCTCCTACTTCAAATTGTACCTCCTTCCTTTTTAAAGCTTCCCTATGTTTATATTTTAGGTTGTTGTCCTATAGCTTCAATTTGACCTGTTCGTGTAGATCGTTGATTGCTTTCAGGAAATCTTCACCATCAACACTCCTGCGCTCTAACTGTCCCAAATCCCGCAACTCAAATACTCCACGTGGGTGAATTCCATATAGGATTTGGAAAGGACTTATGCCCATGCTTCTGTTGGGTGAATAATTGTAGGTAAAATCTGCTTGTGTAAGCACATGATCCCACTATCTGGAATTTTCGCGAACCAAACTTCTCAGCAAATTCCCCAGATTCCTATTCACAACTTTAGTTTTCCCCTTTGACTATGGATGATAATCCGAACTGAAATTTAGTTTGGTGTCTAACTTCTTCCACAATGTTCACTAGAAATGACTTGTGAAATTTACATCCCTGTCTGAAATCATGGAGTTTGGCAAGCCATGTAATCTGACTATCTCTGAAAAGAAAAAGTGTGCTACATGTGTGGCATCACTTTTCTTATGAATGGAATGAAATGTGCCATTTTGGTGAAAGGATCCACCACCACCATGATGGAATAGAATCCCCACTATGCCTTTGGTATACCTAAGACAAATTCCAACCTGACTGAGTCCCATGGTCTGTTTGGAATGGATAAGGGTGTATACAACCATAGATTCTGACTGCGTCCCTTTGCATGTTGACAAACTATCCACCTAATTACGAATCTCTATACATCTCTTTGGATTCTCGGCCAATAGTAAAATTGGCTTAGCTAATCCAAAGTCTTATTTATGCCAAAATGTACGGCCAAACGTTTACTATGTTTTTCCTGGATTAAGTTCTCTCGCATAGAACATTCTGTAATACACAACTATCCTCCTTTGAACATCAACTCCACTTGCATGTTATAGTCCAACCATGGACTATTTTCTCTCAACAGTGGATTTTGGAAAGTTACATAAGCTTCCTTAAAATTTTCATCCATATCATACAAGTCTTTCAAATGTTTAAATGCCAACTCTTGCACTGTGCTTTCTTGTAATATCAAATTTCTCCTGCTTAACGCATCTACCACCTTGTTGTCCTGACCACTGATGTGTTTCAAAACAAATGTAAAACTCTGCAAGTACTCCACCCATTTCACATGTTTATAATTAAGCTTCTGTTGTTGCATAATGTATTGTAACGAAGAATTTTTTTAAAACAAGACAAATTCATTAGCCAACAGATAATGTCTCCAATGCTTCAATGCTTGGACGACTACATAAAAATATTTGTCATAAGATGTATACATTTTCCTGCTCTCATTTAACTTCTTGTTGAATTATGCTATTGGATTACCTTCTTGGCTGAGTGCTACACCAATGGTTGTCCCACTGGCATCACAATGAACTTGGAAAAGTTAGTTAAAGCATGGCAGTTTTAGGATTGATTTTTAGTGATCTTCTTCTTCAAAAATAGAAAAATTCTCTCAGCAGATTTTGTCCAATGAAAAGGATGATTTTCCTTCTTAATGGTGTCCACCATAGGTGCGCAAATACCACTGAAGTTCTTAATAAACTTCTGATAGAAACTTTCCAGTCCATGAAAACTTCTTACTTCAAACAAACCTTTGGGAGATGGACAACTAACTATGGCTCCAAAATTATCTGGTTCCATCTTCAACTCATTTTTAGCAATTAAAAATCCTAAGTAAACCAATTCTTTCTTGAAAAAGGAACATTTTTTTAAATTCAGTAACAATTTATTTTGCTGCAATTTTTCCAGCACATACCTGACATGCCGAAAATGTTCTTCCTTCGTCTTGCTGAAAATAAGTATATCATCCAGATATACAATCACAAAATTACCAATAAATTCTTTCAACATCTTATTCATCAAACACATGAATGTGTTGGGATCATTTCTAAGTCCAAATGGCATGACCAACCATTTATATAAGCCTTCACTGGTCTTGAAAGTTGTCATCCATTTGTCACCTTCTGTAATCCTGATCTGGTGATAGTCGCTTTTCATATGTATCTTTGAAAAGTACACTACTCCACTCATACAATCCCTCATATCATCCATCCAAGGCAAAGGAAACCTATACCTAATAGTGATCTTGTTTATCACCCAGGAATCAATGCACATCCTCCATTCACCTCCTTTCTTGGGAGCTAAAACAGTCGAAATAGCACAAGGAGTCAAACTCTCTCAAATCAACCCTTTATGTAACAATTTGTGTACTTTATTCCTGATCTCCTCATTGTATTTTGGACTCATCTGCTAAGCAACCTTGTTTGGAAAACTGGCTCCTAGAATAAAATCAATATGGTGACTAATGCTCTACTTTGGTGGTAATTTATCTGGCAAATCATCTACCACAATATCACTAAACTCTTACACCATGTCTTTTATTTCCACAGAAAAATGAGTAATTTCTATATGCATCAATACTACTCATAGCCTCCGAAAAACTGCATAATTCACCTTATCCTCCTCCATCTGTCACAAAAACTCCTTTCCATCTATCAGCAGTGTTTTTGTCCCACTAGTTTCTGTAGTATCTTCTTCTTTCATGGGAAATAACGTATTCTTTATCCCATCCTTAATAAAGTTGTAAAAATTCTTTCCCCATCATGGATGGCCTTTATACCATATTTCCATGGTCTTCCCAGTAGAATATGGCACATGTCCATAGGCATAATATCGCAAATTACCTTTTCCTTCTACTTGCCAATGTGAAACTCCACCTCGCACTGCTCATCAACCAACAGTTTGTGTCATTTCTGCAACCAAGACACCTTACAGGGATTCAGGTGCTTTGAATTCTTCAAACCCATTTTTTCCACCATCTCATTGGCTACCAAGTTATCAGTGCTTCCACTATCTATAGTAAACTTGCAGCATTTTGCATGCGACTTGCACACAGTCTGGAACAATGCTTTCCTCTATGTCAAGTCAGCCACCTCCTTAGCTGGTTTTAGTAATACCCTGTTCAACACCAAGGCCTCTCCTGTTTCAGGCACATTCTCCACTTCTTGGCGCAGTGCCTCTGCTTCATCGGGTTGAGTAACATCCTCTCCCCTCTATCCAGCTTGCTCATTTTCAGGACATTCAAAAGACTAGTGCCCCCATTTCTAACACTTGTAACACTAGTAGGCATTTCCTTTGCCTCTGCCATTACCTCTTCCTTGCTGGTATGGCCTCCCACCTCTGATGTTACCTTCCCTCTCATTTTTTCCTGAAGTATTCAATTTTTTTCCCTCTTCATTACTGTTGGCAATGCTACTTCTTCCAAAGGAGTGTCCTCTTCCTCTACCAGAACCATGTCCTCTTTTTGCATTATGCTTCCTTGTAATCTTTTCTTTTGCCTTAAAAGCACATTGATATGCCTCCCCTAAATTTTTATGGGAAATAATAATGATCTCATATAAGATTTCCATATGTATACCATTCAAAAATATTATTTTCTTCTTAGGGGTATCTTCAACATACCCAACCCTCAAGTTCACTTTGTAGAAATCTTCTGTGTATTTTTTTACAGTCATCGTTCTCTATCTCAGATTCGGCACTTGTATGTAAAGGGAAATTTGGTAATCTTTACGCAGGAATTTGATTTTCATCTTTGCAATAATCCTATCCCATCTCTTAATCAAAGGCTTTTTCAGTCTTCTCCTATCTAACTGCACATTGTCTCACCATAGTGCGGCATGTCCTTTCAACTTAGTAACAGAAAACCTGATTTTCCTATCCTCACTAACTTCCTCATACTCAAAATATTTGTCTAACTCACTTATCAAGTCCAACAATGCTTCTATGAATAAAATTCCATCATAATTTGAGAGCTTTGGTCTTGGCTTGCTGCTAGCCATCAAAACATATTTCAGTAGTCTAATTTCTGGTGTCTCATCCTCTGCCCCATCTATTGTTGCCACTGTCTCAACATCACTGTCATCTCTACCTTCAAGCTCCCTACGTCTTCCTACTTCCACTGCTGCCAAACATGCTGATAGCATTCTAATCTCTTTACGCAGTCCTTCATCTGCTACTCCCCTTGCAGCTCTTCCCCGAACTCTTCTTCCTACTTCCATATTTACTTAAGAAGAGATATTTTTTTCTATGATAACAATTGATGCAGACAAGCTGCAAGAAATACTAGAAAACGCAATGGAATTGTGTTTTTAGGATTCACACAGAATTCCCTTATTCGCAGCAGAGTTCAACTTAGGATTTTATTAACATACATATGCGCGTGATCAACAACGATTATTTTAAACTGATCACACATAAAACCCAAAGCAAACACATATACGCGGGTGTCTTACCTGGAGGGTCCCACACAGCTCTGACCAATCGCGGGCAATCGCACTTCACTAACCTTACAACGTAACTTAAGAGTTCAACTCTATTTCTTGCGGGATGCGATGTTACGCAGAGACGACACGTCTCGATCCACTTCGCCTTGCAAAACATTTATTTTCCTTTGTGGCGGACCTTAATGTTAACTCTTAAACCTTGCGATTTTCTAAATCACTCCTGGTGCATTTTCAATCTCTGTCGTTTAATCTTTGCTGGATCTGATGGCCCACGTCTGTCTCCATGGCCTCACTACGCATTGCAATTCAAACACTTTAATTTTCAAATTGGACCATAAATGCTATCTTCTACGATGTGTGATGTCCTCCCACCTGCAATGTGATCTTTCACCATTGGTCAGTGTTGGATCCAACGGTCCTTGTGGAGCCTGCAAATCTGATTAGTCTTTGTTTTTTTAATAACACGATATTCAATTTAACAAAGGGGTATGTAAGATCGATGGTATTTTTCTGTCGATAAATCCGATTTGTCTTCTTGTTGTAAGTTTAAACACAAATTTTCAATTTTAACAGAGATTTAAAGCAGGGAACCCGGTCAAAGAAAAAAAGACTTGGGATTAATTTGGAAATGAAATACTATTTTAAGACAAAGAGCCCAATCAACCACAAAACACTTGGAATTAATTTAGAAAATGAAAAAATACAGAGCCAAGCCCTCAGATGTCTAGTTTTTACATTTATTTCTTCTCCTTGTTCACTCCTTCCTCGCTACGGATTGCAAAACCCCAAAATGGTCACTTTGATTTTCTTTCATGCCTTTCCCAAAATTCCCATATGGTTGAGAAATTGTCATTCAATTTCATAATATTTTATTCAACTAGATACTTAACTAATCCAAATTTAACTATTATTTTAATTTGCAAATTACCATGGCTGTGTTAGCCCAAATTAACTTAAAAAGAAATAAAATAGAATTTAAAACTTCCTCTTCTGTCCAGCAGAAGAAATCAACTCCATTTGTAGCCTTTCAGTTGGATGCTCCTGCATCACATTTCAATATAGGCATTAATGAAAGGAAGAGGTACCATTTTGTAATGTTCATCCACATTTCCAAACAAAGGTAAATGTTGAATTCATTTGATATTTTTCTCATTTTTCATTTATTATTAGTTGTACATTTTACTTTATAACCTTCTATTGAAAAAACACAATTTCATTTTATTAGGTTGGAGAAATGGAATCCAAAACATCAAATTGTCAAACTAATGTAATGTTCAATCTATTTTATTTGTTTTCTATTTTTGAATATTTATTGGTTGGACATTTTGTTTTATAATGCATTTTATTTTGTTGAAACACGAAACAACTCATTTAAATAGAGGCATAGAGACTTACTCCCCAAATGTTCCATCAATTGATGTTAGAAGTGAAGAGAAACAATCTCATAACCTTCATCCTTATCACCAAACAAATGTAAATATTGAATGCATTTTATTCCTTTTTCATTTATAATTAGTTGGAAATCAAATTTTAAAAGATTTTATGATAAAGACACCTTCTCATCCTCTCAAGTTCTAGAAATGCAGACCATAAATTTGGAAAGGCCCTGTCATAAATCCATTCCACATGTTCAAAATTTGCGAAGGGAATATCATGGTGCTAAAGATTCACATTTTAGAAGAAATTACTCTTCCACATGGCTCTCCACATGGTCTGAATAATAGAGATCATATTCATTTTGATGAAAACATGATTGCAGTGTATAAAATATTTCGATAAAAGATAGATAGGTTGTCAATTATGCAAATATGCCACATCTTCCAAGAATCGTATCTTGAAATCTAGGTCTTGAGAGATTCTGAAGGACTTGTTTGCAGACGATTTAATAATGAAAGAGGTGTGCATCATTTTTGTCGATATAATAACATGGATCCTGTTGAGCAACCTAATATTTTAAGAGTTCTCACTCAAGTTGAAGAAATTATAATAGAACATGTGATTCCTATTTTGCAAGTGACACATGCTCAGGGTGGGAAATATAAGTGTAGCGGCCACAGAATTAGCTTTCCTCAAGATATTTCTACAATTGCACAAAGTCTTCCTCAACATGTTGAAGATATTGACTTTATAATTGTTAGGATACATGTCACTTAGTCTAAACATTATGAATTTCATGTCAAAAGATCTCGAGGGATGGCTGCATTTATTTTCAAAATCGAACATAATCAATATTATCGAGATGTTGTAATTTCCTATGATCCAATGAATGCTCTGCTTGAAAGGTCAACAAATATATCCTCCAGGCTTAAATTTGGTGATTTTGATATTGAAGAATTTGGGATAAATGCAACTAATAATGAAGGGTTTCTTGTTGAGAACTTTCCCTCTCATCCTTCTTCTTTTGTTTCTCGCCTACCAAATAAATAGAGATAAGTGGAAGAAATTAGAGAATTTCTTCATAATGTTGATTGTTGACATGTTAAAGAAATGGTTTGGTCCACTATTAGAACTTGTCCTATGAATGAATATAATACATAGGGGTTATTAGATATGGAATTCCCCACATTGTTCCCCACAGGTGATTCTGATTAGTTGCAACCACGTATTTGTAGTGTTGAAATTCATGAGTATGCATTGTATCTTATTAAATACTATGATCATAGGTTTGGAAGTGATGCGCGCTTTCAATATTACCTATTGAACATCATAATGCGGCGTCCAAGCCAAGCAGCTGTTTCATTTTTTGTGAAGAAACATTTACATGATAACTCACCCAGAACAATTGAAGACTTGCATCTCCAAATTTTTGATTTATCACATAATAAGTTGGCCAAGTATATTATGCAGTTTGGCTCTTCCCTGAGAGCTACAAGGGCATAGTGGACTAAATGTCAGGCTGAACTCACATGATTACTCAGCTGGTATGTCCATATGTATTTATTAATTTGAGTGCAGCTAACACAAAGTGGCTAGAGTTGCATAACATTATGACCATACATTCATATTATCGTTCTTTAAATGAGAATCGTATGAAAATTAAGAATGTTATCTAGTACCTTCATATTTTTGCCACATTTATGCACCATAGATTCAATATATTTCGAGAGGAAGCTATCCAAAAATATCTGGAAGCTAAAGTTTCATGATACAGGTTTGTTTTGGTGAATTTATTTTCTATTCGTTGTTAATTGTTTATTATGATTTTGTTTATATTTTTTGTAGTAACTATATATTCATTTTCTCAAGACATGAGTGGAAACATAGAGGTTTAAAGACTTGATTCGCCAAATTCTTCTCATGTAAAATCTCCAAATATATTCTTTGAAAATTATGTAACTACATAGAATCCACGTGACATACATCGTCACAATATAATGGTTCCAAGAAGCCTTAATGAAGACCCTTTCCTATTGAATATTTATCATATTTTCTCCTGAAATCCTCATAATCATTATGAATAACTGTTAAACTGTGTCCAAAGGCACACAAAGTGTGGTTTAGATTATTGTTTGCGCAAAAAGGGCACTATTCTCACATGTCAGTACACTTCTCCATGGGATCTTTGTGATGAATCAAGATTATTTATGTATGATCAAGGAAGAAAAAAATATGACCTTGAAATAAAATATGATAGGCTAAATGTACATATCATTTACCTTCTAGCAATGTGGCGTGCAAATGTTGATTTCCAACTAGTGCTTTCTCTGTATGTGGTCTTGAAATATTTTGCTAAGTATGCATCTCAATCAGGAAAGAGGTCTTAAATTTATCATGATATGTTAACTATAATTTCAATTTATATTGCCTCTGAGGATCATGATTTAAGTGATTAAAAAAATTTTCTTCTATAAATGATTGTTGATTGTGACATTGGAGCAAAAGAAACACAACGTGTGTTGCTTAAGCTACCTCTTGTTGTTTTTAGTCGAAAATTTGTATCCTTAAATGTTGGAAGAATTGATTTCAGAAAAATCTCAAGGGATGGCCTGCAATGTTCATATGAGAATATTTGTTTTCGAAATTATCAGAGGAGGGCTTTTTTCCTTGAACATCTATCTTTTATAGAAACAACAAGATCTCAGAAATTTGATAGCAAGCGTAAAAAATATCCATGGAAGCCTAGAGATGTGCATGTTATTGTTTAGGTTTGGCCACGGTTTTATTCTATTATTAGTTAAGGTTAAAATGAATTTGAAACCTTTTTCTAGAGAGAATTCCTTTGTAGAAGTCATTTCATGACATTCTTGTGTAATTTGGGCTTTCAGCTGAAATTATTATTGAAAATTGGAAGAATTTACAATATCGAGCATGGCGTGTTGATCGAAATCCATTAATTTTCGAAAATATTGAAGATGAAAAAGAGAGGGATTTTTCTAACCAGGAAATGAATCTTGAAGATGGTTTTCAAGAATTTCAACTTTTCTCTCGCTTGGTTCCACCAAATGATGTGAATTTTTTTGATCTTCACACCCTTGGTCGAAGGGATTTTGATATATCCTTTGACTAGAAAAGTACAAATATTTCTAATGATGTGGCGGAAGAAGCTCTTAATTTTATAAAAAAAAATGGACAATAAAGGGGTGATATTTTTTACCTTTGAAATAGAACATTTGCATCTCCAGATTCATTGGCAAAAAAACAATGACTTTCTTCTGAAATCGTTTTAAGGCACTTTGTTGAATATGAGATTCGTAAAGCTCTTCTTATGATTGTTCAGGGTACTTCAGGCACTCAAATGTCTTTCCTTATCCATTATATTTTTTAATTTTTATCTATTTTTTCAAGTAATGGAAGAAGTCCTTTACTTCTTCTTTCCCCAACATGAATAGTTTATTTTAAAATAAATGCAAAAATAATACACTCGTCTCTAAAAATTTCAATTAAAGATATGAAACCACTATAGGGGCAATTGTTAATAGTATTCGAAGAATAAATGAGGCATATTTGATATATATTGATTGATGAAACGAGATTTCTAGGATCAAGGTTATTCATGAAAACAAATTCTCAATTATGAGAAGCATTTCAGGAGAAAAATAAGCGTTTTTTGGCGGTAGATAAATAATCCTTGTGCATCACCTTGGTCATCTACCTCCTTTGAGAGATAAGCCTTTGTATGCACGTAATACAACAGGGAAAGTCATGTGGAAAAAAATCAACATTGTTGTTACTCTTGACACAATATTTCGCCAACAAGGGAATAATGAAAAAAATCTTGTTTTCGTAGAGTGGTCAATAACATAAGAAATTCAGAACCTGTTCTTGAATACTGAGATTTTCTTATGTCACGGGATGATATGAAGTTTCATCCTAGAAAAAGGGATTTATTTAGTGCAATAGTTCACATATTTCCAATAAATAATTTGGTGTCCTTCCATAACAATCATATGTTAAAATCATTAAATTCTCCAATTCCACGATGTATTACTAATAATTGAAGGCGTTAAGAAATCAGTGGTGTGGATGATGATCAATTGGACCGTGAAGTTTTGTTGTGTCCTGGTCAATGTGTTACGATGACATCTAATTTGCGGGTTGAAGATGGATTTGTGAATGGTGAACTTGGTTATGTGAAGGATATACTTTATACGCCTACCTCTAAGCCACCTTAGCTTCCAAAGTTGACAAATATTTCTTTTTATAAGTATCTTGGTGTTCCATTTGATGCCAGGAATCCAAACATTGTACCTATCACACAAGTGATAAGAGGAAATCGAAAAAAAAAGTCATGTAAAGATGGCATGGGCACTTAGAATCCATAAGTCACACATATTGAATTTAGAACGAGCATCCATTGATATCGGGAATAAAGAGCAGCAAGGCCTAACCTTCAAAACCACATCAAGAGTGAAATCAATAGATGGTTTACTCATTTCACCGCCTTTCTCTTTTCAACATTATGCCAAGATGAAAGATAGTGCATATATTACAATTAGGAAGAAAGAAGAGGATTAATTGAAGTCCATATCACTATGACATGCAACTAATAACATTGTTACCTATTTATAGAAATTTTGAATTTCATTTATTGTCCTCTTTAATTAGTTTTAATATAATAATGATTTTCATATATTAATGAGATGAATACATTCATCATATTCATATTAATATTTGAGAAAGTTGTTTACATAATTTTTCATGCTGTTAATTTTTATTTTAAGTGGCTATTATTCTTTTGTTTACAATGAACCATTCAGATATAAAAAACTAGTTATATGTGCAAATCATTAAAAATCCAGTTGAAGTCCATATCACTATGACATGCAATTAATAATATTGTGACCTATTTATAGAATGTTTTTCTAATTTCTTTTATTGTTATCTTTATTTACTTTTAATATTTTAATGATTTTCATATATTAATGAGATGAATACATTCATCATATTCATAGTAATATTTGAGAAAGTTGTTTACATCGTTTTTCATGTTGTTCAATTTACTTAGTTTTTTAAGTGGATATTGTTGTTTCATTTAAAATGGGCCATTCAAGTATAAAAAAACAAGTTATATGAGACAATCATTAAAAATAAATTTAATAATTGGTTCATATTGATATTAATATTTTGAATTCATATTATATCATGAAATTAAAAATTATGGGGTAAATTCTATTAATATTAATATCACCAAGTCTAACACTAATGAAAAATTTCACCACCATAATGAAAATTACCAATATTAATATTGGTAATTAGAGTGTTGATTAATATGTCTATTAATTAATGTTGATGATGTTTAATATTAATGTTAAGAAAATATTGTGTCTATACATTAATATGAACATTATCATTAAACATCGATGTAAATATTTTGATTAAAGATTAGGTTTAATAACCTTAGGTTTATTTAGGTTCAATAAAATTAGGTTTATATTTGTAGAAATTTTTATATCACTTGGTTTATGTAGAATTAGCTTATTTTAAGTTTAGAAGATTAATTTTTTTATTATCAATAAAAATGAGGTTTATAAGATTAAGTTTTTTAATATTAATAAAAATGAGTTTAATGTTAATATTTATATTGAACAAAAACATTGATATTAATATTAAACAAAATTATTAATATAAAAATTAACGTTAATTTAAATACAAATTTAAGATTACTAACATTAATAATATTTGATTTTAAACATTAAGCTTACAAAATTACTGCATTGGTACTAGCAGTAAGAAAATACAAATGTAACACCCCTAGTTTATGTTTTTCTTTCAAAGCTAGACATTGGAACTTTAATCCTAAGGGGAGTGGACCCCAATGGACAAGTATTTTCTGGATGTAATTAAATATTTAGTTATGAAAAATAAATAAAATAATTCTGTGCAGATTGACCGAAATGAGAATTATGAAATCACTTGCTAAATCCATGAAGATGGAAAGAGGAAAATACTTTCCCTAAAAATATTTCAAAAAATCCTTGAAACAATTTATTTCCAAATTAGATTTTGAGGAAAATATAGCTTCCCCAATGATGTGGAGAGTAGTTGGGAAGAGATAAAAAGCTGGGAAAAGAAGAAAGAAGCTTTAAAAATCCCTAAATAAGGGAAGCCTAGGAAAACAGGAAGAAAAGCATCCTGATATTCTGGACGCAGAATTAGAAACAGGCTTTGGGGAGAAAAAGATTAAATGAGCTATTCCTGAACAGATTAGAGGTTGGTCTATTCTGGGAGATGATCTCAGCTCGGGGGTGAGTTCTGGAAGATAGAAGAACTCTACGGTTGGGAGGTTGGTCAATTGCAAAAGTGGTATGTTTAACTTTCACTAATGTTGGTCAGTTATTGTTTAATATGGTTGATTGTCATAGATGCTAAGTAGATCAATATTTTGAAATTGTTATTCTCTACATTTAACAAAAGTCTGTAGAAGAAAATCATCCTCTCAACTCTGTGTAGTTGTAGGAATCATATCTATGGGAAAGAATTCAGCAGAATCTCTAAACCAGTGTTGGTCTAAATCTGAGAATACATCTTTTCCCAAAGATGACTTACATATTAACTTTAATCTGCTTCTGTATTATTAACTAAATATTGTTTATAGAAACAGGAAGCAAACTATCCTAATAGGTATCATAGATGGCTGAAGCTAGATATAAATTACATGGAAGTGACATAATTAAATGGAAAAAAAACAATGAGTATAATAATTGGTACCAATGCAATGAAAAAATAGCTAAAGTATACAACATACAATTAAATGGCAGTACCATGAATAGGTGCTACAGGTATACCTATATGTCTATCCATAGAATTAAACTAACTCAAAATCTAAGTACAGATCCGTAGAATTATAGAAGAAATCTTGCCTGTAGGACGATAGATTTAATTTCTACAACCAGACTAAAAAAGAGAAGCATAGATTTTCTCCACAACTAGATATGTGTAGACATACAAAAAATAAAAAATAAAAAAAATCCAGAGCTAGATAGAGCTTACTAATCCTGTAAACAATTATGTACTGAGAAGAAACTATAAACTGGTGCATGAACAACCTTCCTTACCTGTGAATGGTTCAAATGGAATAATCCATTGGAAAAATGATTATGATAAACATTTTATGAAATGGCATGCAACCTATGTAAACTATGAATGATAAAAATTATTTCACCCATCTGACTTATAGGAAATAATGATTAAGAGTTCTAGCTTAAAAAACTAGACACATTAAATCTGTTATAACAAGGAAAATATATATACAGGTTGCAGAGTATATTATGGTTGACATCTGCAAGTAATACAGGAAAAATTCAAATTAAGTAGTATACAGAGAACCTATTGTTGGAGTAAAATAATACATATGAAAAATATAACCCTGGTGGAAATTGTAAAGTCTCATTCAAAGGACTTCTGTAGCCCAGAACGCTCTTGTAATAGAGCCATTTATACTCACGTATATATCGGAATGAAGAATAGAAAGGGAAGATAAGACTATTACACATATAATTTTCTTTAATTCCGGTAACCATATCAACCGGATTAAATTGTTTTAACAGTCCCAATATTTGGACAAAATTATGGCTACTAGAAAAAACTTGTTATGACAATAAAATATGAATCGTCTAAACCCATTCTGGGCGATAAGAGTGAGAGATCAGGTCACACTTATGCTTAGGACGCGTCGATACCGACCTGAAATTTCATGATAGGGAGAATTCCAGTTAAATGAATTTTCGACTTCACCAAAATACAACGGAAGAGAACCCTTGTTGAGAGTCGAACTCACTTGAAACAAAAGGAATGCAACGTGAGGTAATGATAACGGTGAGGTGTGAAAGCACCTCGAAAAAACTAATACATTCGAACTAACACAAAAACCAGGGTTACCTTTCAGATTGGAAGGCTCTGTAACCAAATGTGACCTGCAAAACGAGCATATGAGTATATATATAAACAACAAAAACGTTCACCAGAATGAAAACAAAACACAGGATAAATTAAATGGCAATGAACCGATAAGTTTACCTGTGTAGTAAATTCCCGCTTAGAGCTGAACCCCTCAGCGAAGGAAACACACATAATCATGGAAGATAGGAGGAGTATAAATTTCTACTCACCAAGGGTTTAATATTAGCCCGCAGAAATGAACAAGGAACAATAGAAGAAATATCAAGCCAATATAGCAGAACGCTAAAGCAACAGGAGGTTGATTTATAGGGGCTGAGATGGTTTGATAAATTAAATGATAGGGTAAATCAAATGAAATAAAAACAACAAATCGAACGTAATCCTACTAGTAAGGAGAATGAAAAAATTTAATACCTAAAGACTCAGTGAATCTAAAAGAGGGCTACGCTTAGAAGTTGGGAAGAGTTCGACGTTTTTTTTTCTCCAAATGAGCATAGTATAGGCACCAGTAGTCTGTCAAGAGAAACGAAGAGCAAAAGAACACTCCATACGACAATTCCAGAGGTTAATATGATTCATTAAACCAACGAGTGAAAAACCCTACCGAATTTTAATCATCTCCACCGTCCAGGTGTCAAAAGATTGATGGGAGGCACGCAGATCGATTGGGGAGAAATCGAACTCCATTGCATAGTCAGTCAACATAAATGAAAATCCAGGGTATTCAATTTCACAGTACTCCAAATCATATTAGCAGATCGGTGATATTAATGAACAGCCATACGTTACCAATATAAAAATGTAAATGCACAACCATTGCATGTACCCATGACCTAAATTGGGTCGAGGGATAATAAACCTGACTTTCACTCCACAGAATGCCCTGAACCAGGGTTGACGTGGAAGGCTCGATGAGCTATTCGATACTAATCCTAGTAACTCCACTTTGCCAATGTGTAAAAATAAGCATGACGACTTTAATGTCGTCTATCCACACATAAACATTGTCCTAGTGGTAATTACGTGGGAGACGTACGATAATTACACCATTCAACTAAGGTTGCAGATCTGGACTGAACTCATATGAACGATATATGAGAAATGTTATAAATCAAATTTTAATCAGTCAGAACTTTGGGTAATTCGGGTTCCAGCCATAGCTTCAGGACTATGGGAAAAGAGAAGAGGACTTAACAATGATTGAATAACATATTCGCTATGGCACCATCAAAATATGATACCGGAACCCAAAACATATACGTGGTGAAATTTAATAAGGAAGGTGGGTATAAATTGATATATATGAGTATGTTCTAGGGATAAGGATAAATACATAACCCATAGGTGTGTAAAGTATATATATATATATATATATATATATATATATATATAATAACTAACATAAGCCACAAAATATGGGAAGAATAAATAAGAACTAGAATAGTTAGCCAAAGATACACCTATGAAAATTAGGAAAACTCTGTTCAGCAGAATTTCATAAGTGTTGGAATTCAATAGTATATCTGAGTGGAGGTGGAAATTGGAAGAACCGAATTATACATTCCAACGGGAAAATAAATAAATAAATAAATTAGAGTGGGAAATAAGAGACGTTACAAATGGTATCAGAGCTCATGTTACATAAAACTGGGCTGTTGTTGTTGTGCTCACTGTTGTTGTGTGCTTACTGTATAATTTTTTTCTTCTTGTTGGAAAAAAAAAATTTATTACTGAGCTGTGTTGTTTAGTGTACAGTGTGGTGCTGAAACAAACAATTCCAATGGCTGGAAGTGATGAAATCATGTTGATCTGCGTGATGACGATAATACACCAGATCCCAATGCTCCAGTGATGGCTATGTTGCATAGTTTGCAATGAGAGATGGCTGAGCTAAGAAGCCAAAATGACAAATTGTCATTAGCCAGTGAGGAGCAGGAAAAGCTCATCAGATAACTAACTTCGCGGAACAGGAAAGAAGGTGAAGGTTCCGGAAAGAGGAAGAATGATGATTCTGAGGAAGATGATTCTGTTAGGCATCAGTATAAGCAGAAAAAGGAATTACAGGGGGAATTCCGAAAGATCAAACCTCCCTCCTATGATGGGGAGAAGGAGGAAGATGTTGAAGCCTGGTTGTTGAACATGATTAAATATTTCCAAGTCTATGAATATGAAAGCAATCTAAAGGCTAGATTAGCTGTCTACCAGCTACAAGGTAAGGCTACCTTGTGGTGGGAAGAGACGAAAATGGTCCATGCCATTGATGAAAAGACAGTTACTTGGGAAAACTTCCAAGTTAAGTTTAAAAACCGCTATTTAAATTAATTTTATTACGATGATAAAGCAAAGGCATTCCATGAAATCAGACTGGGACAGCTCACTATCGATGATTTTGTCACCAAATTTACAAATATGTTGAGATACGTCCCTTACATTCGAGAAGAGAAGGCCAAGGTGAAAAGGTTTTTGAACTGTTTGACTGCTATGTACAAAGAGAAGATTGAGTTTGATAACCCAAAAAATATGGACGAAGCAGTAAGAAAAGCTAGATTATGCTACCAGCAGTTTAAAGGAAAGGGTGAGCATGGAAAAGGCTGGATAAACAAAGGTGAAATCAAAGGAAGGAAATAGAAACCAACGTATTTAAAGAATTTTGGCAGGGATCATTAGCGGAAAAAGTTTAATAAACCAAAAGAAAGCCAAACTGCTCAGTCTCAATTTGGTTCCAAACTGTTAGATGGAGACAATAAGAAAGAAGGCACAGTTAAAATGAGGGAACCTTTGAAATGCTAGGGATGTGGATAACCTCATCTCTTGAGGGATTTTCCCCACCGAAACATTCAGATGATTATGAGAGATCGAGAAGCTACCACAGTAAATGACATAGCAAGAAATATACCCACTATCAGTGCAGCCTTGGAGAATCGACAAGCAGAACATCAAGCTACCATGGTGGAGATAGAAGGTAAGATTGTTGACCAATCTGTTACAGTTTTAATTGATCCGGGTGCTTCTTTGAGTTACATTAGTCCAAAAATTGTAGAAAAATGCAATCTCAAAACTGAAAAATTTCAGCAGTCTTGGTTGGTCCAGTTAGCCACTGGAACCAAGAGGAAGGTAACACATAAATTACCTCAAACAACAATTAAATTAAATGATTTTAAGACAGAAGTGAATTTGAACATTCTGCCCTTAGGCTCATATGACTTGCTGATAGGAATGGACTAGCTGGAAAAGAGAAAGGCTATGATGAACTGTTGGGATAAAACTCTACATTGCATAGATGAAGAAGAGAAACCTTTTATTCTCCAGGGAAAACAAAAACCTATCTATGTAAGACAAATATCAGCACTGCAACTAAAACGAACAGCGAAGAAAGGGTACCAAATATATACAGTACATGTTGAAGAAATAGAACAGCAACCTGAAGCAAACCTGATGGATAATTTGCCAGTGGTGAGAGAGTTTAAGGAAGTTTTTGTAGATGATATTCCCCATCTTCCCCCCAAAAGAGAGATTGACTTTTCAATCGATCTGGTGCCTGGAGCAACACCTGTTTCCCGAGCCCCTTATCGAATGAGCCCCCCTGAAATCATGGAGCTGAAAATGCAATTGCAAGAATTTTTGGATAAGGGTTATATCAGACCGACTGTGTCTCCTTGGGGAGCACCGGTGTTGTTCGTGAAGAGGAAGGATGGAACCTTTAGAATGTGCATTTACTATCGTCGACTGAATAATTTGACAATTAAAAACATATACCCTTTGCCTCGAATTGATGATATTTTTTATCAGGTAAGAGGAGCTTTAGTATTTTCTAAGATTGATCTAAGGACTAGCTACCACCAGCTCAGAATTAAGGAGGAAGACATTAGCAAAACAGCTTTTCGAACCCGATATGGACACTACGAATTCGTAGTCTTACCCTTCGTTTTGACAAATTCCCCTGCTACCTTTATGTGCTTAATGAACAGTGTGTTAAAACAATTACTTGGATAAATTTGTACTAGTGTTCATAGATGATATTTCAGTTTACTCAAAAAGTGAGGAGGAGCAAAGAGAACACTTGAGGATAGTGTTGCAAACGCTAAAAGAAAACCAGTTATATGCCAAATTCAGTAAATGTGAATTCTATAAAGATAAGATTCAATACTTGGGTCATATTATTTCTGAACAAGGGTTGGCTATTGACCCTGAAAAGATAAAGGCTATTAGAGAATGGCTAGTGCCAAACGATGTTTCAGCAGTGAGATCGTTCATGGGGATTATAGGTTACTATCGCAGGTTTGTGGAAAGATTTTCTGCTATAGCATACCCCATAACCTCTACAAAGAAAAGGTGTAAAATTTGAGTGGACTGAAAAATGCCAAAACAGTTTTGAACAATTAAAATTAAAACTCACTACAGCCCCCATACCGAAAATTGCAGATCCTAATAAAGAATCTATTGTATGTACGGATGCCTGTAGAGAGGGGCTGGGAGGAGTCTTGTTGCACGAAAATTTAGTTATTGCATATGAGTCTAGGAAATTGAAGACACATGAACAAAACTATAGTGCATATGATTTGGAGTTGGATGCTGTAATTCATGCCTTGAAAATGTGGCGACACTATCTCCTTGGAAAAAATTTTACATTAATGACTGATCATATTAGTCTTAAATATTTCTTTTCCCAAACTGATTTGAATGCTCGACAAGCAAGATGGTTGTCTTTTCTGAGTGAATTTGATATGGACATAAAACATATCAGAGGGAAAGAAAATAAAATTGTCGATGCCTTGAGCAAAAATTCTTGTCAAAATATAAACAGTATTGGAAGTAGTGCCCAGGTTGATTTAGAATATTTAGTGAAAAAGGTAGCAGACCAGGATCCAAATTATGAGAACCTACAGGTGAAAATACTAAAGAAGGAGATGGATGACTACACTCAAAACAAAAAAGGGTTGATCTGCTACAAAAATAGATTATATGTTCCCAATGTGGAGTCTTTGAAAAGAGAGATTCTAGATGAATATCACAAACAGCCGTATGCAGGGCATCCTGGATATCAAAAAATGTTAGCATCTTCGAAAAATAAGTTTTTTTTTCCAGGAATGAAAAGAGACGTAGCAGAATATTTAGCTAGATGCATGGAGTGTCAACTAGTTAAAGTCGAACATTAGCATCCTGTTGGTCTTCTAAATCCTTTTCCAATTGTAGAATGTAAATGGGATACCGTTTCTATAGATTTCATAACAGGATTACCCAGAACCAAGTACCAGCATGACTCAGTTATGGTAGTAGTGGACACTTTAACAAAAGTTGCACACTTTATACCTGTAAAGTCTACTTTTGGGACAACCCAAGTAGCAGAGGTGTTCCTAAAAGAGATAGTAAGGTTACATGGGGTCCCAAAGATGATTGTTTTGGATAGATATGCTAAGTTCACAACAGCCTTTTGGAGAGGTCTATTTGGGGGCATGGGCACTAAGTTGAATTTTAGTACTACCTATCACCCTCAGACAGATGGTCAAATAGAGAGAACTAATCAGATTGTGGAAGATATGCTAAGAATGTATGTGATGGATAGGCCATCGAAATGGGAAGACTACTTGCATTTAGTTGAATTTGCCTATAATAACAGCTATCAATCCTCCATTAAAATGAGTCTGTTTGAGGCACTCTAAGGAAGGAAATGTCGTACTCCTTTGAGTTGGAGCCAACCTGAGGATAAGCTAATGTTGGGACCAGATGCTTTACAAGAGATAGAAAGCATTGTTAAACAAATACAAAGAAACATCAAGACAACACAAGATCGTCAGAAAAACTATGCTGATAATAAAAGGATACATCGAGAATTCAAAGTGGGGGAGCATGTGTACTTGCGTATTAAACCCAAAAAGAGCACACTTTATGCTGGAAGTTGTGAAAAATTGGCTCCTAGATATTGTGGGCCTTTTGAGGTGTTAGAAAGGGTGGGACCAGTGGCTTACAAGCTGGCCTTACCACCCCATGTTAAATTTCATGATGTGTTTCATGTTTCATTATTAAAAAGATATGTACATGATTCTTCTCACATAGTTGATTGGAATGTGATACAGGTGGAACCAGAAGGGGAGTTCCTTCCAGAACCGGTACAAATATTGGAGCGGGAAGAAATTGAATTGAGGAATCGGACGATAGCAAGAGTAAAGGTGCAGTGGAATCACTTTACTACTGAAGAAGCTACCTGGGAAAGAGAAGCTGAAATGATGGAAAAATATCCATTTTTGTTTTAAAAAAACATGCACTCTAGTAGTTATATATCAACACTGAGGACGATGTTCGCTTTCATAGGGGGAATATGTAACACCCCCAGTTTATGTTTTTCTTTCAAAGCTAGACATTAGAACTTTAATCCTAAGGGGAGTGGACCCCAATGGAAAAGTATTTTGTGGATGTAATTAAATATTTAATTATGAAAAATAAATAAAATGATTCTGTGCAGATTGACAAAAATGAGAATTATGAGATCACTTGCTAAATCCATGAGGATGGAAAGAGGCAAATACTTTCCCCAAAAATCTTTCAAAAAATCCTTGAAAGAATTTATTTCCAAATTAGATTTTGAGGAAAATCTAGTTTCCCCAATGATGTGGAGAGTAGTTGGGAAGAGGTAAAAAGCTGGGAAAAGTAGAAAGCAGCTTTAAAAATCCCTAAATAAGGGAAGCCTAGATAAATAGGAAGAAAAGCATCTTGATATTCTGGACGCAGAATTCGAAACAGGCTTTGGGGAGCAAAAGCTTAAATGATCTATTCCTGAACAGGTTAGAGGTTGGTCTGTTCTGGGAGATGATCTCAGCTCGAGGGTGAGTTCTGGAAGACGGAAGAACTCTACGGTTGGGAGGTTGGTCAATTGCAGAAGTGGTATGTTTAACTTTCACTAATGTTTACAACATCAGTTATTGTTTAATATGGTTGATTGTCATAGATGCTAAGTAGATCAATATTTTGAAATTGTTATTCTCTACATTTAACAAAAGTCTGTAGAAGAAAATCATCCTCTCAACTCTGTGTAGCTGTAGGAATCATATCTATGGGAAAGAATTCAGCAGAATCTCTAAACCAGTGTTGGTCTAAATTTGAGAATACATCTTTTCCCAAAGATGACTTACATATTAACTTTAATCTGCTTCTGTATTATTAACTAAATACTGTGTATAGAAACAGGAAGCAAAGTATCCTAACAGGTATCATAGATGGCTGAAGCTAGATATAAATTACATGGCAGTGACATAATTAAATGGAAAAAAAACAATGGGTATAAAAATTGGTACCAATGCAATGAACAAATAGCTAAAGTATACAACATACAATTAAATGGCAGTACCATGAATAACTGCTACAGGTATACCTATATTTCTATCCACAGAATTAAACTAACTCAAAATCTAAGTACAAATCTGTAGAATTATAGAAGAAATCCTACCTGTAGGACGGTAGATTTAAATTCTACAACCAGACTAAAAGAGAGAAGCATAGATTTTCTCCACAACTAGATATGTGTAGACATACAAAAAAAAAAAAATCCAGAGCTAGATAGAGCTTACTAATCCTGTAAAAAAATATGTACTGAGAAGAAACTATAAACTGGTGCATGAACAACCTTCCTTACCTATGAATGGTTCAAATGGAATACTCCATTGGAAAAATTATTATGATAAAAATTTTATGAAATGGCATGCAACCTATGTAAACTGTGAATGATAAAAATTATTTCACCCATCTGACTTATAGGAAATAATGATTAAGAGTGCTAGCTTAAAAAACTAGACACATTAAATCTGTTATAACAAGGAAAATATATATACAGGTTGCAGAGTATATTATGGTTGACATCCGCAAGTAATATAGGAAAACTTCAAATTAAGTAGTATACAGAGAACCTATTGTTGGAGTAAAATAATACATATGAAAAATATAAACCTGGTGGAAATTGTAAAGTCTCAATCAAAGGACTTTTGTAGCCTTGAACGCTCTTGTAATAGATCCATTTATACTCACGTATGTATCAGAATGAAGAATAGAAAGGGAAGATAAGACTATTACACATATAATTTCCTTTAATCCAATTTAAGCAGATTGTTGCTAAAGAAATAAACTTAAATTTGTTTATAATAACATGAGATAGGAACGTGGCAACCATTAGAAAATAGTATCGACCTGTCATCACAACCAGAGATGAATCACCCTAGATATATATATATATATATATATATATATATATATATATATATATATATATATATATATATTAAATTCGGAAACAAAAAAATTTAAGAGCGAAGATGGCTAGGTTCATTGTAACATAGAAAAAAATTATATCTATAAATTCCGGTGACCATATTGACCGGATTAAATTGTTTTAACAGTCCCAGTATCTAAGCAAAATTATGGCTACTGGAAAAAACTTGTTATGACAATAAAATGTGAATCGTCTAAACCCATTCTGGGCGATAAGAGTGAGAGATCCGGTCACACTTATGCTTAGGACGCGTCGATACCGACCTGAAATTTCACGATAGGGAGAATTCGAGTTAAATGAATTTTGGAATTCACCAAAATACAACGGAAGAGAACCCTTGTCGAGAGTCGAACTCACCTAAAACAAAAGGAATGCAACGTGAGGTAACGATAACGGTGAGGTGTGAAAGCACCTCGAAAAAAATAATACATTTGAACTAACACAAAAAACAGGGTTACCTTTGAGATTAGAAGGCTGTGTAACCAAATGCGACCTGCAAAATGAGCATATGATTATATATTAAAAAAAAAAAAAAAAAAAAAACAAAAACGTTCACCAGAACGAAAAAAAAACACAGGATAAATTAAATGGCAATGAACTGATAAGTTTACCTGTGTAGTAAATTATCGCTTAGAGACAAACCCCTCAGTGAAGGAAATGCACATAATCATGGAAGAGAGGAGGAGTAGAAATTCCTACTCATCAAGGGTTTAATATTAGCCCGCAAAACTGAATAAGGAACAATAGAATAAATATCAAGCCAATATAGTAGAACGCTAAAGCAACAAGAGGTTGATTTATAGGGGCTGAGATGGTTTGATAAATTAAACGATAGGGTAAATCAAACAAAAGAAAAACAACAATCTGAACGTAATCCTACTAGTAACGAGAATGAAAAAAATTTATACCTGAAGACTCGGTGAATCGAAAAGAGGGCTACGCTCAGAAGCTGGGAAGAGTTCGACATTTTGTTTTCTCCAAATGAGCATAGTATCGGCACCAGTAGTCTGTCAAGAGAAACGAAGAGCAAAAGAACACTCCATTCGACAATTCCAGAGGTTAATACGATTCATTAAACCAACGAGTGAAAAACCCTACCTAATTTGAATCGTCTCCACCGTCCACGTGTCAAAAGATCGATGGGAGGCACGCAAATCGATAGGGGAGAAATCGAACTCCATTGCATAGTCAGTCAACATAAATGAAAATCCAGGGTATTCAATTTCATAGTACTCCAAATCATATTAGCAGATCAGCGATATTAATGAACAACCATACGTTACCAATATAAAAATGTACATGCACAACCATTGCGTGTACCCATGACCTAAATTGGGTCGAGGGATAATAAACCTGACTTTAACTCCACAGAATGCCCTGAACCAAGGTTGACGTGGAAGGCTCGATGAGCTATTCGATACTAACCCTAGTAACTCCACTTTTCCAACGTGTAAAAATAAGCACGATGACTTTAATGTCATCTACCCACACATAAAAAATTTCCTAGTGGTAAGTACGTGGGAGAGGTACGATAATTACACCATTCAACTAAGGCCATAGAGCTAGACTGAACTCATATGAATGATATATGAGAAACGTTATAAATCAAATTTTAATCAGTCAGAACTTTGGGTAATTCGGGTTCCAGCCATAGCTTCACGACTATGGGAAAAGAGACGAGGACTTAACAACTATTGAATAACATATTTTCTATGCCACCATCAAAATATGATACCGGAACCCAAAACATATACGCGGTGAACTTTAATAAGGAAGGTGGGTATAAATTGATATATATGAGTATGTTCTAGGGATAAGGATAAATACATAACCCATAGGTGTGTAAAGTATATATATATATATATATATATATATATATATATATATATATATATAACATAAGCCACAAAATATGGGAAGAATAAATAAGAACTAGAATAGTTAGCCAAAGATACACCTATGAAAATTAGGAAAACTCTGTTCAGCAGAATTTCATAAGTGTTGGAATTCGATAGTATCTCTGAGTGGAGGTGGAAATTGGAAGAACCGAATTATACATTCCAAGGGAAAAAAAAAAAATTTAGAGTGGGAAAGAAGAGACGTTACATTTAATAACTTTAGGTTTATTTAGGCTCAACAAAACTAGGTTTATATTTGTAGAAATTTTTATATCACTTGGTTTATGTAGAATTAGGTTATTTTAAGTTTAGAAGATTAATTTTTTTATTAGCAATAAAAATGAGGTTTATAAGATTAAGTTTTTTAATATTAATAAAAATGAGTTTAATGTTAATATTTATATTGAACAAAAACATTGATATTAATATTAATCAAAAATATTAATATAAAAATTAACGTTAATTTAAATACAAATTTAAGATTACTAACACTAATAATATTTGATTTTAAACACAAGCTAACTTTGCTGCGTGCGCTCTAGACCCCACTGCTTCAGACCTCGAACAGCTGCACTCGCTCTAGGGCTCGTGCCCATGGAGGTGCAGGGCACTCCCCTTGCGCCTCCCCCTCCTCTGCCTCCCTCATCTGCTGAGGCCTTCAATCGCCTTTTGGCTGGTCTCCCCAAGAAGAAACAATTAGAAACTGCGAAGTTTGTCAAGAAATTAGAAGATATTCCAGAGATCTCCCTGCCTGCAGAAACCCCGATTCAGGTTTCCTTATCTCTGGCTGACCGAGCTCTCGTTGGCCAGTTCACCGGACTATGGCCATCACCCAAAACAACTGAGAGTTGGGTTAAAAGGAACTGGGCGCCATTGATCAAAGAAAGTGTTACTTCTTATTTTCTGGGGAGAGGTTTCTTTCTTTTCGAGTTCTCTTCCAAGGATGACAAAGATCTGATATTCCAAAATGGCCCCTATTTCATGGGCCCTCAGGGTTTATATCTAAACAAGTGGACTCCGGATTTTGACCCTGCAGTGGATGTGCCCAAAGCAGTCCTGGTGTGGGAAAGACTCCCAAATCTCCCAGTTCACTGCTGGAATTGGGACTCTCTGATGCATATTGGGAATGCCCTTGGGAAGTTCATTGATCGAGCAAACAACAAGGACCAATATGACTGCACCAGGATCTGCATGGAAGTAGATCTGGAAGTAGTTCTGCCTGAGGCCATCAAAATCAATGTCGGAAACTGGTCGCATGTGCAGAAACTGGACTACGAACAACTGCCCTTCAAATGCCGAAAATGCCATGTCTATGGCCACTTCACCAGAGGCTGTCTGTCCAACATAGAGGTAGAGCAGGGAAAGGAGGATGGTTGGAACCAAGTCAAGCGCCCCAAAACCTCTCACAGGAAGATGGGGGGCATCAATGGCAAAGGTCCTCATCAGGCCTCTGCTCAGCAAATCTCGCCTAAGACCGCCACAGAAAACAAGTTTGAGCTTCTCAAATCGCAACAAGAGGGCTCCCAAGAGGTCGAGGCCCAAAAGGTAGTGACATCAAACAAAGGTAACCCTTCTGCCTCTTCCAAGGATGCAACTGTTGCAGAAAGCTCGAAAGAAACCCCTGTTGAAGTCGAGGAAGAGGAGCATGAGACAGAAGACTCAGAGGAGGAAGGAGAAATAGGTGACTCCCAAGCCTCTGTTAGGAGATCCGCAAGAGGCCGCAAAATAGATCGGGAGAAAAGAGAGCAGGAAACTTTCAAAGACAAGTTACAGGGCAGCCAACTAATGCTGGAAAATCTGTTAGCCAAAAAGCTGAAGATGACGAGAAACTAGCCTCAGGGCTCCAAGGGAGCCCAACAAAACAAAGGTAAATAATGAAAATAATCTCTTGGAATTGTAGGGGTATGGGGAGCAAAGTCAAGGAAGAGGCCATGCGAAGCCTAATAAGAATAGAAACTCTGGACATACTCCTCATCCAGGAGACCAAGCTGGAGGACTCAATATTCCTCCAGTTAAGCAAAAGAATCTGGAATAAATGTAGAGCCAAAGCTGTCTCAGCCCGAGGTGCATCTGGAGGGTTGGGCACCCTTTGGAATGAAAGTAAGTTTTCGTTAATCTCTGAAACTTCTAGCACTCACTGGCTGCTTCTAAAAATGCAGCACTCAGTCACCAAAGAATTTTTTTGTCTCTTCAATGTCTATGTGTCGTTCAATGCTGCAGAAAAGAAGGCCTGTTGGGACTCCATAAGAAGCCAAGCTGATATAGGGAATCTAGACAATATCATCATTGCAGGAGATCTTAATCTCACTCTCCTCTCCTCAGAAAAGCGAGGAGGTTGCATTGTGCGAGATCTGGTGAGAGAATGGGCAGAGGATCTTATACATGATTGGGACTTACTGGACATCAAGCCCTCTTCCGGTAAGTTTACTTGGTCGAACAAAAGGGTTGGCCCTGGTCACATTGCAGCTAGATTGGATAGATTTTTATTCCAAAGTTCCTTTCTTCTGCTCGGATTAGATGCCAATATGCAAATTATTCCTTGTATCATATCTGATCACAATCCTATCAAGCTAGACCTCCAGGCCCTCCCTGATCTTGGACCCATCCCCTTCAGATTTAGCCCCCTTTGGGTCAGGGAACCCAACTTTTTGCAGATTGTCAAGGAATGTTGGGCTCATCCAGTTAATGGATCTCCCTTCTACGTGTGGGAGGAAAAGCTCAGAAGAACGAAAGCTGCCCTTAAGAGCTGGGCCAAAACTCTTCCTAATCCAGCAGCTAAAAGGAAAAATCTACAAAACCAAATTGAAGCCCACCATTTGCTTTCAGAAGAGGCATACATTACCAGAGAAATTCTAGATAAGGAGGCTCAGCTCCAACAAAGCTTCCATAAAGCCTGCCTGGCTGAAGAAGAATTCTGGAGGATTAAATATCGCTGCCTTTGGCTCAAAGTGGGAGACTGAAATACCTCCTTTTTCCACAAACATTCTCAAGCCAGAAAATGCTTCAATTCCATTACTGAGGTCGAGGAAGATAACGCCATTAATAAGGACTTTGAAAGTATCAAAAGAGCTACTTTCTTGCATTTTCAGAGTTTGTATAGTGAAGATGTGAATCTGGTCCATAACAATGATCTTTTGGACGGGATACCCTCCTCAATCACTACTGAGATGAGGCTCTTGCTTGAAGCTAAAGTCACAAAGGCTGAAGTCAAAAATGCTCTCTTTTCCATGGACCCAGACAAAGCCCCGGGGCCTGATGGGTTCTCGGCCAGATTTATCCAATCATGCTGGCACATTGTGGAAAACGATTTATATAAAATGGTTCAAAAATCCTAGGACTGTCAGAATATTGGAGGCAATACAAACTCTGCGTTTCTAACTCTCATCCCCAAGGAGAAAAGTGCCATATCCTTCAACAGATTTCACCCCATCTCTCTCTGCAACACTGGTTATAAATTAATCACCAAAGTAATAGCTAACAGATTGAAATATCTTCTCCCCAAAATAATCCCTGAAAATCAAGGGGGCTTTATTTATGGTAGATAGCTTGTGGACAATTTCACTTTAGTTCAAGAGGCAATTCTCTCCAGCCAGCAACACAAGGAAAAAGGTATGGTTATCAAACTGGACTTAGCTAATGCCTTTGATCGTGTTAGGCATAGTTTTCTCTTGAATGTTCCATAAAAATTTGGATTTGGTGAGAAATTTATAAATTGGATTCAGGCCTGCATTTCGGAGCCATGGATTGCTCCCCTTGTAAATGGCAGAGCTGCTGGCTTTTTCAAAGCCTCAAGAGGGCTAAGGCAGGGCTTCCCTCTTTCTCCTCTTTTGTTTGTCCTCCAAGCCTCTATTTTAAGTTTTCATCTAAACAAAAAAATGCAAGAGCAGGAGATTTCAGGTCTTTGTATTGCAAGAGGAGTCAATAGTATCAATAATGCCCTATTTGCAGATGATACATTGCTTCTGGGGGCTGCTTCAATTCATTCGGCCAACAGATTCAAAGAAGCTATAGATGAGTATTGTTTAGCGTCGGGAAGTAGTCTCAACAAGGGGAAATGTCATATTTATAGCTGGAATACTTCGCCCAACTTGCTCAATCCCATTGCAAGATGTTTTGGCTTCGCAACTTCTTCATCTTGGACTTCTTTCAAATACCTTGGGCTCCCTATCTTCCTCAAGCGAGCACTCAGTCGGGATTGGCTCCCTCAAGTGGAAAAATTCAAAACCAAGCTTCAGGCTTGGGGTTTCAACTGGCTTAATATTGCGGGAAAATTATTTCTCATCAAATCTGTCCTATGCAGTCTTCCCCTTTTTCAGTTTTCTGTTCTTCTGGCTCCTGTTGGCATTATTAAGAGAATGGATCAGTACATCCGGAATTTTTTTTGGAAGGGGGGAAAAAGCAACGAGAAAAAATTCCCTCTGCTTAATTGGGAAATTATCTCCAAACCTCTGAGGGAGGGGGGATTAAATTTCAAGGACCTTTCCCTTCAAAATACTGCCATGGGAGCCAAACTTCTCTGGAAAATCATCGCGCCCAAGCCTAGCTGGGCCCAATTATCTCTTTGGAAGAAATATTTCAAAGGTTCGAAACTCAGATGTTTGGATGGCCCTCTACCGCAAGGTGTCTCCCCCTTCGCAAAGCTCTATGCCAAAGATGCTCCACTCATCATCTCCAATGCTTACAGGGTTCCTGGAAATGGCAAGAAAATCAATATCTGGACAGATCACATTATGAATCGTGACCCGATTGGTGGTTTCCCCTCCCTGAATGCACTGAGATGCTGGATGACCACTGCTGGGAAATCTACTTTGTGGGACATCTCCTCTTGGGCTGGATCTCGTTGGACAGGTTGGGATTTTTTGGATGTGCCCCCGGAGATTCTTCAGGACTGCAATACTCTCCACTCCATGTTGAATGGAATAGCTCCCTCACATAGGTGCAAAAGAGACACGCGTGGCTGGCGTACGCTGGCTGCAGGTTATACTATAGCTCAAGGCTACGCCATGCTTGTTATGAGACCTCACGTCCCTCCGGACCCTGCTCCCTGGGCAGCAATCTGGCGTATTCATTCTTTGCCTAAAATTGACATGTTTTGTTGGATCTTATGCCACAAAAAAATCCTTACTGATGATAAATTGTAGAAACATGGTTTTTATGGTTCGTCCAGGTGCCCCTTGTGCAGAGAGAGTGTGAAATGTGCCACGCACCTGATGTTAAATTGCAAATTTGCTGAGCAGATTTGGAAAGAGATAATGGATGATTGGAACCCCAGCTTCTCTCCCCTTTTCTATTACTGATCTTTTTTCAAAATGGCAGAGCATCTATCCCGGTCCACCTCTCAAAAACAAAGTGATCAAAGCCGCTTAGTCTTCTCTCCCTAAAATCTGCTGCTGGCAGATCTGGCTTGAGAGAAATAGAAAAATCTTCAGAGACACTCAGCATGATGTCAAGGTGGTCACAGATAAGATCAAATTCCAGCTAAAAGAGAGCTTGGGAGATCAAAAAGATGCATCAAATCTAAACCAGATTGATTTAGTTTGGGGTGCCTCCCTAAATCTGCAATTCCTTCAAGCCATTAGCAATACTTCCACTCTTGAAGACTGGAAAATAAGGGGGAAAAACAATGATGCTTTTCAAGACTGGCTCTCCACTCAAAAGGTGCACTGCCTCTTCTTCGATGGGGCATCAAAGGGAAATCCTGGAAGCGCTGGGGTAGGAGGAATTGTTAAAATGCTAAAGGTTTATTGATCCACCGCTTTGCCTGGGGTCTAGGGATCAACTCCAGCATCCAAGCAGAGGCTTTGGCCCTCTTTCAAGGACTTAAGTTACTTCTGAACTTAGGGATCAAGGAGGCTAATATTTTCAGAGATTCCCAAGTGGTTATAATAACCATGGTGTCTAATTCTTCCCCTCGGGACCTAAGACTGGCAAGATTGATATCTAGAATCAGAAGCTTGGGGAAATCCTTTCAAAGCCTCAATTTCTTCCATGTGTTGAGGGATAGCAACAAAGACGCAGATCTAGAAGCTAATAAAGCTGCCCTCTTCCCTATTGGGGTGATGGCAAGAGACGGGGTCGAAACTTGGGATCCAATACCATAATCTGTCAATTGAAATGTTTTACTGCTTGCTTTTGAATCAGTTTGTTTGTACTTTCAAGCTTGGAGAAATCACAGAAATCAATTGCATAGCTGTAGACACAAAAAGCCGGAAGCTGTTCACAAATGCCATTGTAATTCTGGCTATTGATATATTCTGGGCATTGCCCCTCCTCAATGTAATCTTAAATTTCGCAGTTAGGCCAACAGTTAATATAATCCATAACCGTTTCTGTGAAAAAATATATATATATATTTGATTTTAAACATTAAGCTTACAAAATTGTGAATTCTTGCTCACTATTGTAATAAGGGTCGTATCACTCATTTCATGTGTACAATATGTAGTGCTAATCAAGTTTATTTTTGTAGAATTTTTTATATAATTTGGTTAATGTAGAATTTCATGATTTTATGTAATGAGGTTTACAAGATTAAGTTTCTTAACATTAATAAAAATGGTGTGTTATGTTTTATGTATATATCTGTGTATGTGTGTGTGTGTGTGTGTGTGTGTGTGTGTGTGTGTGTGTGCATGCTTAAGTGTTTGTGTGTGTGTATTAATTTTGATTTTGTCATTTCTCCTTTCAAATGTAGATATCGATAATAATGATGCCATCTATTATAATGAAGCAGTGGACAATATTCTGAGAGAAATAAGTTTTCTTTCGTATATTCAGAACAAGTTTGATAGAAAACATGGATTCCATCCTGCTTTTATTGATGAGCATCTTCGTGTACAAGATAAAACGAAAATGAATGTAAAATACTTGCTACATGTGTAGTTGAGGGAGTCTGGGAGGAGAATAAGAAGGGATTTTTTGGAATGTGTTAAGTGTCTTGATAATTATTGTAATATCTCCAATTTTTTTTTATACTTATGTTTGTGATGGACCATCACATCTCTCTTTAACATATTATCCCAATGACATCTATGTTATGTTTATAGTGCATTTATCACATTTAACTCCTTAGTCACAATGAGCATGGTTAAAATATTCCTCATATTCATTAATCTATCTCTTAACATTCCCATAACCTTACCTTCTCATTCACACCCCACATCTCATTCATCTCTAACATACCCTTACCTTCTCATTTTAACTAATGGAATCTCCTAACACTATTAATTTTTATTCTAATTAAATCCTCTAACCTCTAACCTATGTTCTTATTGCAAACATATTCAAAAGAATATATTAATATAGATACCTCTATATTTATCTAAATAAGGCGTACATTACCACCCCTAATACATATTTATTTGTATTTCATAAGGTAGGTACGATGGTTTATATGTCACCACCATAGTTTTCATTTCAAATTATTAAAGGTACCCCTCGTGATAACTTGTACATCTTGTTGTGCTCCATGTGGCAAGGGTCACATGTACTCACATGTCCCGCACGCTCATTTAGAGGTTCCACATAGATGGTGGAGTTTAGACTAAGATGAATCGATGGCTCCAATGTATTGTGGAAAGCCTAAGGGGTTTACCCTAGCTGTCCTTGGCTCATTTCGTCATTTCATTGTGCGTTAAGTAGCCGTTGGTCTCTCTGGATCTATGCCTCAATAGCTTGACCTGAAATGATTTTTTCATAGGCCTTGCATGTAATTTTCTCCATTGCTATGGTGAGGTCATTGGTTTAACTTGATATAGCGCAGAGCTTTGTGTCCAAGCACGCACAAGTAATTTTTGTATGTGTTTTGTTTACTCTTATGCTGTAACACTTATACGCTTTTCTTGCTAATGATATTTTGTTGATTTTTCAGGGAGGATGCAAACACATTTCAGCTGGTTACTTGACCTCCCTATAGGTAAACTATGACTAGCCTTACCTCTTTTTTAATCATAAATATTTTTTATTTTTAGCTCTCTGCTTATGGGTTTTTTGTGTTTTTGTAGAGTGGCGTCCTCTGTCTTCCATACAAAGACATTGAACAAGTGCCTCATCTTCTCTACATTGCGACAACACTTCTTCAACCCTTCTGTAGCCCTCTGGTATTTCTTCATCATAGAAGAGGTAAGCCCCTTTCGAATTTCCTCTTGGGTTCAACGATTCCTCTCTAGCCCACTTGAAAATTTTATGGGTTTTAATTAATATCTGTAATGTTGTTTTTAACTTTGGCTTTTAGGTGCCTACCCTTCCCAAACTATTCTAGGTTTGCATTTTACATTTCATTTCATGGCTACTTTGTGATATTTGCAAGTACTTTGTCGAACATTTAACTTTTATTTGATTTAACGACATGTTTACTCCTCTGCCCTTCCATATTTTGTATGGAATATCTAGCATTTTGGTTTTAAATTTTAGTTAGTCAAGTTTGATCTAATATTTCTTTGTATAATGGCCATGCTACCATGATGGAATTCAAACTTCCAATTGTGGGCATAATAAACCCTTCCCTGCAAAACCCCTCATTCTTCTTTGATATTTTGGGTTTTATTATTTGCTAGGCTGTATTATGCCATTCACATCACTTGGCTCAGTGTACCTCTATATCACCCGGGTCAATGTGACTTTTGGGGTCAACGTGACTCTCTTGATTTGTTTATTTCCTTTGTTAACATTCTTTCCCGCATTTGGTTTACCCTGCTTAACCATAATTTTGGTTTTACCTTGAAATGTTATCTCTTTGGGAACTAACTTATAATTCTTAATTTTTCCCATGTGAGGCTCATTTGACCTTTGGCTATGTGACAAATATTTTTAGTATTCTTCATAATTTAATATTGTTACTTAACAGGAAATTTTATATTGTTTTTGCTTGAATGTATTCGCTTTATAATATGGTAGCATACTACCAAAGCATAGATTACTTCGCTTTGCATGTTGATACAATTAAACATAAGGATATGAGTCTTGTTCGTCCTTTGGTATTTTTATTTAATTCTTTGGGTTCTCATTTAATACTTATTATATGTTTTACACAAAATTCCACATTTTGTGCTTACACACAACATTGTTCCAAGTTATGTATGTATTTATTTATTACGTAGAACATTTGTGTCTGGTTCTATTTTACCAAACTTGTGGTTTTTCACTGCAATGTTTATATCATTATTAATTTTATTTATAATTAGGATATTTATGAGTTATATAGAAATATGATTTACTCTTGTGTCTATGATTTTGAATCATAAGCATTATGCCTTTATGAGTTTTTATTTTATTTACATTTATTTATGGATTCATATGGCAACCTTGAGTTTCTCTTACTCACTTGGTTCAGAGTAGTTGTGTTGGCACTTCTGAGTTTTCCCCTTTTTGTTTGTGCTACTTAGAAAATATGTGTAACTTGTGCTGGGGTTCTTCCCCTTAAGGTAACAATAAATCTACTAACGCGGGCCCGTTCTCCTGTTGAGTTTTGGCACAATCCTTTTTAATTATCAATCAACTCCATTTTTCACTTACTATTATGCATAGTTTTATAATTTCTTAACTCCTAAATTGCTTTCCATTCATTATCTGGGTTTTAATATGGGTTAATATCACCGAGGTTACCTCTATTTCTCAAATCCTGATTATTGATCTAGAAGGGGACATCCTCTTCTCTTCAGGTTAATCCAATTTATTCAATTATTATCTAGTCCCTATTTATTAATTTCCAATGTACTTATTGAAAAACGATATTCCTTACAACATTCTAAATCTATATGTGCAAGTGGAGAAACTCAAATATGGGACAATATACTTATGTAAGTTGTCCTCATATATTTAACATTGTAATACTTTTATTAGTCAATTGAATTGTTTTCGAATTCTCGTAACTTATTTTGGAGGTATTATTTTGAAATTTTTCATTGATTTGCATGACACAACTATTTCCTTTCGCATGCATGCTTATAGTTTTTACTTTCTCTCTCAGGTCGGTAACTTGTTGTTCCATCACGGTTCCACTTATGGCACATAGCTTAGCTAAGAGTTACTAGATTTTATGTGTCAAGCTCATGCATGGTATTTGAAAATAAATTCCATGGATGTAATAATTCTCATTTTTCTGTTAGTCACTTAGATATACATGACAATGAGATACTCAAGGAGCTTTGAAAATTATTTTACATAGATAGTTTATTTATTTGATATTAGGAATTCTGAGTTATCATATTTATGTAATTGTTTCAAATTTTCAGAGGTATAATACCTCTCCCAGTTTTACCTTATTTAATATAATATATGAAATTTCCAAAATTCTCTTGATTATATTGTTGGCCCATTTGATACTTTACTAGTTGTTGATGCATGTATAAATATTTTGTATCTAAATGTATTTTTTTCCTCGTACTTGTTGGCTGATTGCTTTACTGCAATTCATTCATGCATGTATACATAGTAATTTTTTATCATAATATAACCCTTTTGGGTTTATAATTTCACTGACTCTAATTTTATTTTCTTTCAGTAACTTATCTTCTTTAAGAAATAAGAGATCTTCATTGTATTTAATTACACTGTGGATACCATACAATACACTTGACTAATTTCTAAATATTTCATTTACTATTTACATACAAATATTTCATAACATGAATTAAACCTTTATTCTAACAAGGCATATAACAAAAACAAATGTAACTATTATAATACTACAATTTCATACCTTCAAGGTAGAGTTCTAACTATTACTTTAGACTATAATTATTACATATACATTTCTAACAACATGATAAGTTTAATATAAAACCTCAGCACATAAGATACCAATTTGTATAGACAATTTTTCCTCCCAACCACGAGCTTCTCCCCAGAGCTCTCCCCTGAGAAGACACCAATATTTCCTATTGTTGACAACCTTTGTCACACTAGTGAGGGCATTTTTAAGCCCACTTTCCCTCAACAAGTTTCCATAGCGGCGTCTCATTATTATGGGATGTTTTTTCCCATAGCCTAGTATTTTATTTTGTTTTTTCCACAAAATATTACTCTAAAAATTGCTTTTCCCCAACGCAGTTTTTCTTACCTCTTCCGAGTAAATTTCTAATTACTGGGGATTTTATTTAAATATTTTTCTCCCATCTAATTTAATTGTTTATTTATTTTTCTCCAAGGATTTTCTGGAGAATTTTGGGAAAGTTTTAAATTCTATTCCATCCTCATGGATAATAATTTCCTGATCTCAATTACTCTATATTTACAACATTGCCATTTCTTTCATAAATAATTATTAACTTAAAATAATATTTTCCACAACATAATTGTTCCATAGGTCCACCTAGAGCTTGGTCTTATTTTAATAGTATAAAAGTTGCAAATTAAGGGTATTATATAGTCCCCCCCTAAAACAAAAACTTCATCCTCGGTGTTAGCAGATAACTCAGTTTATTCTTTGAATATTGTTAGAAACAATTCCATCATACTTTCTTACCTCTCCCATGTAGCTTTCTTAGGTGTAAAGTGTCTCCACTGCACTTTCACCCGAGCTATTGTTCTATTCTAGAGCATGGTTTCTTCCCATTCCAATATCCGAAGTAGTTCTAGAAGAAAGTCCCCTTTTGTTTCCACCTACATCAAATTCTAGTCAACCACGTGAGAAGGATTATGAAGATACTTTTTCAATAATGATACATGAAAAATATTATGAGCTTTAATATGACTAGGTAGAACCAATTTATAAGCTACTAGGCCCACTCATTCCAAAACTTCAAAGGGCCCGCAGTATCAGGGTGATAACTTAGCACAATTGTCATTGTGGAAGGTACTCTTGAGAGGTTTCATTCTCAAGTATACATGATCCCCAATATTAAATTCCATGTGAATTATTTTCTTATCTACATAACTCTTCTGGTGGTCTTGAGCTGCTTTGATGTTCTGTTGAATTTGTTTTACTGTCTGTTCCATGTCATGTAGCACTTTAGGTCCAAGTACGAGTTTTTCCTCTGGTTGACTCTAGCTAAGTAGAGTATGGCATTTATTTCCATACAAAGCTTCAAAAAAACTCATTTTAATAGAGGTTTGGTAACTGTTGTTGTAAGAAAATTCTACCAAATGAAGAAACTCCTCCCACTTGGCGAGTTTGTCTATTACATATATGAAAATCATGTCCTATAATATTTGGTTTGTCCTTTATGTCTTCCCATATTTCTTAGGATGATAAGATGTGCTCTAGTTCAAATTTGTTTCCATTCCTCCAAACGTTGTCTTCATGAATGTAGAGGTGAACTTTGCATCTGTATTAGAGATGATCATCTTTGGTATTCCGTGAAGTTTAAATATTTCCTTCATAAACACATTGGCCACTTTTGTTGTCCCAAAAGTGGAATGTACTAGAATAAAATGTGATGCCTTAGTTACTGTGTCTACCACCACCATAATGGAGTCATGCTAGTGTTTGGTACGAGACAGTCGAGTGATAAAATCCCTGGATACCAGTTCCCACTTCCATTCTGGAATCTAAAAAGGTTTCAATAAACCTACAGGATGTTGATTCTCTACCTTAACCCGTTGTCACTCCAAACATCTTCCTAAATAATCAACTATTTATTTCTTCATTCCTAGCCAAAACATATTTTTCCGCAATGATGTCACCATATTTTGGTAACCTGGATGACCTGAATAGGGTCTCTTATGGTATTCATCCAAAATAATTTGTTTCAAGGTAGGTATATTAAGAATATACATTCTTTGTGTATAACTTATTAATAATTTCTGATTCGTGGTGTATCCTGGAATCTCATCTTGCTGTAATTTTTCCTGCAATTCCAAATATTCGGAATCTTGTGATAACACTTCTTGGATTTGTTCCTCCACATTGAATTTCACACTGCTACCTATGTAAGACAAAATTTCATGGGAATGCCTGCTTAAGCAAACAACAATTTTGTTTTCCTTTCCTTTAATGTGTTTGATCTCCATATCAAATTTTCTAAGGAAAGCTAACCATCTTGCTTGCCTTGCATTCAAATCTAGCAGACTAAAGAAATATTTTAGAGTGATATGATCAGTCATCAGCACAAATGTCTTACCCAATAGGTAATGTCGCTACCTTTTTAATGCATGTATGACAACAGCCAATTCTAAGTCATAAACTGCATAATTTTCCTTATGTTTCTTTAGTTTTCTGGACTCATAGGCTATCACTGCATTATTGTGCAACAATACTCCTACCAATTCTTCAATGCAAGCATCAGTGCACACAACAAATTCCTTTGTTGGATAAGAAATTTTTAAGATAGGTGCAGTAGTTAGTGTTTGTTTCGACTGCACAAATCTAGCTTGGCACTTGGTTGTCCATTCAAACATCACACCCTTTTTCTGCAAAGAGATAATAGGATAAGCCAATGCAGAAAATTATTCCACAAATATGTGGTAATATCCTAAAATACCCATGAATGAACGTATTATTAGTACATTTGTGGGTACTGGGAAATTTAAAATTGCTTGTACCTTTTCCGGATCTACCATCAATCCTTCCTTAGAAATAATATGTCCCAGATATTGAATCTTTGGTTTTTAAAACTCACACTTACTGAGTTTTGCATAAAATTGGTGTTCTCTGAGTGTTTTAAGAACTATTAAAATATGTTCATGGTGCTCCTATTTGTTCTTAGATTATACCAGAATATCATTGATGAAGACTAGCACAAACTTGTCCAGATGTTTGTGTAGAACATTATTCATGAAGCACATGAAACTAGGACGTGTGTTTTTTAGTCCAAATGGTAGAACTACAAACTTGTAGTGACCATAACGAGTTTGGAAAGTAGTTTTGTGTATGTCTTTGTCTTTGATGCGAAGCTAGTGATAACTAGTTCTCAAGTCAATTTTTGAGAGTACGGTTGCCCCCCTTACTTGATCAATCATATTGTCTATATGAGGGAGGGGTTATTGATTGTTCATGGTTAACTTGTTTAACTATCTATATTATATGCACATCCTGAGGGTACCATCCTTATTCTTGAAAAATAAAACCAAGCGCTCCCCATGGAGACACACTTGGTCTGATATACCCCTTTTTAATAATACCTGCAACTAAATTTTCAACTCTAAATGTTCAGGGGTGCTCATTCTATACAGGGCTCAGGAAAGTGGGGTGGCCCCCAATACCAACTCAATATATAAATCAATATCTCTTCAAGGGTGGAGTTGAGGAATTTCTTTAGGAAATACATCTGGGAAGTCCTTAATCACTGGTAAATTTTCTACAAGTTCTTTTTTTTCTTGATGTCCCAAATCTTCAATTTGTACAACATACACTAGACAACCCTTCCTTGTTGTCCACTTCAACTGTGATGCATAATTTTTTCTAACATATGCAGGTTTTGGTTTCCCAATTACCACCACTGACTGTCCTAGTGCATTAGTACAATTTTTTTTTTTTCCAAACAGTTTACAACTGCATTTAGCTATTCCACCCAATCCATACCAACCAGGACGTCATAACATCCTAAGGGAAGGAGATTTAGATTTAAAATTGTCATTTAACCATTCAAGTATACAGGATACTTATGTCATTTATGGGTGACCTTCCTACTAGTTCCTGTAGCCAACTATACCAGCCAATATTGCTGAAATTTGTGTGTCTGCAATTTACGTTTTTCCACAATGCGTGGACTAACATAGCTTAAACTAGCTCGAGGATCACTTAAACTAGACACGGGTTGTTCAGAAATGATACCTTCAATTTCAATCATAGTTTATGGATATTTAGCTTATCAGTATTCCAATGTAGCACTAATTCAGGGAATGTTTTGGGAAATATAATTCGCTTTGGTTGTCTCCTGCATTTCTTGAATGTTCTAAATATCACGAGTGTTGTGTGGGTTTTCCCGCAACATGTGAGGTTTTCTACATCCCTAACATTTCAAAGGTTCCTTAGTTTTTACCACTGTATCTCGGTTGTTTTTCCCTTCCATGGGCTTCGAACCCATGTGAGAATGGGCTATCTAATTTTTTCCACCTTTATTGAAACTTTTTCGCAGGTGGTTTCTTCCAAAATTATTCAGATATGTTGGTTTGGGTCTTTTTGAGCTTTTCTTCAGCCTTCCCTTTTTCCTTGTTCTACCAGTTTTTCAAGTGATCATTCCTACCTTTAAATTTTTGGTAGCATAGTTGTACCTTTAGAATAGCTTCATCCATAGTCTTCGGATTTTCAAACTCAATTCTCTCTTTGTATATAGTGGGTAAATAGTTTATAATTTTTTCTACCTTTGCTTTTTCTTCTCTTATGTATGGTACATAGCGAAGAAAATTTATGAGCTTCGTCAAAAATTCATCAATGGTGAGATATCCCAGCCTTAGTTCATGGATTTCCTTTTCTCTGTCATCATAATACCTCTCACCGAGGTATCGGTATTTAAACTTCTCCCGAAACTCTTCCCATGAAACAGTCTTTTCATCAAGCAAGTGTATGATTTTGGTCTCTTCCCACCAATGTGTGGCTTTACCTTTCAATTGGTAAACTGCTACCCTTGCTTTCATATTACTTTTGTACTCATATACTTGAAAGTAATTTACAATATCAAGAGCTAGGCTTCAAAATCCTCTTCCTTCTCCCCATCAAATTTTGGAGGATTGAACTTGCAGAATTCCCCCTACAACTCCTTCCTTTTTTTGGACTTAGAGTCTACTTTACTAGACTCTTCCCCACTCTAAGACGTCTTTGATTCAGGTTTTGTTTCATAGCTACACCATTTCGTAGTGAATTTTTTTGATAATTTCCAACATCTAGGCATTTGGATCTCACAGGGCATCCTCATCCCCCAGTTCCATATACAAATCTTCTCTGTCAGACATGACAGTAGTTGTAATGCTATCTGCAATTTATATCTGATGCACAGAAAAAAATTAGCATTCACAAATCATAATATGTAACTGGTCCACAATTCTTTAATCATAAATTAAACTTCCAGACAACAAAGTTTCCATGTGTTGGGGTCCATAAGCCTAGTTTTTTAACTTGGGTTCTGATACCACTTCTAATATCTCCAATTTTTTTTGTTTTTTTAATACTTATCTGTGTGATTGACCATCACATCTCTCTTTAACATCTTATCCCAACGACATCTCTACTATGCTTATAGTTAACTTATCACATTTAAATCCTTAGACATAATTAACGTGGTTAAAATATTTTTCATATTCATTAACCTATCTATTAACATTCCCATACCCTTAATTTCTCATTCGCGCCCTACATATCATTCATCGCTAACTGACCCTTACCTTCTCATTTTAACTAATGTAATCTTCTAACACTATTCATTTTTATTCTAATTAAATCCTCTACCCTCTAACCTATGGCCTTATTCCAAACATATTCAAAACCATATATTAATATAGATATCTCTATATTAATATAAATAGGACATACCTTAATACCCTTAATGAATTTCTATTTGGATATCATAAGGTAAATATGATGGTTTATATGTTGCTACCATAGTTTTCATTTGGAATTATTAAAGGTACCCTCCTGATGACTTGTACATCCCACTGTGCTCTATGTGGCAAGGGTCACATGTCCTCACATGGCCCTCACGCTCATTTCTAGGTTCCACACGGATGGTGGAGATTATAATAAGATGAATTGATGGTTCTGATGCATTGTGGAAACCCTAAGGGGTTTACCCTACTTGTCTCTCCCTCATTTCATCATTTCGTTGTGCGTTAAGAATTTTTTGGTCTCTTTGGAGATATGCCTCCATAGCTCGACCTTAAATGAGTTTTTCAGAGGCCTTGTACATCATTTCCTCTTTTTTTATGGTGAGGTGAGTGGTTTAACTTGATACGGCACAACAATTTGTGTACAATCATGCACGAGTAATTTTTTATGTGTTTTTTTTACTCGTATGTTGTAACCCTTATACACTTTGCTTGCTAATGAGATTTGGTTGATTTTGTAGGGAGGATACACAACCATTTTGACTAGTTACTCTACCTCCCTACGAGTAAACTATGGCTAGCCTACCTTTGTTTTAATCATGAATTTTTTTTATTTTAGCTCTCTCCTTATGTTTTTTTTGTGTTTTTGAAGAGTTGGATCCTCTGTCTTCCATATTAATATGTTGAGCAATGGTCTCCTCTTTTCTGTGTTGCGACAACACTTCTTCAACCCTTCCACAGCCCTTCGGTCTTTCTTTATCGTAGAAGAGGTAAGCCCTGTTCAAATTTCCTCTTAGGTTGAATGATTCCTCTCTGGTTCACTTCAAAATTTTATGGGTTTTAATTAATATTTGTAATGTCATTTTTTATTTTTGCTTTTGGGTGCCTACACTTCCCAAAATGTTTTGGGTTTGCATTTCACATTTCATTTTATGGCTTCTCTGTTCTATTAACAATTCGTCTGTCTGGTGTTTACCTTTGATTTGATTTAAAAATGTGTTTACTCCTATTCCCTTGTAGATTTCGTATGGACTATCTAGCATTGGTGTTTTTAGTTTCAGTTAGTCAATTTTCCTTTTTTATGTCTTTGTATAATGGTCACGCTACCATGATGGAATTTGAAATTACAATTGTGGGTATAACAACCCCTTCCCTGCAAAACCCCTCGTTCTTCTTTGAGTTCTTGGGTTTCATTATTCATTGGGTTATATTATTCCATTCGCATCACTTGGATCAACGTAGCTCAGAATCACCTGGGTCACCGTGACCCTTGGGGTCTCTGTAACTTTATTTGACATCGATCAGCATGACTATTAGGTCAGCGTGACACTGTTAACTTGTTTATTAACTTCGTTAACTTTCATTCCGACATTTGGATTACTATGCTTAACTAGAATCATGGTTTTACCTTGAAATTTTATCTATGTGGGAGCTAACTCATAATTCTTAATTTTTCCCATGTGAGGTTCATTCTACCTCTAGTTGTGTGACAGAGATTTTTAGTTTTCTTCAGAATTTAATATTGTTACTTGATAACAAAGATTATACTGTTTTTGCTTGAATTTATTCGCTTTAAAATATGGTAGCGTTGTACAAGAGTGTAGATTACTTCGATATGTTTGCTCATACAATTAAATAGAAGGATATGAGGCATGTCTTTCCTCCGATATTTCTATTTAATTTTGTGGGTTCTCATTTAATATTTATGCTATGTTTTACGCAATAATCCACATTTTGTGCTTACACACAAAATTTTTCTAAGTTTTTTATGTATTTATTTATTAAGCATAATATTTGTGTATCTAGTTCTATTTCACCAGAACTTATTCTTCTTCAGTGCATTGTTTGTATCATTCTTAATTTTATTTATAATTAGGATATTGTTGAGTTATATAGAAATTTGATTTACTCTTTTTTTCATGACTTTGAATCATAAGCATTAGGCCTCTATGAGTTGTTACTTTATTTACATTTATTTATGGATTCATATGGAAACCTTGAGTTTCTGTTACTCACCTAGTTCAAAGTAGTTGCATTGGCACTTCTGAGTTTTCCACTTTTTATTTACACTGCTTAGAAAATATGTGTAACATGTGCTTCGGTTCTACCCCTTAAGGTAACATGCACTCTACTAATGTAGGCCTGTTCTCGTGTTGAGGTTTGGCACAATCCTTTTTAATTATTAGTCAACTCTATTTTCTACTTACTATTATGCATAATTTGATAATTTGTTACCTTTTGTATTACTTTCCATTCATTATTTGGGTTTTAATATGGGTTAATATTAACCAAGTTGCCTTTATTTCTCAGATCCGTACTAGTGATCCAGAATCGTACATCCTCTCCTCTTCAGGTTAGTCCAATTTATTAAGTTATCATCTAGTCCCTATTTATAAATTTCCAATGTATTTATTGAAAAAAAAATATTCCTTACAACATTCTAAATTTGTATGTGCAGGTGGAGAAACTAAAAGATGGGACAGTATAAATAGGTAAGTTTTCCTCATATCTTGAACATTGTAATACTTTTTATTAGTAAATTGAATTGTTTTCTAATTCTCTAAGTCCTTTTGCAAGTATGATCTAGTAATTTTCATTGATTTTCATGACATAATTGCTTCCTTTCAAATGCATGCTTACACTTTATACTTTCTCTCTTAGATCAGTAACCTAATGTTCCATAACGATTCTACTTCTGGCACCTAGCTTAGTTAAGAGTTACTAGATTTTATGTGTCAAGGCCATGCTTGGTATTTGACAACATCTTCCATGGATGTAATAATTCTAATTTTTCAGTTAGTGGGATAGATATATATGACAGTGAGATTCTCAAGGAGCTTTGAGAATTATTGCACATAGACAATTTATTTATTTGATATTAGGAATTCGCAATTATCATATTTATGTAACTCTTTCAAATTTTCAGACATATAATCCCTCTCCCAGTTTTACCTTAATTTATATAATATATGAAATTTCCAGAATTGTCTTGTTTATATTGTTGGCCCACTTGATACTTTTCTATTTGTTGATGCATGTATCAATCTTTTATATCTAAATTTATTTTGAATTTTCTGGTACTTGTTGGGCGACTGCTTTACTTTTATCTATGCATGTATACATAGTAATTTTTTATTAGAGTATAACCCATTTGGGTTTATAATTCCACAGATTCTGATTTTATCTTCTTTCATTAAGCTATTTTGTGTAAGAAAGACATGATCTTCATTGTATTTAATTATAATGTGGACATTTTACAATAAACATGACTAATTTGTGAATATTTCATTTACTATTTACATACCAATAGTACATAATATGACTTAAACCTTTAGTCTAATAAGGAATATAACAGAAACATATGTAACTATTATCATACTACAATTTCATACCTTCATGGTAGAGTTTTGACTATTAATTTAGACTAGAATTCTTACCTAGACATTTCTAACAACATTAGAAGTTTAATATAAAACCTCAACACATAACATACCAATTTGTGAAGACAAATTTCCTCCCAACCACGAGCTTCTCCTCAGATCTCTCCCCCGAGCAAAGACCATTATTCCCCAGTGTTGACAACCTCTTGTCCACAAAACATTACTTTAAAAATTGCTTTTCCTCAAAACATTTTTTCTTGCCTCTTCCCAACAACTTTCTTCTTTACTAGGGATTTTTATTAGATATTTTTTTCCATCTAATTTAATTATTTATTTATTTTTCTCCAAGGATTTTCTAGAGAATTTTGGGAAAGTTTGAAATTCTATTCCATCCTCATTGATAAGAATTTCTTGATCTCAATTAATTTTTGCTTACAACATTGTCATTTATTTCATAAATAATTATTAACTTAAAATAATTATGTCCACAACATAATTGTTCCATAGGTCCACCTAAACCTCGATCTTATTTGCATAATATAAAAGCTGTAAATCGGGGGTATTACAATTATCCTGTTGATTTGAATTGGTGTTCCTTTTGTCATCGCCCTGGTTGTGTTTTGGAAGAGGCTATTTGATAGATGACTTTTGATGGATTTTTTGAAGTCCATTTTTGTTGTGTAATTTTTTGATGTAAAGACAACGACAAATAATATTTTAATTTCAATGTTTTTTTTTGTTCCAATGATGGTGAAATTGAATATTCCTTTAGCTTATTAATTCCTTGGTTTTATAATATTAATAATCCCTAAGGTTGATTGATTGCTTGGGTTTATAATATTAATAGTCATGTGACTTTATCAATCCTTTGTGTTTAAAATATTTATTCCTAGGCTTTATTAATCTCTTGTGTTTTTATATCGATCCCTTGGGCTTGTTGATCCCCTCAATTTTTAATATTTATCCCTTCAGTTCACCAATTCCTTGGGTTTAGAGCATTAAACCCTTGATTTTATTAGTTATTTTTGTTTATAATATTAATAATCCCTTGGGTTTATTAATATTTTGAGTTTAAAATATTAATTCTTAGGGCTTCTTAATTTCTTGGGTTTTTTTTATATTATTTTGTTGGGTTTATTGATTCTATGGGTTTATTAATCACTTGGTTTATTAATAATTTGTATTTGTATAGTATTATTAATCCCTTGGGTTTATTAATATTAAACAAAATTATTAATATAAACATTAACATTAATTTAAATACAAATATAAGATTACTAACATTAATAATATTTCATTTTAAACCTTAAGCATACAAAATTGTGAATTCTTGTTGACTATTGTAATAAGGGTCGTCTCACTCATTTCATGTGTAAAATATGTATTTTATATCATTTGGTTCATGTAGCATTAGGCTATTTTATAGAATGAGGTTTATAACATTAAGTTTTTTAACATTAATAAAAATGGGGTGTTATGTTTTATGTTTATATGTGTATATCTGTGTATTCTTAGATGTTTTTGTGTATGTGTATTAATTTTGATTTTTTTGTTTTTACTTTCAAATGTAAATATGCATAATAATGATGCCATCTATTATAATGAAGTGGTGGACAATATTTCTAGAGCGACAAGTTTTCTTTCGTATCTTCGAAAAAGTTTGATAGAAAACATGGATTCCATCTTTCTTTTATTGATGAGAATCTTAGTGTTCTAGATGAAACAAAAACAAATGTGAAATGCTTGTTGCATGTGCACCTAAGTGAGTCTAGGAGGATAACAAGAAGGGATTGTTTGGAAAAACTTAAGTATAGTGTTCATTATTTTGTTGATTTGAATTAGTGTTCCTTTTTCATTTCTCTAGTTGTGTTTTGGAAGAGGCTATTTTATAAATTAATTTTAATGGAGTGTTTCAAGTCCACTTTTGTAGAGGAATTTTTTGATGTAAAGACAATAAAAATAATATGTTAATTTCAATGTTATTTTTTTTATCATGAAACTAAATATCCCTAATAATATTAATAATCCCTAAGGTTGATTGATCACTTGGGTTTAGAATATTAATAATCATGTGAGTTTATCAATACTTTGTGTTTAAAATATTTATTCCTAGGCTTTATTAATATGTTGTGTTTTTAATATTGATTCCTTGGGCTTTTTGAACCCTTTAGTTTTTAATATTTATCCCATGGGTTTATAGCATTAGACTGTAATATCCCTCTAGCACTAGAATATTGTTTCATTTAAAATGGATAGAACGGAGGAAATACCATAACAAGGATTGAAATTATGTAAATGAAAATTTATTAATAGAGTAATTAAGTGAAATGCAGGTACCTAGGTATGAAATAGCTAGAAATTTTATTCTTGCCAAATAAAACTTCATTGGGGAATGAGATTGGAAAATTCCTTCGTGATAAGAAGTATAGATAAAATTCTAGATAAGCTTAATGTATAGGAGAGAAGAATCCATTGAGTTTCTTAGTTAATCTCGGAAAAATAAATAAATTTTAAATATGCTTAATGGATAGAAGAGAAACCTCCATTAAGTTACTCAGCTAGGAAAAGATGATAATATTAGAAAATCCTAAAAGCACCACATGAGAGAAAGGTTGAATTTTATGGAAAATCCAAGGTAAGTGGATAAAAAGTTCCACAAAAGTGTGACACATCTAATGGAAACTTTATCATGAAAGTAGGGCAATAAATACCCATTAAAGGAACAATTGGAAGGAAGTTGATTCCTTGACAATAAGTTCTTAGTTCAGGGGTGAACCAGAGGAAACAATGCTTAGTTGGGTGGAGAGCATGTGTGAAATTTCCAAGTACTTCTACTTTCTAGTGACGTTTGGATGTAGATTTATTTTATCCTATATTGAAACTAAATACATCCAATGTCAATGTCTATAACTTACACTGAATTCTTAGGAAGAGTGAAATTTCTGTAGATATGTAGATAAAAGTATATTACTACAGGGATTACTGTAATTGTTGTTATTAAATACAATATCCACTATGTGGTGGATTTATTAACTCTTGATGGATAGTGATTTCTTCTCAAACATTGGTCAATGGGAAACTTGTTAGAATTTTATGAGATTTACTCAGGGTTACAAATGTGTGTTGTTGTAGTAGTTCTTAAGTTTTAAGCATATTAGCGAAATACGAATTGTAATGTCGTGGTAAATTTATGAAGAAAAATATTCTAAGGATACTGTAGTAATAAATTGCAAGTTGAAGTAATGATGGGACAAGTAGAACGAATGTGAATATTATCATCTATTGTGTTATGCATAGATAATAGTGAACGTAGTAGTAGGTGTAATTATAGTGACTATTGTATAATACATATTAGTTGTTATATTTTGGCAGACAACAATTTGTTGTATTCTGGTTGAAATAAATCTCTTATATTAAATTTTGTAGAAGTAGATTTATTAACATTTCCATATTTAAAATTGATGCCAGGATTCTACATTAAATTAGATCCTAGCATATAAAATAGTGTGTTTTCTTCAGCATGAAACACTCATCTAATCCTTCATTAAGAAAACAATTTGCAGCTTAAAATATACATACAGGAAAGAGAGCTTTAAAAACACAAATATATTGATGTACAATAACACAATAAATCATCAGCCAAATATTACAATGAATGGCCTTTCGGCTCTCGACTCTTTACAGAAAACTCTCAACCCATTCCTCACTCTCTCGGTATCCCTCACTTCCTCACTTTCTCAGTATTCCTCACTTCCTCACTTTCTCAATCCTCTCTGTTTTTTTTTCACACTCTCACAAGCTACATATTTATACATAACTATGAATTTATTCCACTCTATAATTTCCTCCACACAAATCTCAACTTAAAATCTAATTTAGATTTATCTTTTTTTGGACTCAACTAAGTCTCCTTGATGGAATTCCTAATCCCTATATTATCTACCTAGTTCAACTCCACTCATATCATTAATTATTTAAGGAATATTTACAATAATCCTCACATTTATAATTTCTCTCCTAATTTATTAAAAATGAGCAATTTAATTAATAAAATAATTAAAATATCTCACTCCCTTAGTTACAAAATTGAATAATGAAAATTTAACTTGATGCTCCTGCATCAGACTCCCCATGTAGAGAAGTTTCCATAGACTCCTGTCTATGAGGTCTGTCGCTTTTCTGTAACAATGTGACAGCCACAAGTCCTGATGACCTACTCCATCCAGGATTCCAAACTCTGTTCTACCGCTGGTCCTTTGAAGTATCAACTCGATTTGGTAACTCATCACGCACTCTGTTGATCGGATTCCATTGGCTTCTCCAATACTTCCTTTCGCCAATTCCTCGGTGTAACACCTCTTTGTCAAATTCTTTCATCTCCAACTTTGTTGAACACTCAAATTTCTGCCATGAAGAATAATCAAGAACTTCTTCTTGATTACAACTATAGTCTTTGATTTATTTTATAGCAATAACTCTTTGATCTGGTGTTGTACTTGCATTCACCAACAAAGAGTTAGTTTTAAAAAGATAATGCCTTTCGGTCTCTTTTGATGCTTCAAGCATCAATCTCCCATAACCGACTTTTTGGACTTCAATAGATCCTGTTTTGAACTGCTGGCTGCTTTCATCTTCATCCTACTGATTCAATATTTCTATCTCCTTTATGTCTCTACAGACATAATTTTCTTGCTGCTTTTAGTCTTCCATCTCAATGCCAAATAATTTTTGCTCAATTTATTTGATTTCGACATCATATCTGTTAATGTTGGTTTTTGTATTTATAGTTAGATTATTTTTTGAAAAGTTACAACATTCATTCAACTCTATAAATGTTAAAAGCATTTCATCCCTATCACACATAGTAATTGTAATTTCTTCTAGATCAGGTTCTGCAAGTTTTACTTCTCCATCAGGTTCCTTAAGCCATCATTCCAAGAACTCGATTTCCATATGAAATATTTCCAGCACTTTATCACAACCATCATTCCCATCTTCATTCTTCTTCTGGAAATCTTCCTGAGTTGTCATGGTTTCAGCATCATCACATTGTAAACTTCTGTCAGAAAATTCACTAAACAAATACATTTGTTTACCTCCTTGGAATATTTCTTCGGCATTTCCATTTTTCTTCTACTCCATAACAGCTTCAACTTGTTGTATTACCCCAAATAAGAATTCATTTATGATTTCTTCCTGTTGTAACAAATTTTTACCTTCCTCCTCTGAAAAGCATTTTCTATTAGACTCCACCTCAAGAGTTTCATTCTCCTTTGTAACAGCTTCATCAGACTTTCCACCATCTTTCACACATCCTGCAAAAATACATAAACTATGATATTTAACAATGAAAGGCTTCATAGCCTCATCTACTACTCTCATCAACACATATTCATATTCTACTAAACTATCCCAATATTTCATGAGATCTTCCTCATTGAACTCTTCACCAATAATTTCACCCTGTTCTGGGACACAAATGGAAACATCCATTTTTAACTCAGCCTCTCTGAGTTATTCACATCTCAACGTTTGCTCGAGCTTCCTCGGCTCTTCTGCCAATTTTATGTTTACCTGTTGTTACCTCTTTGTATTTAGTCTCTGCCACTTTACTTTCTTCCTCATGGTCCAACCATGTGTCTGGTCTTTCACATTTTTCTGCAACAACTCCATTAACCATTCAAGATGAACTGTTATCTCAGACTTATCCTGCTCGTACTCTTCATCCTTCAACTACTCACATATGCCACTTACCTTGGCATTTTCCTCCTTTTATCTTCTATTGTGGTCTTCATCAGATCTTAGGAAATGACTATCAACAGTCATCTTCCCCTCCTTTGTGAACTTCATCTGTTCACGTGTGGATTTAATTCAATCCTGTTTTAAGCAAGTCCTCACATTTTCCACTCAACAGTGCAAGCTCTCTTCCGGCACTTGACCTCTTTCGGTTCTCTGTCTTGGAATCAATCTCTGGAAACCCTCTTGCTTCTCTCTACTGCAAAATAACAACGGTAGTAATTCATAGGTTACAATGACCAAAATCTTGGGTGTCATGATCCGCCGATGATGCACACAATTACATTTAGACTTTTTACTTAACTTACGACTCTTTGACTTCAGACTTACACCAATTATTCATATTGAATGAAAATACTCAATATTAACTCAAACTATCCAAACTTTCATTTTACTCTAACATCTGTTGTGCCTTCAAGCTTTGCCCCAATAATAATGATAGTGGATATTTTTATTTAATTCAAGCTATACAATCCTCCAACAAACATACACCCCTAATACATTTTTAGGATCTAAAATCTTCACTCTCTTTCATACTTCATCCTTATGAAAAATCATCAGTTTTCCCTTTTCATTGCACATGATACTGAAGTCTTTAATCAAAATGCGATTCAAGTTTTTCAATATTTATTTTAAGGTGAAAATAAATAAACCATTCAATCTTCAACGTCCAAAAATACCTTCCTGAATTATCATACCTCATGCTCCTTTTAAGGTTATTAATAAACCTTCTCTTTGAAATTTCAATTCTCTGGGCTTCACTCTTCCATGTCGTCTTTTTCACTATCAACATTCGCATGCCTTTCATTGATGCATTTCAACCCCAAATATCCTTCTCGGATGCAAATCCTTCTTTGCAGTCTTAGCTTCTTTATACTCACTATTTGCATACAAAATAGATTTCTCTTTTTATTTGTAGATTTAATCGGAAGTCTATTTACTGGTTCTACCATAAAAAATTTGATTAACAACATGTCACAAAGTTTTTATTCTCTTTTGCACACAACAATGTCGTAGCTTTGGTCTTTTGGAAAAAAAGCCCACATTTTATGCAAGTCTTAACTTTTAATTCCAAGATAAAACTCTTTAAGAGGATCTAAATTCCTTTATTACAACTATGGTTATAACCATATCAAATGTCCACTTATTAAAATATTGCGTAGGTCAGTAACTTTTATTTTTATTTTAAAAACCAAGTACCAATATTAATCTAGCCCATAGTTATCAACCAACACATACCTTTGTCGACGACCATCTTCTTCACTATTCTGTTGCCTATTAACTAAAGGTTCCTCTCACTCACATTTACCAAATTTCTAGTTTCATTAAAACTCCACATGAATACCGTTCATCTTCTTTGTAATTCTTCTTCTCCGCTTGTCTGCATCATCATTTATGATTTCGGCATTCGCACTGACTCCTCCTTTTGGATAATACATGCTCAATTTTAATCCTACTCCGGTAGTATTCTCATCGCAATTCTAGGACTAAAATTCATTACGACACCCCATGTTCATTGTTTCATGAATTGAAATGATCTGCAACCATTTATCACTCTTTTTCAAACAGATATTTTTTTCACTACAACCTAATTCAGAGTTTTTGAATGAAACTATGGTTCCACCTTGAAGAATTTCACAACAACTACACCATACATCTTCACTGTTTTAACGATTCCAGCCTTTATGCAGAGTTCCATAAATACATAGTTCCAGAATTCAAGAAATTATGCCAATTATGAAAATGACTAAGTATAGTTCCAAATTGAGTGAATTACTTACCAGTCTGCAAACCCACTCCGACATTCAGTCAACTCATGGTTTAATCTCTATTATTCATCTTCTGTGGTTCTTATTCAATACTGTGTTGTTCAATTTGATTTATGTAACCCGATTTATACAACTTCTCTACACATTGATCCATTGAATGACCATGGTTTAAATATTTCCAATAGTCCATTCTGCCATCTGTATTTATTTTTCATACTTGACCATGAATTCTATTCATATTTGATAAGGTTCCAATGCCTAGTTATTACTTTCACTCGGTCTTCTTGGATGATCCCAAACCATTGTCGTTAAAGCACTATCATTACAAATTTTATTCAGAATGTCTCAAAGCTCCTTGATACGACTTCTTCTCAGCATGCACGCAGATTCTCTACACAAAATTGTGTTTGAATATCGAATTTCAGGACCAATTTAACAATCTCAGGGCATCGATCCATTTAGCCCACCCAAGTTCTATTGCACAAGAACTATCCACAATACCAGACAACGTTTCTCTGTGTTGATGCATTAGAGGCTTCCTAAGCAAGTCCTCTAGGTACTTCCCCATGCTAGAGGCAGCCAATGGTTAACATATACATGAAGTATGGATAACATATAGGGAATAATTCACATTACCTCTAAAGGCAGCATTATTAATAAGCACATCGATCTTGTCGCAATACTGTCAAGCAACTCCCATGACCGCATGAATAACTGCATCGCTCTGGCTGATATCAAGCTCCACCACCATGTCTTTGACAGGTGGTCTGCGGTTGGAATCAAGAATATGGCTGATATCAAGGGAACTCCCTTCTTTCCTTGCCTCCAGCAGTCATACCACACTTTCTCATTCCATTACAGATCGATAACTCAGCAGATGACACAGATCCAACACAAGAAATTCAACAAAGGGTCGATATTTTGTGTTGAACAGCTAGCCATGTCAATCCGATCTGATATAGATTTATGGCAGGCTCAAACATGTGAAATTTTTGTGACTGTAAGAAAATTCAGTGTTGGGATGGAAGGAAAAGGAACATCCAATGGAATGGGATCGCCACCAAACTCCTGGTATAGAGTAATCGACAACCATAAGAAATACACTTCACACTGACTGCTCAACATGCAAGTTTCGAAGGCATAATTTCACTATATTAACTTTAATCTACAAACACCACTCCATGCTCCAATGTGTTAAATATGCAATCAATTCAACACAATTATGAGTGCAATTTTCGCTGGCTCCACACACAAATCGCTTTCCAGGCTTGAGATCGGCTTCAAATCTTGACTCTTTAGCTGTTACGACAACCCACTCCAATCATGGAATATTGGCTCTTACACAGCAATTGTATAATGGTGGAGAGGCTATGTTGATCCCAACATACTGATCGACTTTCACGAAGACTCGACTGTTGCCAAATTACAATTCGATGATAAATATTTCAAAATTTTGTGCCAAATACATGATCACAAAGCTTCGTGAAAATAATTATCTTAACATTTCATTAATTTTCTCCTAACGGTCTTTGGACTGCACACACTTCCAGCTCTGATGCCAGGATTCTGGATTAAATCAGATCCTAGCATATAAAATAGTGTGTTTCCTCAGCATGAAACACTCAACTAATCCTTCATAAAGAAAACAATTTGTAGCTTAAAATATACATACAGGAAAGAGAGTTATTAAAAATATATATATACTAATCTACAATAACACAAGAAATCCTCGACCAAATATTACAATGAATGGTGTTTCGGCTCTTGGCTCTTTACAGAAAGCTCTCAACCTAATCCTCACTCTCTCAGTATTCCTCACTTCCTCACTTTATCACTTGTCTCTGTTTTCTTTTTCACACTCTCACAAGCTACATATTTATACATAAATATGAATTTATTCCACTCCACAATTTCCTCCACACAAATCTCAACTTAAAATCTAATTTAGATTTATATTTTTTTGGACTCAACTAAGTCCCGTTTATGGAATTCCTAATCCCTATATTATCTACCTAGTTCAACTCCACTCATATCCTTAATTATTTAATTAATATTTACAATAATCCTCACATTTATAATTTCTCTCCTAATTTATTAAAAATGAGCAGTTTAATTAATAAAATAATTAAAATATTTCACTCTCTTAATTACACAATTGAATAATGAAAATTTAACTTGATGCTTCTACATCAAAAATGATTAAAATCTAGTTGATATCAATTTATTATATTCTGTACATGCAAATTTATTAACTCTGGAAAATGTTAAATTGTATATCTTGGTAGAGGAAAAATTACTATGTTCTGGTAAACCCAACTATATTAATTTTGGTGGTTTCAGAGGTATAATTTTATGAGTATGGTGAATCTACTGAGCTCATGTAGATGCACGATAATTACTGTACCATTTAGTTATCTAGTTCAAGATAACGAGGTTTTTTTTATTAATATTGTGTTATTGTTAGACAATAGAATGCTATGAAGGTTAAACTTGTGGTTGTGTAAATATGAAACTGACTATGAAAGTGAAATACACAAACAATTCATGTGGAAGCAAGGCTAGGTGAAGGAACTACAGGTATCCTTAGGAATTTAACAGTTACAGAGACTTGCTAAATTACTATGAGTACAAAAAATATCTGGGGATTAACTCACAAATAGTAGTATCAAATATATATTAAGAGAAACAAATAAATCAATGTTTCCACTCATATACACCCCATTATTATATAAATTTGGTGTGAATTACGCACCACAAATACACACATTCGATGTAACTGATATATATATATATATATATATATATATATATATATATATATATATAGAGAGAGAGAGAGAGAGAGAGAGAGTATTTTTTTTAGAATTACCCATATTCCTAATTAGAATCATTGAGAAGATTAAAGAGAAAGCGTTGTATAAATAATCCTGTGAGATTACATGGGTTATAGGATGGACAAGATAAACTCGACAGGGGTTGAGGATAATGAAAATTCTCTCAGTGAACCAGGGATGAAACCAATGAAGTTGGAGTTTTACTGTAAAATGAGTATGAACATGAAACATAAGTCCAAGTACAAGTACCCATTCCAATGAAATGACTTTATTTACCCAATCATAATGTAACCTTTGTTAATGGTAGAATTATAGTTGTCACGTCAATCAACAAGAATCAGAAGGATTATCTATTGAATGCATGACTTAATGGAAAAAAATAAGTTAAATGCAAGAAATCAGCATTAAACAAATGAATAGTGCAGCGAGGACGCAAAATAACATATGGTAGGTAAAAAGAAATCTGATGAAGTATTCAAATTTATACAAGATATAAATGTTTAGTGATGTTCCCCAATACATTGAGGGATTGAAAAAATCAAATATTCAACCAATTTAATGTTCTCAAAAAAAGAAAAATAAATTAGAAGTAATGATAATGACTACGCTTTTCTCCTATGAGGAGCATGTGAATACCACAGTTCAGCAACAAATACCAGTAACTATCCTTACAAGAGAACGTCCTAAACCCAAAACATATCAGTCTTCACTGAAACAGGGCAGACAATCGACCTGGGTACAATATCATTTAGTTAACCTTGAGGCACTGCGGAAAAATGGCTAAATCACAGGACAATCTGTTAGACAGTCTGATACGGTACCTGAACTAGAGAAAACCTATAATGTTAGATTCGTCGCATGAAATTAGGTCCATATAAAATTTTCAAGGGTGCTAATATTACAAATAGTGAACAAAGAAACATGATGGAAGGGTAGTTTACCTCGAAGGTGTAATACTCATGGCCTTCTTAAAGTACCTATGAAATCAACACAAGAATATGAGTATAGAGTAGCTCAATTAGTTGGTGGAAAAGAAAATGACAAATTACATTGAATAATAGCATGAGACCCTTACCTAGAGAATGTATTTGGGCATAATTTGAGTCAATTGTAAATAAACCATAATTCAATGTAAACAGTTAATAGGAAGACTTGAACTCTCCTATCTTAAGTTGCATGGCGAAGTAGTCCCTCGCACACTAAAACCAATTGAGAATAATTAAACAAAAAAAATGCAACACACACAAAACGTGAGACAGAGCTCACACAAAACTTGTTATTTTCTTAATGATGACATTACATATTTATAGCATAGGCATTCACCTAATCTTCCTAAGTTTGAGGCAACAATCCTGAATTGGTGGAACTAAAATCTAATCATAAAACTCTCGTTCAACAAACCATAACCACTCCTATTTCTACATTATTCTAGATTATTCTCACATCCTCCCTTAATGGAGAAATGTATTTTCTACAACACCTAATTTACTTCTAAAAACTTCAAGCTTGAGATTACCAAGAGACTTGGTAAAGATATCAGCCATATTATCCTTATTATTACAAAATACTAAATCAATTTGATTTGATTCAATATTCTCTCGTACAAAGTGGTATTGCAACTCAATGTGTTTTGATCTGGCATGATATATTGGATTGTGTGCTAATTTGATAGCACTTTGATTATCACAATTTATGCATGTTGAACCATTTTTCTCCTCTTCGAGATTTGCAAGAATTCTCTGCAACCAAACAACTTCACAGGTGGCATTGGTCAAAGCTTTGTACTTAGATTCTATTGACGATAAATAAACAGTTGGCTGTTTCTTACTACTCCATGACACAACCCCTGATCCTATATGAAATGCATAGCCAGAGGTAGATCGTATGTCATCAAGATTTCCTGTCCAATCTGAATTAGAAAAACCCATCAGTGCAACATCAGATTCATTAGTATAGATAATACCTAAATTTATTGTTCCTTTTAGAGTTTAGTTCCACCAGTTCAGGATTGTTGCCTCAAACTTAGGAAGATTAGGTGAATGCATATGCTATAAATATGTAATGTCATCATTAAGCTAATAACAATTTTTGTGTGAGCTCTGTCTCACGTTTTGTGTGTGTTGCATTTGTTTTGTTTAATTTGCTGTAGAATTCTGAACTATCTCACCACTACCAGACCATACATTTCTTAATCAATCAGTATCCTTAGTCAGATTATGGCTAAGCCTTTAGAAAAACCTATTAGTGCAACATCAGATTCATCAGTATACATAATACCTAAATTGATTGTTCCTTTTAAGTATCGGAGAAATTCATTTTTAGCGTTCCAGTGATTTCCTGAAGGCTTAGCCATAAACTAACTAAGGATAATGATTGAGTAATCAATGTCTGCTCTGGTAGTGGTGAGATAGTTTAGACTTCCCACCAGCGAACGATATAAAGTTCCATTTGCCTCTTTAGTTCCATCTTCTTTGTACAACTTTGCATTCTATTCTAAGGGAGTTGACATAGCTTTGCAATCACTCATATTGAACTTTTTAAGAATTTCCTTTGTGTATTTACTTTGAGCGATCAATGTTTTACCAGGCTCTCTCCATACCTTAATTCCTAAACAGTAATGAAATTCAACTAGATCTTTCATTTCAAATTCCTGAGACAACTAAATTTTAATTTATTCAATTAACTTGTAAGTACTGCCTGTGATAATAAGATCATCCACATATAAAGATATTAAAGCAACATTTCCTTCTTCATCCTTCTTCACATACAGGTTAGGATCATTTTTTCTTTTCACAAACTCATTCTGATGAAAGAAGGTATCAATCTTTACATACCATGATCTCGGCGCCTGTTTCAAACCATATAAGGCTTTTCTTAACCTACAGACTGGATGCTCCTATCCCTGTTTGACAAACCCTTCAAGTTGAACCAGATAAACTTCTTCCTTTAAATCACCATTCGAAAAAGCAGATTTTACATCCAATTGATGTATATTCAAATTAGTTTTTGTAGCTAAGGCAATCAATACTCTAATTGTATTCAATTTAGCTACTGGTGCAAAAGTATCTTCATAATCAATTCCCTCTTATTGAGCATATCCTTTTGCAACTAATCTCGCCTTAAATTTATCAATGCTACCATCTGCTTTAAATTTAGATTTATAAAACCATTTGCTTCCAATTGAAACTATGTTTTCAGGGAGTTCAACTAATTGCCATGTTTGAATTTTCATAAGAGAGTCATATTTATCATTCATAGCATTTCTCCATTGTTCATGCTCTTTAGCTTGTTCATAATCAACTGGTTCTACAACATTCATGATATTATACATCAAAGCATAATCTCTATACCTTGCAAGAAGCCAGGTTTGTCGGGTTGACCTTCTTGGTTCTACAATACCTGTTGGAGTTCCATCCATGATTCTCCTTCTTTGAGGTGAATCTTCCTTTCATGATGAATCAGTGATGCTGAATGTGCTCATGCTGCTTACTTTCTAATCTTGAACCTATACTTGTACCTATTCCTGTTTAACCAAAGTATCAATTTTGACATGATCATCATTAGATATATGCCAAGCATCATTTAGTGTATCACTTTTATCAACCTTCTCATGAAATACCACATCTCGACTTGCAAACAGTTTATGTGAACTGGGATCAAATAGTTTATATGCTTTTAGATCTGTACAATACCCAATAAAAACACACTTGATTGACTTTGCATCAAGATTTCTTCTGTTATCCTTAGGAATATGTCCAAAGGCAATACATCTAAATACTCTTAAATGGCTGACATTAGGTTTATAACCATAAAGAATCTCAAAAGGAGTTTGAAAAGCTAATTTCTTAGCGCGACATCGATTCTTCAAATAAACAACAATATTAATGGCTTCTGCCTAGAAACCATTAGAAATGTTTTTACCTTGAAGCATACTGCGAGCACACTCCACCAGTGTTCTATTCCATCTCTCAGCAACACCATTTTGCTAAGGAGTATGAGGTACTGTGAACTGTTTTTGGATCCCATGAAATTTACAATACCTGTTAAACACTCTTGATTTATATTCACTGCCCTAATCTGATCTGAGAATTTTAATGTATTTGCCTATTTGATTTTCAATCAAAGTTCTGAATTCTTTAAAATACTCAAAAACATCACTTTTTCTTCGTATGAAGTAGACCCATGTATATCTAGATCTATCATCAACAAAGATAACAAAGTAGGAAGCACCACCAAGCGACCTATTTTGCATAGGTCCACATACATCAGTGTGAATTAATTCAAGTATATCATATTGTCCTTTTTCTGTATGAATGGGAAACTCCTCTCTATGCTGCTTACCAAGTGCACAAGATTCACATGGTAAATGTTCACACTTCATAATAGGAAGACCTTCAACCATTGTTTTTCTTTGCAACAACAATAAATCATTGTAATTTAGGTGCCCATACCTATGATGCCATAACTCTCCTATTAACGTTGCTATAGATGTCAATGAAACACACACAAAACGTGAGACAGAGCTCACACAAAACTTTTTATTAGCTCAATGATGACATTACATATTTATAGCATAGGCATTCACCTAATATTCCTAAGTTTGAGGCAAAAATCCTCAAATGGTGGAACTAAACTCTAATTATAAAACTATCATTCAAAAAACCATAACCACTCCTATTTCTACATTATTCTAGATTATTCTCACAAGAATTAGGTTCTTAATCTATTAGAAACAACATAACGAATGAAAACAATACAGTTATACCTTTGCTGAGTGGCATGAAGCATTATCATAGTATTGGCTTCATATTGCAGTAACATACAAACTGGAATAGAACCAAAATTATTGTAATCCAGTATTACCAGAAAAGGAAAAAAAAATATAACTAATCAAGATATGGGAAGGGCACTTCTACCTGGTCAACGCTGAACTAAATTCTGGTGTAGAGTACTAACCATAGCTTTGTGAGAAACCCATCTCTAAATTACCCAAGGAAAATAAAAACAGTTTATGTTAACCTCAAAAATCATCACGCATAAATGAGTAAAAATATTTAACACATTTACCAGAAGCTACAGGTGCTCTAATAAAGATAATGAAGCCAAAAATAGATCTTATAAATGCATACCTCCAAGAAAATTATTCATCGCCGCATTTAGTGAGTAGAACCGGAGCATTGGTGTCGTGGTATGGTTGATTGACACCTTTCTGTATAGGCCACAACTGCACTCATGGTAGTATCAATGACGTCGGAACCACAATCAATAAGAGACACATACGAAAGATAAAAAATGGCGTAACAAATTTAACAATAAACTCGAATCAAAGAAAAACAAATATTATGGTTCTGAACAAAACGAACCGAAGAGCCACCATTGGATTGTCTCGGACGATCCTGATTGTTTAACGAAGCCCAATGGCAATCCACGCCCTCTTCACATGATGTGTAGGTGCAGAGGAAAATGTGGTGGATTACGATTGTAGGCATGAAAACCTTAGGCATGTACTCCATAGTGCATTAACTATCACATAATATATGCTAATCTATGTAGTTGGTTACACTTATTCCCTCCATGGTTGGTACACATACCAAGTGATAGTCATCAACCAATTTAGGGTAGATCACAAATTATGGATGAGTTTAGTTTTAAGTTAGAGAGTGGGGGTACCTTTGTGTATTATAGCAAACCCAAGCATTATAAAATTGATGTAACACGCATAGTCGGATCTAATAAATTTTACTATCAAGACTCGTGAATGTTCATATAGTGGGTTAATTGAATATTAAATATTAATGACCAAGATATAAGAATGCTACTTGGCTAGTGCTTTAGGATATTAAATGGTGGAAGGGGAATTAGTTAGTTTATATTTTCTTAAGTTCCTTGCTAGAATGAGATGCGGGAAAAATGAATATATTGATACATAAGAAAATATTAACAGATTGAGTTGTGAAGGGATTTATAAAAAAAAATATATATATTAGAGTTCTGAAGAGAACGAATCAAAGAGCCACCGTCAGAATGCCTCGAGCAATCCTGATCATTCAACTCAACCCAATGCCAATCCACACCCTCTTCATGTGATGTGCAGGTGTAGAGAAAAATGTGGTGGATTATGATTGGGTGGATGAAAATCTTAGGCATGAAATCCCTTGTGCATTAAGTATCACATAAGATATGCTAAGCTATGTATTTGTTTATAGTTATTCCTGCCAAGGTTGGTACACTTACCAAGTGCTAGTCATCATCCATGATAGGGTAAATCGCAAATTATGGATGGGTTTGGTTATAAATTAGAGAGTGGGGATACCTTCATGTATTATAGTGAACTCAAGCTTTATATAATTGATGTAACATGTATAGCCAAATCTAATACATTTTACTATCAAGACTCCTCTAATTCATTTTACTATCAAGACTTGTGAATTTTCATATAATGGGTTATTTGAATATTAAGGATTAATGACCCAGGGATAAGAACGCTACTTGGCTAGTGCTTTAGGAGATTAATTGGTGGAAGGGGAATTGGCTAGTTGATATATTCTTAAGTTCCTTGCTAAAATGAGATGTGGGAAAAATGAAAATATTGATACATAAGAAAATATTGGAAGATGGAGATAAGAAAATATTAGAAGATGGAGATGTGATGGGATTTAAAATAAAAATAAAAAAATCTTTCAAGGGTAAAGAAAAAGAAAATAAAAAGAGTATTAATGGATGGATGTGGCATAAACTCTTGGGTTTATTAGCTTTTTTGGTTTATGATATTAATAGGTTCTTGAGTTATTAATATATTGATTTTAAAACTTTAATTCTTAGGGTTTATTAATTTTTTGGGTTTTTTTATATTAGTTTGTTGGGGTTTATTGTTTGTTTGGGTTTATTAATTCCATGAGTTTATTAATAATTTATATTTGCAATATTCATCTATTGCATTTATAGTATTAATAGTCCCTTTGGTTTATTGATGTTTTTAGTTTATAATATTAATAATTCCCCAGGTTTGTTGATCTATTGGGTTTATAACATTGATCCCTTAAGTTTTTTAATTCCTTGGGTTGGTAATATTAGTCCATTCAGTTATACCGATATTAAGAGATAAATATTATTCCTACAGTTTAATATTAATCCATGTTCCAATGAAACATTTTGAAAAAGATTGTCTCAATATTAAAATCAACCATGGTCAACCGTTGTGAATCATCATTAGCCATAGTTGATTATGGTCTACGATGGTCGAATGTCACATTGTGACAAAGATTGTCTCAGTATGAAACTGAACCATGGCCAATCATTGTCATCCTTGGTCCAACGTCGCATTGTGACAAAGATTGTCTCAATGTTTAAATCAGGCATGCCCAACCATGTTTATTTTACGATTTATAGTATTTATCTAAGGTTTTATATACTTCGAGTTTATAATATTAATCTCTTAGGTTTAATATTATTCCATTGGGTTTATAAACCCTTTTTTTTTTAGTACTAATCCCTTGGGTTTATTATTTCCTTGGGTTTGTAATATCAATCCGTTGGGTTTATTGATCTAAGGGTTCATATTCCAAGGATATAAATAATTCATAGGTTTTATAGTATCAACCCTTCGGTTTAATATAAATCCCTTTTATTTTTAATATTGATCGCTCGAGCTTTTTTATCCCTTATTTTTATGGTATTTTTCCCTAAGATTTACTAATTCCTTGGGTTTATAATATTAAATGGTTGGGTTTACTAATCCCTTGAGTTTAAAATATTAAGTCCTAGGTTTTATTAAATGTTTAGGTTTTTAATATTATTTTGTTGGGTTTATTTATTCCTTTGGTTTATTAATTTCTTGGGCTTATTAGTATTTATAATACTAATTTCTTGGGTTTATAATATTAGTAATTCCTTCGGTTTATTGATCCCTTGTGTTTATAATATTAATAATCCCTTTGGTTTAGAATAATAATAATCCCTTGGGTTTATTAAACCCCAATATTATGCGTTAAATATTAGTCCTAGAGTTTAATATTAGTCCCTTGTTTTCTAATTCTTTGGGTTGGTAATACTATTCCCTTGGGTTTTTAGTATTAATAATCGGTTGAGTTTATTAGACCTTAAAATTAAGGGTTAAATACTAGTTTTGGGATTTAATATTAATCCATTAGGTTTATAATGTTTATCCCTTTAGTTTATTAATTCGTTGGGTTTATAATATTAGCAATATCTAACGTTGATTGATCGCTTGGGTTTATAATATTAATAATCATCTGAGTTTATCAATTTTTTTGTCTTTAAAATATTAATTCCTAGTCATTATTAATCTCTTATAATTTTAATATCGATCATTTGGGCATGTTGATCCCTTAGGTTTTTTATGTTTATCCTTTGGGTTCACCAATTCCTTGGATTTATAATATTAAACCATTTGGTTTATTAGTTCTTTTTGGTTTATAATATTAATAATCCCTTGGGTTTATTACTCTCTTGAGTTTAAAATATTAATTCTTAGGTTTTATTAACTGTTTTGTTTTTTTATATTAGTTTGTTTGGTTTATTCATTCTTTGAGTTTATTAACTGATTGGGTTTATTAATAATTTTTAATTATAATATTAATGTATTGGGTTTATAATATTAATAATGATCTATATTTATGCAGGAACACAATAATATACCGAAATAAACACAAACACAAAGATGTGGCGGAAATAAAACTTCACTTCATTAATATCATATAACAAAAATATGCTTACACATAATGGAAATAAACTAGTTAGGGCACTGGTATCTTATCTCTGAGAAGAGATGTAGTGGCTACATGCCTCTGAATTATTTTACAATGAGGTTCTAGGGCCTATTTATTATTGAGAAAGAATGGAAATCCGTAACCATCCAAAAATGTAACCCTAGGAGATGAAGCGCCAAAACTATGGGCCCCGTTTCGGTAAATTGGTACATCAACTTCCCCGAGACATAATTTTATCATATGCTCTATATTTGACGTGCTCAATATTTCGTTAGAAGTATCTATCCGAGAACTACAACTTTTGAGTGAGAAAAATCAAAGGAACTCCCATGTTGCTCCCAGTTTTCCAAAAAACATCATTTAGTGCCTCAAAACGGCTCGAGAAGTTCAGGACCTGAAAAACTGTTGAAAATAGTAAACTATGATGAAAATAAAAAACTTAAAGAAACAATGGTGGGGTTCCAAGCGGAATAGGTGGGTGGAAGCCAATATCCACCTGGATCATTTCTCCCCCCTTAGGAAGGAATGGTCCCCATTGCGTTGATTTCCTCCATGAGATGAGGAAAATTCTACTCAACTTGATCCTCAATGAGCCACTTGCCTTGATGATGGTTTATGGCCCATATCAGAGCAGGTGAAGCTTGCAGTGCGGTCCAATGAGGCACTCATTATGCAAATGTAGCCACACTTTTTCGTCCACTTGGAAGTTGTGTGGCACCCAATGTTGATCACGGTGCTACTTGTACTTGGCATCGAATTTGTAGAAGATGTCGTAGACCTGCTGGCAGACGTGCTAGATGCATTCAGTAAATTTGGTTGCTTTATAAACCTTAGAAAACACATGTGTGGATTGTGTATGTGTGGTCGCATGAGGTATGCCAACATCAGGAAGCGATGTGCCTGGGATCAGATCAATGGAGTGTTTGACCTGACAGTGTAGAGGAACCTCTGTGGGTGAGGAGAAAATGTCCTTATATTCCTCCATGACTTTATCCATCTGCTGTTGCCATGTAGGGGACCCCTGTTTTGAGGTTGTGGCCACAATTTTATTCTTTCCCTATGGGAAAATTGTAATGAAAACAAATATCCTGGTTTGGGAAATAATCTTACTGTGATTTTTACAGTAGTCAAAGATATGGCAGGAGGCGATACTACCTCCAGTATCTTGTAAAATTTATTTCCCAAAGTAATAACAACAGAACAAGGCCTATATTCATACACAACATGTCGCTTCCACAAGTATGGTTGCCCCAATAATACATTAGACACATCAAGAGGAGAAACATTACACATTATCTCATCTGTGAATGGCTTGATGCTAGACAGAAGGTGGCATTGCTGGCAGACACGGTGATCTCTTCCTTGGTGAAGCCACCCAATGGTATATAATTGTTGGTTTGTTGTGGTTGGTAGGCCAAGCTGCTTCACGACCTCTACTGAAATGAGGTTCTTTTGGCTTTTGCTATTCACAAGGAACTGTAATAGATAACCCTTCACCCACATCTTCGAATGGAAGAGGCACTCCCCCTCCTCTAAATCCTCAGGCTCCTCCCTCTGGAGCTTGGTGGTGGAAATGGTGGCACTGGGTTCTGCATCAATTTTTTTCTTCCCTTTGTCATCACCCTTGTCTAGTTTTGACTCAGGATCAGAACATGCATGTAATTTAGGTGCCGTCAGTTGGGCCAATAGCGACTATTTGGCCCAACACTCATTTGTGTTATGAGTGGGGCTGCTATGCAATTCACACCACTTCATCATGTCCTTCTTTCCATTTTTTGTTTTTTTATTATTCGCCTCACATTGGTTTCTCCCCTTCTTCCTTGATTTGGGGAAGTCTTTCCCTGGCTTCAGATTCACAAATCCTAAGTCTCACTTCTTCTGCTTAAATTTCTACTCGATCTTAGTGGCATAGCAATATGTCGTGCCAAGTGAGGTAATGTCTAGGAACTCCATTTCCTCCTGAATGTATCTCTGCAAACATATGCAGTACTTGAGCACCAAAATTCTCTCTGAATCTTTAATACCTAACTTTGTGCACAGGGTATGGAACAAATTCGTCAGTTTGTGCACATCTTGATCCCTTTGCTTTTGCAACATGGTCCATTGGATGTACTTTTCGTCATAGCTTCCCACAGGGTAATATTGTTCCTTGATTTCATCTCGGAACGAATTCCAAGTGGGTGCGGCTGAGAACATAGAGGGTTCATTCCTGTCCTTTTTCTCACAGTATGTTTCCCACTAGTCTTTGACATAGGGAGTGGATTTGAGGAGTGAAAAGGTAATCTTTTCTCAGTCGGAGAAATCATGGACCTAGAAGTACCCTTCCACTAAATTCAACCATCAATCTATGGTGTCTACGTCTATGTAGCCTTCAAATACAGGAATTTCGAAGTTGACATGTACCTTGAATGGAGTGTCGCCTCCAGAGTGGCTACTGGATGCATATGCACGACCAGTAGGCAATCATGAAAGGATCTTGGCAATGTTATCCATCATCGCATTCCTTTGTTTCTCGAGGGCCTTCTCAAGCAATAATTTGATAGGATATCCTGCTCCCTCATCCTTATTTTCTTCTGTCATGGGAGGTCACTAGGGTTTTCGAGGCTCATCTTGAAAGGGTTCAACGAGATCAAGCCCTAACTCCTTATACCCTGACCTCATTGGGGACATGCAAAGAAAAATATAGAAAGAGAAAACCGCTTAGACAACACTAAAATGGATTTATGCAGGAACACAATAATATACAGAAATAAAGACAAAAATAAATAAGAAGCGGAAATAAACTTCATTTCATTAATATCATATAATAAAAATATGCTTACAGATATAATGGAAATAAACTAGCTAGGGTGTTGGTAGCTTATCTCTAAGAAGAGACGTGGCGAATACAAGCCTATGAACTATGTTACAATGAGGCTCGAGGGCCTATTTATTATTTAGAAATAATATGAAACCCTAACCATCCAAAAACCTAACCCTAGGAGATGAAGCGCCAAAACTATGGACCCTGTTTGGGTAAATTGGTACATCAACTTCCCAGGGGCGTAACTTTGGCATATAATCTTTGTTTGACATGCTCAATAGCTCGTTATAAAGATATATCCAAGTACTGTGACTTTTGAGCAAGCCACATGAAATGAAGTTCCATGTTTCTCCCAGTATTCCCAAAAAATGTTGTTTAGGGCCTTAAAAAGACTTTGGAATTTTAGGACCCGAAAAACTGTTAAAAATAGTAAAATGTGCCGAAAATGAAAAACTAAAAGAAATGATTGTGGGGGTCCAAGTAGAATGGTAGGTGGTCACCAATATCCACCTGGATCAAATAATCCCTTGGGTTTATTGATGCTTTCTGTTTATAATATTAATAATTCCTTGTGTTTGTAGATTCATTGAGTTTATAACATTGATCCCTAGAGTTTTCTAATTATTTGGGTTGGTAATATTAATCACTTGGGTTTTTTAAATCCAAATATTAAAGGTTAAGTACGTGTCCTACATTTTAATATCAATCCATGGTCCAATGTCACTTTATGACAAATATTGTCTCAATATGAAAATAAACCATGGTCAACCATTGTCAATCATCATGAGGCATAGTCAATCATGTTGTACCATGGTTGAATGTCACATTGTGACAAATATTGTCTCAATATGAAAATCAACCATGGTCAACCATGGTCATCCTAGGTCCAACGTCGCATTATGAGAAAGATTGTCTCAATGTTTAAATCAAGCATGGTAAATCATGTTTATTTCACAATTTATTTTATTTAACCAAGGGGTTATATACTTAATGGTTTATAATATTAATCTCTTATGTTTAATATTATTCCCTTGGGTTTATAAACCTTTGGTCTTTTATTATTAACTCCTTGGGTTTATTATTTCCTTGGGTTTTCAAAATCAATCTGTTGGTTTTATTGATCTAAGGGTTCATATTCCAAGGGTATAAATAATTCATATATTTTATAATATTAGCCCTTGTGTTTTATATAAATCCCTTGTGTTTATAATAATGGTCAACCATGGTTCAATGTCACATCATGACAAATATTTTGTAAATATGAAAATCAAACATGGTGTAACATTGCATTGCGGAAAAAGTTGCCTCAATATGAAAATGATCCATCGTCAACTATGTTTATTTTGCTCGTTTTATTAATAATTTATTAATAATTTGGGTTTTTAATATTAGTTTTCTCAGTTTATTGATTCCTTGGGTTTATTGATCATTTGTGTTTATAATAATAATGGCTTAAGTTTATAAAAATAATAATGTATTGGGTTTATTGATCCCCTATATTTATAATATTAATAATCCCTTTGATTTACAATAATAATAATACCTTCAGTTTATTAAATACTAATATTAAGTGTTAAATATTAGTCATAGGGTTTCATATTAATCTGTTGTTTTATAATTGGATTCCTTTGGTTTGTTGATCCTTTATGTTTATAATATTCATCCGTTGGGTTTACCAATTGATTGGATATATAATATTAAACTCTTGGATTTATGAATCATTTTGATTTATAATATTAATTATCATGTGTGTTCCTCATTCCCTTGAGTTTAGTTGATATTTTTAATTTACTTAAAGTGAATATAAGAAAGATATTAAGAATTATATTAATCAATATATAAAAATTATTGATAGTAAGAGATATATGGTTATTATAAATAACAGTAAAATACTATTATTATGTTATATTTGAATTATATTAGAGTTTGAGTTATAACTATTAATTAATTTAACAATATATTATTATTAGATATTTTGTTATTAACTAATATTATATTTTTTAATATATATATATATATATAATAGTTTAGTTTAATATATAGTATGCATATAGTTAATATTATTAATATATTACAAGTAAATATATAAAATAAAATATATTGGGAATTGGCTTCATAAATATATAATAATTATTATGGTAAAATACATATAATTAATAAGAACTAAATATTATTATGTTCTAGGTGAATTATATTAAAGTTTTAAATATAATTATTAATATATTATCAAAATTTTATGTAACAACAAATATTATATTAATATACAAAATCTAATAAATATAATTATATAAAATATTATGGTTATAATTATTTATATAGTTATAAATAATTATAAGTTCTATTTTTTTAACAAAATACATTTTACATTTATTAGTCTGGTGAGCGGTGGATATAGGCTTATCTAGTGTAGTAGATATAGACCTACTTGCGTGTATCAACCACATAGTTAAATGTAGTTGTAAATAGATATATATCAATCACATTAATAAATATAATCGTACTAGTTTTTTTATTTTTAAATTTTTTTACTATCACTATATATATATATAATCTTTTTTATCAATCGTTTCCATAATATTTTGATCCTAATTTAACCATATTAATAGTTTCCATAATATTTTCATCTTAATTAAATTAATAATTAGATGACAACTAAATCTCATATAAACTAACCCCTCATGTAAATGACCAATTATAGGAAAGTGTGTACATTTGCCGACCAGGACCGACTCTCCCATCGTAGAATATACCAAGATATATATGAATATACAAAAATATAGTTATCATCGAGCATCATTAAGTTGTCATCGAATATTACTAATAGAGTTAATATCGAATAATCGAATTTAATTTATGCCATGCATTACGTCCACTGCCGCTCCATGGTGCTTCAAGTTTCACTGGATTCTTTTCCTATTATAAATGAAATTTCAATAAACACTGATTATTAGCAGATACCGTGAGGGGCTCTTTTGCGATCCAGATGGCCAACAACCGTTAAAACCAAAGCAAAGAAATAATTCATTCATAGATTGTGACCACCTATTTATTTAAAAAAAGGATCTGAGTAATTTGTGTTTGCAGTGGGCACTGTACAGTTATGATGTGATATTATTCCAATAAGCAATGAAATGAATGAAACTGACGAATTTGGATATCACAATTACAAGCACATGATGGATGCTATATTTTTACACCAATTAAGTTAATTTGGTAGAAACAGGACATTGCTATTCAAATTTACAACATATTCTCGAAAGCTTCTCCCATTTTAAATCTAAATTTATTAAATTTTGTTATGAAAATTCAAAAATTTATTTTCATAAAACCTGTCTCACAACATTGTACACAAACTTTGAAATTAAGACCTCATTCACAAAATTATGGAGAAGTATTTAAATTTTTTTACCGACTTAGGAAATTTGATCATTTTCCAGGTATATTTATTTTCCCAACAATCTAATGGATAGTAGGATACTAAGCAAAGTTTAATGGTGATATTTCTTACTAGCTATTAAATACTCAAGTCTGCAATTAATATAACCTTAAATCAAATTTTGAATATATTATATCCATACAATATTTTTTGTTTATTTATTGAGCAGTCTTCTTTGAACGTGCTACTGTGCAGTCCATTGGCTAAAAGAATTCGTTTTCACGGACATGCTTTTCGAGCTTTTGTTTCGTTGTTCGTCTAGATTTTAGGTAAAGTCTAATTCCACGTGAACTGTTATGCTTAGAAAAAAAGTCAATACTTATTGCAAAGCATGAGCACTCTTTCATTCGTATAATGATATACACGAGAAGTAGAACACTAGAGTAGCTTCATCATTGAGCATAGACTTTTACCAGCAGGCTCACAAGAATAATCAGTCACACATGTATTTCCCTGGCCTGCCATGTGGAATTTTTATTTTGTCGGTACGTACAATTTGTTTTTCAAAAATTTCCTTTTCCTCCAATGTCCTTCTCTTTGGGCCATAATTCTGTTATTCAAAAATCTTTTTAGATATTTGGCTTTATGTCATTTATCGTATTTATCATAGTCTTCGCTCATGGCATCACGGTTTTTTCCGGTTCTCGGCACATGCTGCGACATTGTTCTGTCCCCATTCATAGCCGTTTAAAATCATCACATTGCGTTATACGGTGCCTCTCGCCTAAAAGCCAGATATATTACGCAGCCAATTCACACTTCCCATCATTGCATCATCACCAATAAGCATTGTTGTAGCGGTGCAGGGATGCAATTTGACGGGTGATTGCCCGTAAGAAAATTTCCAGAGTATAGGAAAAAAATTATGTTGTAACAATGATTACCAAATTTGACTCGTTCAATCAAAATAAAAAATTATAATCTCATTTTACCACAACTTACCTCGTCATTCTTACACCTTTATCTCACTCGATCAATTTGAAACAAATTTAAACCACTCTTCAACTCCATAAAATATTAATTCCCCATTCCATAGGTCCTTCCTTTTTTACATGTTTTCCATTAAAGGTATCTCTAGGCAGGATACATTATATTTAGATAAGATAAATTTTAGCTAGATAAGATACGCTAGGTAATTATCCTTACCATCCTTGATCTTGGTGTTCATCTCTTTAAGTGATTGGAGGAGGAAGTATGTGATACTTAACAACTCATGAGTTGGTAGACCAGCTTGAAATATCCACCTAGAGGAGTCTAAATTGGTAGGAATACACTATTCTTAGCCTACTCTCACAAAAAATGTATTTGAGAATACGGTAGGCTATCTCATCCTAAGGGTAAGGAAAATTTTCCCTTCTAATTTTGTTGTTGTTCTCAACTAGCTATTCCTTGGGGGAAGAGTCCTCTCTTGGCATTGATAGCCTTTTGTATCTCTTCTTTTCTCCAACATACACCCTTAGGGATAGTGGTGACCCCAGTGATGGAGTTTTAATGAACATATATCATCATTCCTTTGATTGCATTGATCAATTCTGGGCCTTAATGGTTTTGTAAGTTCATGGAAAATTCTCAATCAAGTTCATCGAGCTTTTCAAAGAAGCCCAACCACTAACAATTTTTTAGGATGGAAACAACTTTGGGATTCTAATGAATTATAGTGGTATTAGTTGGTTCTGTTATGTTAAATCGACCCCCCATGGTGTATGACATGACCTTTAGGAGTCTAGTATTTCATCCCACAAGTTTGGACAAGTTTCTTGATAGGGGAAAATATCGTTCTTGTGCTACTAGAGGAATTGGGTTTTTATGTGGCAGCAGGGGATTTGTCTTTTTGTATTTTCTAAAATATGCACACTCTTCAACTAAATTTGTAAAAACAACTTATCTATCCATAATCATACCATTTTGTATGTATAGAGGAAAAAAACTAATTGATTGTTCCTCTGTTAATTCAGACCCTTTACGTAGAAAATATGATGATTGATAAATTTGAACAATTAAGCAACAAACCCAGTGCTAAATGTGAGTAAGATGAAGGAAATAATTTGGACTTATGATTTCTTGAAAAAACCAACCTCTTTCAGTCTCATAACATCAGGGGTCTCTGTGGGAATTTTTAGCTTTCTTTCTACTCATGTAGAAAAACCCTTTTCCTCTTATAACTGCTTGCAATTTGTTTCTTATATGTTTTCTATTCTAAACTCAATACCCTGTAGTGTTGGAAAACTCATCGTGGGTGTAACAATCCCTCCTAAATCCTTAGATAAACCAGGTCAAATGGAAGGCATTACTTTTTTTTTAACCCAACCTCCATAGTCCTCTCATGGAAATGGGGTCATAAAACTCCTCATTTTTCAACCTCTTTAAAACTAAAAACTAATACTACCATTATGTATGCATCGTTTACAGCTTTCTGATGATATAAATTACGCCAAAATATGACACCTAGATCAAAAGTTATCGGAATTTAAATTTTGGCCACTAAACCCTCGCCATGTCACAATCTCACCTTAGCAAGGTGATCCATGTCAGCACCTTTCAATCTTTCATGTCATAAGTGGGAGTGGCACATGCCACATCAACCTGAACTAGGGGTTCCACCGAACCAAACCTATGCTCTATTTGTAGCCATTCCTCGTTATAATGGGATTTGACCCTGAGGCCCTTTATTATATAACATTTATGCACATAGTACCAAACAGCTAACCCCCAGGTTGTTTGGGCCTAACCCCAAACTATTCCACATGGCTTGTTATCATGGCATATGCAACATAACCTTGCTTAAGGCCCACTGAGTTGGCCCTAAATGGGCTATTACAGACTTTGAATATGAAGTATCAATACATCCACTGAAGACCCCAAACTTACACTAGACCCTTAGCTATGCTAGGCCTCACCTAGGATTCAAGTATTTTGGCATTCGACCTTTGGTAAGTTTCTGAAAAAAAATTGTACAAATTGAATGAAAAAAATATTGAAATTGATGGCAACCTCGACGTGGTTGGCTAGCATCTTCTCCACCTTGAAACTGTTGAGAACTAGAATGACCCTACTGAGAACCAGCACCACCAATCGTTGATTGGCTTCCGGGGGAATAAATATCACCACCTTCATGCAACCTGCTGCCACTTATTGATGGCCCTCTAAGGGGATTTGAACCACCACCAATCTCTCAAGAGGAGAGATAAGATTCATAAACAAATATGAATTTATAATCAATTGAAAAATACATGCATACATATAAATACACGTACATATTCATTGATTAAATTGTGTTCAAACCATACCACAACTGGGTGAACCATGGGCATCCATGGATGGAGTAGAGACCCTTCTCTTCTTATTAGCTCCTAAAAAATAAAAAATGAAACTTATTAACAACTAATTTAACTCACAAAGTTAATAAAAAATTAATTCAATATATACACATATGACAATGGATATTTAAGATTATATTTAAATTTACCATGAATAGCTCTCGATCCCTGATCCCCCTTTCTCGTAGAGATATGGGATTATGTTGATCTTCGTCGTTCATCCTCCATGATATATATATATATATCTACGGTGGACATTTACTATTATTTTTTTAAATAACTAATTTAAATTAAATTCAAAATAAATTTCAGAAAATTAATGTAATTTAGTGTAACCAAATTATGTAAAACACAACTTTCAAAGCACTAATTGATGTGTGAAACTCAATTTAAGAAAAAAAAAATTATAAAAATGATAAGTTCACCGAATTGTGTTTTACATGGTGGGAGCACACTTGGTATCAAATTGAAAAAAACACATTGTCATTAAAAAAGAAGTGAAACTCCGTTTAAACAAAAATTTGTTTAAGTCCCCGCATTTTAATTTCATAAAAATGTGAAGTTCACCACTTTTTGCCAATGTGAAGTTCACCAAGTTGCATTTTACATGGTGTGGTGGGAGAACACTTGGTATATAATTGAAAAAAACACATGGTCATTAAAAAAGACACATTTATAAGTACACAACACACACATATCCAAGATATGTTACAGTGTCGATCAATAAATTTTGAAGGAGAGTGCCTCAACACTAATTCATCTTTGAGAGATGAATCTTGAATTTTTGAAGAAGAGCGTCTCAAAAATAATTCATCTTTGAGAGATGAATCTTGAATTTTTGAAGAAGAGTGTCTCAAAACTAATTCATCTTTGAGAGATGAATCTTGCATTGGCATTTCCCCATATAATTCTAATTCATCTATTAATTCATCTTTGATAGATGAATCCTAAATTTGCATTGCCCCACGCAATAGATCAACATACATCTTATTCACATCTGTATAATGCCTTATACTAAAAAATTGAAATTGGCTAACAATATTGTTTGCAATTCCATGCAGTTGTTTTAACCTCTCCTTCTTAACTTGGTACACACCATTCATCTGGTTGCACACAAGTTCAGAATTGGTGAAAACTACAATTCCATTTGATCCATACTCCATCGTTGTTCCCAAGCCTTCTATCAATCCAATATAATATGCCTTGTTGTTTGTTTTTCTTCCCGATATATTCATTTTCCTTTGAACGACTTTGCTAGTCGCAATATTGGAAAGCACATATGTAATCATTGCTTTGCCTGGATTGGGATAGCAAGAAACTTCTATGCATAATTCCCATTTTTAAACCATATTTAATGGTTTTCTTATCCCTATATATATATATATATATATTAAATTGACATTTATTTTGAAAATGCATAGGAGAAATGAAAAACTTCTATTTAGATCTATTCCAAAGATTGACTGTAGGGGCATTTACTAGATATGTCACCTTTCATAAAAGATGAGATCCAGAGGCTACCTGGCCCTTTACAGACTCTGCCTATAGAACTACCATGGATATGAAAATGAAAAACTTCTATTTAGATCTATTCTAGAGATTGAATGTAGGGGCATTTACTCTTAGGTTAAAACCTATGTTTTGTATCAAATCACTTATGATTTCAATGGGAAACTTTTATGGCTAATTTGTGTTTTAAATGTTGAATATAAAGGGTTTTTTCTCACCCATTGTTTAAGACCATGGATATGAAAATGAAAAACTATATACTTGGTTAAAACCTATGTTTTTTATCAAATTACTTTTTGTTTCTAAATACTATCTACATGTTGAATATAAATTTTTTTTTCTCTCTCATTGTTTGAGACCACAGATATGAAAATGAAAAACTTCTGATTAGATCTATTCTAGAGATTTAATGTAGGGGCATTTACTCCTAGGTTAAAACCTATGTTTTGTATCAAATCACTTTTGGTTTCAATGGGAAACTTTTATGGCTAATTTGTGTTTTACATGTTGAATATAAAAGGTTTTTTTCTCTCTCATTGTTTGAGACCATGGATATGAAAATGAAAAACTATATACTTGGTTAAAACCTATGTTTTATATCAAATTACTTTTTGTTTCTAAATACTATATACATGTTGAATATAAATGTTTTTTTCTCTCTCATTTTTTGAGACCATGGATATGAAAATGAAAAACTTCTAATTAGACCTATTCTAGAGTTTCATTGTAGGGGCATTTACTCTTAGATTAAAACCTATGTTTTGTATCAAATCACTTTTGGTTTCACGAGGAAACTTTTATGGCTAATTTATGTTTTACATGTTGAATATAAAAGGTTTTTTCTCTCTCTCATTGTTTGATACCATGGATATGAAAATGAAAAACTTATATTTAGATCTATTCTAGAGATATGGCTAGTTTGTGTTTTACACGTTGAATATAAAAGGTTTTTTCTCTCTCATTGTTTGAGAGGTCATATATATGAAAATGAAAAAATTCTATTTAAAATTATTCCAGAGATTGATTGTAGGGGCATTTACTCTTAGGTTAAAACCTATGTTTTGTATCAAACCACCTTTGGTTTCAATGGGAAACTTTTATGGCTAATTTTTGTTTTACATGTCGAATATAAAAGGTTTTTTTTCTGTCATTGTTTGGGACCATGGATATGAGAGTGATAAACTATATACTTGATTAAAACCTATGTTTTGTATCAAATTACTTTTTGTTTATAAATACTATATACGTGTTGACTATAGGGGCATTTAGATATATTCCAGAGATTGACTGTAGGGGCATTTACTAGATATGCCACCTTTCATATAATATGAGATCTAGATGCTACCTGGCCCTTTACAGAATCTACTTATAGAACTATATACTACCAGAAACTTATATTTAGATCTATTCTAGAGATATGGCTAGTTTGTGTTTTACACGTTGAATATAAAAGGTTTTTTCTCTCTCATTGTTTGAGAGGTCATATATATGAAAATGAAAAAATTCTATTTAAAATTATTCCAGAGATTGATTGTAGGGGCATTTACTCTTAGGTTAAAACCTATGTTTTGTATCAAACCACCTTTGGTTTCAATGGGAAACTTTTATGGCTAATTTTTGTTTTACATGTCGAATATAAAAGGTTTTTTTTCTGTCATTGTTTGGGACCATGGATATGAAAATGAAAAACTATATACTTGATTAAAACCTATGTTTTGTATCAAATTAATTTTTTTTTATAAATACTATATACGTGTTGACTATAGGGGCATTTAGATATATTCCAGAGATTGACTGTAGGGGCATTTACTAGATATGCCACCTTTCATAAAATATGAGATCTAGATGCTACCTGACCCTTTACAGAATCTTTGCTATCAGACCATGGATGTAGAAAGCAGCTTCACATTAGATCTATTACACAGGAATTAAATGTAAGCATTTACTCTTAGGTTAAAAACTATATGTTTTGTATCAAATCACTTTTGGTTTCAATGGGAAACTTTTATGGCTAATTTGTGTTTTACATGTTGAATATAAAAGGTTTTTTCTCTCTCATTGTTTGAGACCATGGATATGAAAATGAAAAACTATATACTTGGTTAAAACATATGTTTTGTATCAAATTAATTTTTGTTTCTAAATACTATATACATGTTGAATATTAAAGTGTTTTTCTCTCTCATTGTTTGAGACCATGGATATGAAAATGAAAAACTTCTAATTAGATCTATTCTAGAGATTGAATGTAGGGGTATTTACTCTTAGGTTAAAACCTATTTTTTGTATCAAATCACTTTTGGTTTCAATGGGAAAATTTTATGGCTAATTTGTGTTTTACATGTTGAATCTAAAAGGTTTTCTCTCTCTTATTGTTTGAGACCATGGATATGAAAATGAAAAACTATATACTTGGTTAAAACCTATGTTTTGTATCAAACTACTTTTTGTTTCTATATACTATATACATGTTGAATATAAAAGTTTTTTTCTCTCTCAATGTTTGAGACCATGGATATGAAAATGAAAAACTTCTAATTAGATCTATTCTAGAGATTGACTGTAGGGGCATTTTCTCTTAGATTAAAACATATGTTTTGTATCAAATCACTTTTGGTTTCAATGGGAAACTTTTATGGCTAATTTGTTTTTTACATGTTGAATATAAAAGGTTTTGTCTCTCTCTCATTGTTTGAGACCATGGATATGAAAATGAAAAACTTATATTTAGATCTATTCTAGAGATATGGCTAATTTGTGTTTTACACGTTGAATATAAAAGGTGTTTTCTCTCTCATTGTTTGAGAGGTCATGGATATGAAACTGAAAAAATTCTATTTAAAATTATTCTAGAGATTGACTTTAGGGGCATTTACTCTTAGGTTAAAACCTATGTTTTGTATCAAATCACTTTTGGTTTTAATGGGAAATTTTTATGGCTAATTTGTGTTTTACATGTTGAATATAAAAGGTTTTTTCTCTCTCATTTTTTGAGACCATGGATATGAAAATGAAAATCTATATACTTGGTTAAAACCTATGTTTTGTATCAAATTACTTTTTGTTTATAAATACTATATACATGTTGACTATAGGGGCATTTAGATCTATTCCAGAGATTGATTGTAGGGGCATTTACTATATATGTCATCTTTCATAAAAGATGAGATTCAGATGCTACCTGGCCCTTTACAGACTCTGCCAATAGAACTACCATGGATATGAAAATGAAAAATTATAATTAGATCTATTCTAGAGATTGAATGTAGGGGCATTTACTCTTAGGTTAAAACCTATGTTTTGTATCAAATCACTTTTGGTTTCAGTGGGAACCTTTTATGGCTAATTTGTGTGTTACATGTTGAATATAAAAGGTTTTTTCTCTCTCATTATTTGAGAGGTCATGGATATGAAAATGAAAAACTTCTATTTAAAACTATTCCATAGATTGACTGTAGGGGCATTTACTCTTAGGTTAAAACCTACGTTTTGTATCAAATGAATTTTGGATTCAATGGGAAACTTTTATGGCTAATTTGTGTTTTACGTGTTGAATATAAAAAAAAAATTTCTCTCTCATTGTTTGAGACCATGGATATGAAAATGAAAAACTTCTATTTAGATCTATTCTAGAGATATGGCTAATTTGTGTTTTTCATACATTGAATATAAAAGGTTTTTCCTCTCATTGTTTGAGACCATGGATATGAAAATGAAAAAATTCTATTTAAAACTATTCCAGAGATTGAATGCAGGGGCATTTACTCTTAGGTTAAAACTTATGTTTTGTATAATATCATTTATGGTTTCAATGGGAAACTTTTATGGCTAACTTGTGTTTTACGTGTTGAATATAAAATATTTTTTTCTCTCTCTCATTTTTTGAGACCATGGATATGAAAATGAAAAAATTCTATTTAGATCTATTCTAGAGATGTGGCTAATTTTTGTTTTACATACATTGAATATAAAAGGTTTTTTCTCTCATTGTTTCAGACCATGGATATGAAAATGAAAAAATTCTATATTTAAAACTATTCCAGAGATTGATTTACTGTAGGGGCATTTACTCTTAGTTTAAAACCTATGTTTTGTATCAAATCACTTTTGGTTTCAATGGGAAACGTTTATGGCTAATTTCTATTTTACATGTTGAATATAAAAGTTTTTTTTCTCTCTCATTGTTTGAGACCATGGATATGAAAATGAAAAACTTCTATTTAGATCTATTCTAGAGATGTGGCTGATTTGTGTTTTATGTACATTTAATATTAAAGTTTTTTTCTCTCATTGTTTGAGACCATGGATATGAAAATGAAAAACTTCTATTTAAAACTATTCTAGAGATTGACTGTAGGGGCATTTACTAAGGTTAAAATCGATGTTTTCTATCAAATCACTTTTGGTTTCAATGGGAAACCTGTATGGCTAATTTTTGTTTTACATGTTGAATATAAAAGTTTTTTTCTCTCTCTCATTGTTTGAGACCATGGATATGAAAATTAAAAACTTCTATTTAGATCTATTCTAGAGATTGACTTTAGGAGCATTTACTGGATATGTCACCTTTCATAAAATATGAGATCCAGATGCTACTTGGCCCTTTACAGAATATGCCTATAGAACTTGTATAAGTTAACACTACCTGTCCCAACTATACCCTACCAAGGGTGTAGAAGACCCGTGGAATCACTCAAACTACTTTACATAGACATAAGGGTGTATAAGAATGCATAAGAATGCATGTGTTTTACATTTAATATTTTTCAATTTCTTAAAAATCTATTTTCAAAACAATTAACTATATACTTGGCTAAAACCTATATGTTTTGTATCAAATTACTTTTTGTCTCTAAATACTATGTTTTTTACATTGAATATTTTTCATTTTATTAAAAATCTATTTGAAACAATTAAATTATATAAGGTTAAAACCTATGTTTTGTATCAAATCACTTTTGGTTTCAATGGGAAACTTTTATGGCTAATTTGTGTTTTACATGTTGAATATAAAAGGTTTTTTCTCTCTCATTGTTTTGAGACCATGGATATGAAAATGAAAAATTTCTATTTAGATCTATTCTAGCGATATGGTTAATTTGTGTTTTACATGTTGAACATAAAAGGTTTTTTCTCTCTCATTGTTTGAGACCATGGATATGAAAATGAAAAACTTCTATTTATATCTATTCCAAAGATTGACTATAGGGGCATTTACTCTTAGGTTAAAACCTATGTTTTGTATGAAATCATTTTTGGTTTCAATGGGAAAATTTTATGGCTAATTTGAGACCATGGATATGAAAATGAAAAACTTCTATTTAGATCTATTGAAGAGATTTATTGTAGGGTAATTTACTGGATATGTCACTTTTCATAAAAGACGAGATCCAAAGGCTACCTAGCCCTTTATAAACTCTGCCTATAGAACTATCAAATCACTTTTGGTTTCAATGGTTTGTTTATTGGCTAATGTGTTTTTATCAAATCAATTGGATGCAAGTTATGTGCAGATGATGGATGATGAATGAGGTGATTTTGATCATAACCTTTACATCTATATGATAGGAAGCTTGATATAGATAACAAGGTTTAGACTACATATAATTTTGGAATTTATATTAGTTGAAATAGTTCAATATAACAGAGTCATCTATTACCAACAAACAGATATTAAGGTACTTGAATGAGACTACAAACAATGGACTATAGTTCCCAAAAGGTGAGAAATTTACATTGACAACATAGAGAGATTCAACTACGCTTGTGTGGATGACATGAAAAGTATAGGTGGAAAATGTATAATTCTACTTAAAAGAGTCTTTGGTTGCATGTTTAAGCAAGAAAAAGTCATCACTTGGAAAATGTATAATTCTACTTAGAAGAGTCTTTGGTTCCATGGTTAAGCAAGAAAGAGTCATTACTTTCTCTATCTAGAGTAGAAGTGGAATACATAGTAGTTACTTCTTTTTGTAGACAAGTGTTTTGGATGAAATGGGCTCTAAAATATATTAAGGTAAATTTCAGTGAACCTATATCTATTAAGTTTTTCAATACAAGTGTAATAATAATTTCAAAAATAAAATATTCTACTTCCTTCAATCACTAAACATATCATCATAAAGTACCACTTCCTCACACAACAAGTCTTTGAGAAAATAGTGAAGATGGAATACATACCCACAAAGCCTCTTGTTAGAGAACCATGTGAATATGTGAGAAACAAATTAGGGAAATTAGTGTCACTTATTTGACTTCAAAATAAGTGTCACTTATTTGAATTCAAAAGAAGAGCCTAGAATATTACAGAGAATATGAAATTGAGTGCAATTTCTATGTGGGAGAGTACACAATATCTAAGGGGGAGAATACAATATAAAGAAGGATTAAAAAGAGTAACAAGAAGCATATGATTGTGTCAATAATTTGAAGTAGACAAGAAGCATAACAAAGGACCATCATCAAAGAAGCATATGATTGTGTCAATAATTTGAATTATTCAAGAAGCATAACAAAGGACCATCATAAAATTGCAAGATCAAGTAGTCTTCTTCATAAAGAAGCAACATTAACTAGGTTCATCATTTAAAGTTTCATTTTTTAATGAAAATATTTATGAAAAAAAAAGTACATATGTACATATATAAATTATATAAACATGTAAATAAATATTCTCAACTGTACATAGTAGTATTATAAATTTTCATATCTAATTAATAGATGTTGAAGATGAGTCTAGCTCATTCTTTATCAGCATTATCATAAATTTCTCAAAAGCTCCTCCTGAATCTACAAATGAATATGGAATGAATCATTGAACATTATGATAAATCTTGTATTTAAATGACATTTGATCTATGAATAAAAAATAAAATGGGATCTCTTCATATATGTGAGAAACAAATAAAGGATAGTTCTTGTAAATTATTGTCACTTATTTGACTTCAAAAGAAGAGCCTAGAATATTACAGAGAATATGAAATTGAGTGCAATATCTATGTGGGAGAGTACACAATATCTAAGGGGGGAAATACAATATAAGGAAGGATTAAAAAGAGTAACAAGAAGAATATGATTGTGTCAATAATTTGAAGTATTCAAGAAGCATAACAAAGGACCATCATCAAAGAAGCATATGATTGTGCAATAATTTGAAGTAGTCAAGAAGCATAACAAAGGACCCTCATCAAATTGCAAGATCAAGTAGTCTTCTTCATGAAGAAGCAACATTAACTAGGTTCATCATTTAAAGGTTCATTTTTTAATCAAAATATTTATGAAAAAAAAGTACATATGTATATATAATTTATATAAACATGTAAATAAATATTCTCAAATGTACACAGTAGTATTATAAATTTTCATATATAATTAATAGATGTTGAAGATGAGTCTAGCTCATTATTTATTGGCATTATCATTACTTTCTCAAAAGCTCCTCCTAAATCTAAAAATGAATATGGAATGCATCATTGTACATTATGATAAATCCTGTATTTAAATGACATTCGATCTATGAATAATATGGAATGAATCATTGTACTTGATGAAGAGTCATGAGATCCACATTTTCACCATACTATTTGCAAGTTCTATATGAATATATGTAGTCTAATAACTAATTAGTTATGATATTTGTGTAAATATGAAAATGGTTCTATGATATAATGGCCAACATGGGATCAAAATACAATGTTGCATTTCATTCCATCACTACTATTCCTCTAAATCCTTTAGCTTTGTATTATGAAAGAAAATTTATATATACTATGTTATATTTGAACGTTAGATTTAAATGTATAAAAATGGTGAATGGTTAAAAAGTATTAAAGTAGAAATTGGTTGTAGGTCTTATAAAAGATAAACTTCATTCGCAGAAGAAGAATTAACATCAAATTCCTCATATCTCTCCAAAAGGACTACATTTATCACAATGTTTTGATTAGATCATGAAGATAATAAAAAAAGACATTTGGAAAAGGAAATAAAGATCTAAATGCATATGACAGTCAATAAGGTAGTGCATAAAATCAAGCAAACAATGAAACAAAGCTCAAATAAATACTAATATTGCAGGGTAATTTCATACATGCAATAAAAAAACCAAAAAAAGAGGGAAACATAAAAATTTCACAATTAGATATCATTGAAAGAGACACCACTAGTACTGATATATTGAATAACTTCATACATTGAACTACTATAAATGGAAATGAAGAAACAAACATCAATAGAATCTAAATGTCCTTTCATACAATTATTTTTTGATAGAACCCTCTAAGACTTAGACTAATGCCCCATAATGAAGTTTTCACATACATCCAGAAACAATGAAAAACAATTTATGTTCTAAAGAGAAAGAAAGAACTAACAAATATGTATATATCTGCAAAAATCCATGTATCTACATAGAAGGATTAAGAAACAAAAAAAATAAAAGGGAGAAGGACACATTAATAAACAAAACAAAATAAAAGGGATCAAGACACACTAAGTTGGTGTAAGACGAGTTTTATATTGGGAGGAAAGTTAAAAAGAAATTGTTTCAAAGAAGCATTGGGGACACATAATTGGGCGAAATTGAAGTGTACCAAGTTATATTGTAATTTTTACCTCTAAATTGTAATTAGTTGGTAAGGACAAACAATCAATCCTTTGACAATTGATTGGGGCTCGAGTCGTGTTTATAGAAAACAGAACATATTCGAAAACTAGTATCAATCTAAAAATAGAACAGATTGGAAAACTGGTATCAATATAAAAACAAAAAGAACAGATTGGAAACCTGGTATCAATCTAAAAACAGAACAAATTATAAAACTAGTATCAATATAAAAGTAGAATTGATTGGAATACTGGTATCAATCTAAAAATAGAACAGATTGGAACACTGGTATCAATATATGAATGAAAAAACAGAACAGATTGGAACACTGGTATCAATATATGAATGAAAGTAAGTAACTGGTGCACATGTCATGGCATTTGCACCCTCTCACGTAGAAACTAAACAACTATATCGTGTTCAATCATGTGCTTGATACGCCACATTGCAATAACCCTAAGGAACATTCTTGTTGATCCTTCCCATGTTTATCTCACGAAATTATATTAGGGGATGTTAGGATTTGCACAAGCCAAGTAATGTTATTGATTGGTGTGATGCTTTTGAATTAAGGATATTGTTTATATTTGAAAAGATCGGTGTTACTACCTAGCTAGTTCCCAGTGAACTAAAATAATTAAAAAAAAACGAATGCACATTGTGTTAACTTGTAAATAGTAAAAGAAATATGAAAGAATAATGAATAATTTGTAAATAATAAAAGATATAAAATGAATATATTTAGAGTAAATAGGTGATTGTGACCAGTCCATTCTTACTTATACATGTCTCTCCCTGTATATCTGCCATTCTCAATGCCTCTAGTCATTGTGCATCATAAATTAAAAAACTCCTAAATCCACATACTTTTTCTCTGTGCTAAACCCACTCCTAGTTCCGAAACTCGCCTAAATCTCACCTAAATCCAAATAAAGAAATGGAAAAAATAGACATGAATAAACCTTTTAGAATATTAAACTAATAACTACATTATTGTATTAATATGATTTCTAATAACCAAAATCATAAAAAAAAATTGGTATCACACTCCGGCCTTAATAGCTTGTTGTGGTGTCTCTAGCAGGTGCTTGTGGCTAAGTACTCACTATAGTAACTAACTATGTTTCCATATGACTAAGCTGTGTAGGGGGGAGATTTTTGTGTCCTATTTTATTATTCCCTCAATACTGACTTACTTACTGGCTCTCAATACGTGTAGGCTTACCATTACATGGCTTTCCATGTATCTCCGTAATCAATACAAGAACATATGGGATATAACAGAGCTCTTATAAGTGGCCTTAATAGCTGGTTGTGATAAGTAAGTCCATTCTTACTCATGTGTCTCCCTGTTTGTCATTCTCCATTCTCTATTGGTGTGTAAAAGACCATGTACATCAGTAAAAAAAACACCTAAATCCACATACATTTCCTCTAGGCTAAACCCATGCTCGGTTCCCAAAACCCTTGATTCATGTATCATCGTTCGACTATTGCTTTATGTTCGACCAGAGTTGGAATTTCAAAACCAAAACAGATCCATCTGGAAATCATGATCTTACTCGCTAATAGTAGGTATTAATTTCATAAAAGGAAAAGATTCAAAGAACTTTTGAAGTGATTTAAAGATCAGAGTCCCAAATAATTATATGTATGAAGAATTGAACGAGAAGTTCATACAGGGAAAAATATGCTATGCGTGGATGTTTAAAAAAATATAAACAAATAGAATAAAATGAACACTATTTGGAATGTGTCCATTAAGATGATACCCTACTTAAACAAGGAGAAAATATTCAATCACGATTCAGGAAATCTGTTGAACTCAACATTCACAATATCATATCCAACATTAAATCAAGAATATCTCATCAAAGCAATAAAAGAAATCTCTCTTAATTGTATTGGAAAACACCTCAGTTAATTCATTTCATGGTTTTAGATTACCTAGAAATTCGCTCAGCGTAACTCCTGAACAACAATTCATGGGCGCAAAATTAGCAACAGAGTAGCAACAGCGCCACAGAAACAATTCGCGGGCACCAAATAAAAAACAGAGCAGTAGCAGCGCGACAGAAATGAACAAAAATGAAAATCAGAGCAGAATCCCGCGCAAAACAGATTATGCAAACAAAAACGCGTGAAAATGAGAAAAGTTCGTGGGTGATATATTTATAAAATATGAGTTCGGTCGAACTATTTTAAAAGTTCGTCCAAACTATTGTTGCCAGTTTTCCCATCTCCGGCCAAAAATCTGTTTGCCCACTCCATCAGTATGTCGTCAATCTAAATGGCAGAATGAGTTCGGTCAAACTTTCTCAAAAGTTCGGCCGAAATATTGCGGAAAAATGTTTTTCGCCCCTAATTCTCACAAAAGTGTAACCCAACTTCACATTTTCACCCATATATATATCTTAATTATAGGCATACAAGAAGACATCATTTGACCAATTTTCACGAGATTATTATCAGCATCTATACATACACAATCTTACAAGTAGCTTTGAGGCCATTAAGGAAAATATGCATCTGATAATTCACATTTAACATAAGCAATAAGATTTTCCATGGATTTAATTTACATGATAGCACAAGTAGGTAACTTATCTGTGGATTAGATCACTTCTGATTGGGAATGGGATTTCAACTCTCCACCCAACAATAGGTTGGCTACACAACAAGTCTTTCTTATAACCAACCACTCTCAATCCTAATTCAACACCTATGAAGGGAAGTGCTCAATGGATAAACACACTAGTCAGTTAATCATTCACATGGGAATCAAGAGTCCAAAAAACCTCAACCTATCCACTAGGAATTTAGAGTGTAATATGTCTCCACCCAAACAAAATTAACAACATGGAATTGATGAAAACTATATCTCCACCCCACAACTAGTTTAGGGAATCCATAATTGTTGCAACTCCACCACACAAATATTTCAGTGAATCCTAAAGTTATAGTTCCCCACCCTTAACATCACTATAGGAATCCATAGTTCCAATATTCTCCACCCACTTTTCACATCAGGAATATGAAACTTAGTGCCTCCACTTGTCTCCTACATGATTCTAGAGCACACTAACAGTTCCACTTGAAAGCTTCCATGTTAATCCAAATATTTGGCCTCCGCTTGTAAATCAAAGGATCAAGAATCCACGACCTTAAAATGGCCCACCTTAAGCACACAAGAATCCAGATCACTTTCTCTACCTACACTCTTAAACTATAATTATTATTGCCTTCTATCAGCCTATTCTCACACTCTCACCAACACTCCTCCTTCTGTCATTCTCTCCTTTGTCTGGTCTCTTTCTCATGGTTTTTATTTTTCTTTCCCAACACCCACTATTTTCATGATGTGTCTAACCAAGTTCTATCGACCATGGAGTAGTGTTAGCTATCCTCTTCTCAATTCCATATGCTACGATCAATTCCAGATGTGAGCGTCTTCCTTTTCTACTATAGTGGCCATAAATAATTTTAATGCATGACTTATCCATGCCCTCTCATCTCCTTCTTCTTGGAAATGGTTCCATATGCAGGATTTAATGTCTCATAATGTTTCTTGTGGGTTTTTAATTTGGAAAAGTATTATGTTTAGTTAAATTGTAGGCTCATGCTTCTTAAGAAATCCCCCCCCCCCCCCTTCTCCTTCACAGACTCTAACTTAGTGTCCCTTTTATGCTAGTCATCATTTCCATTTATTTTTCTATTTACATAAATTCACATCGGTTTTACACAAATATTATTATAATAATATTTATAAAAGGGTGGCCATGGGGATGTTACAAGCCACACCCACCAGGGAAAATTTTAAGGAAAAAAGTTTATCTTAAGGTTTAGAAATCTTGGTGAATCTTACTAGTCCCCAATATGTAAATTGTAAAATTTTTGATGATATTTTTGTAAAAATATATAGGTTTCTAGTTATTTTATGTTAGTATATATGAACTTTTGGTGATTTTTAGGTTAAAATAATTTTATACTATAAAATTTTGGCGAATCAATTTTCAAAAAAATGGAGATTAGCGAATCATTTTTTGGAAAAAGCATGGAAAATTAGCCCACCTCTTGATATTAGCCCCTAAAATTTTCCCTGACATCCACTTATAAGAGCATCATCCTCAGTGTTTTATATCCAAATGCACACACAATTTATAGTAATATTTTCATATGCATACCTATATTTAAATTACATTTACATGTTCTTAAACAACAAAGAAAAATGGGTGTGGCACCCTCATTTTATCAACCATATCCCATGTGGTTTCCTCTAGTCCAACGTGTCTCCTCTTCATTTTGACCTATTATATGACTCCATTGTGGAGCTCAATCTATCTCTTGCACAAAATACATAGTGGTTTCGGCTGAAACTCACCCTCTAGTTCTACTTGTAGCACATACCAATTAATCACATGATTAACATCATGTACATATTTTGTAAGTAGAGAAACATGGAAAAAAACATGAGAAATAATTGTAGGTGGTAAATCCAATCTATATGTCATTGGCCATATTCTCTCTAGAATTTTGAAATGCCCACAAAATTTTCGTGCCAAATTTCCACATGATGCACTCCTCAATGAATTTCTCTTTGGTCTTAACTGTGATATATACATGGTTCCCCGTGTTAAATTATTTATGCAATTTGTGTTGGTCTGCATAGCTCTTAGGATGATCTTGATTCACCTTTAGATTTTTCTTGATCGGTTTAACTCCTTGCTCTGATTCATTTAGTATATTTCGTCTTAATATGCACTTTTTTCACTACATCACTCCTACTATTTTGATTGTTTCATTTCATCCCATATAGAGCCTCAAATGGACTCGTGTTCAAGGATTATTGATAACCATTATTATAGGAAAAATCCACAAAAGGCACAAACTCTTCCCACTATCTTGGCTACCATGACATTTATTTTAAGCATGTCCTTCAACACTATATTTATCCCCTCATTCCACCATATTTTGTGGATTGTACAATGTACTGAAGGCTAATTTTGTCCCCAAATTAACAAACAATTGTCTCCAAAATTTTGAAGTAAACTTAACATCGCAATCAGAAATAATTTTCTTTGGAACCCTATGTAGTCTTAGTATTTGTTTGATGAAAACTTGGGCAATATATTTTTTTTTATGGATAGGCTTAACAACTTCAAAGTGAGTTATTTTTCTCAACTTTCCTACTACAACCATAGTGGCATCATGTTTCCTAGTAGTGTTTGCAAATTCAACAAAAAAACCATGGAGATGACTTCCCACTTCCACTCTGGGATGTGAATTGGTTGTAACAATGTTGCTAGATGCTTGCACTCCACTTTTACATGCTGGAATTCTAAGCACTTAATTATATACTCTAATCCCTCTTTATTTAGACATGACCAATAATATGACTTCTTTATAGATTTTATCATCTTTTCGTATATGTGGTGACCCTAATATGGTATTTTTTAATGATAATCCTTAAATTATATTATTTAAGATGTTTATAATAGGTATGTACCACCTTCCATTAAACTTAAATATTCCACTAACCGTAATGTATTAGTCCTTGCTCAATATCCCTTCAAGTTCTTATTGTATCTAATCCTTAAGTTGTTAATATTTCTCATATTGTTGTTTGACCTACTTAATATTCTCTTGAATGTTCAATTCACAAGAACCTAAAAAAATTATATGAGTTGAGTCTACCCTCTTGTTAATTTCATCAACTACCTTGTTCCTTCCCCTTGATATATTCTCTTTTGAAGTAGAATTCGTTGATAAGTTCCAACCACCTTTCCTTTCTGGAATTCAAATTTGGTTGGTCAAACAAATTCTTCAATTCACCATGGTCTTTCGTCAATGTAATTTCCCTTCTCATAGGTAATACCTCAACCATTTAAATGCATTAACTATAGATCCCAATTCTAAATCATGTGTGACAAAACATTTTTCGTGTTCATTTAACTTCCTAGACTCATAACAGACCACTTGGCCTTCCTGCATCAAGGTTCCAGCATGTCCTTCCTTGCAAGAATCTATGCATACCACAAATTTTGTTCTTGGCCAAAAATCCTTTGATTAGATATCTATTTACCCTAAAATTTTGTTATAAATAGACAATTTTTTCCCTCAACCTACACACATGATCATTATCAGCATCATCACTTTGTTCTCATTAATCAAAATTTCTCAACATTGAGTTCAACTAGTCTTCTTCTTTGCTCCTTTGAAAACAAGAGGAGGGAGAAAGAAGCCACCTTAAGCATATGGACACAAAAGGACACTCCCATGGAAGAGGACATTAAATATAGAGTCTATGTTCTACTCCACCAGGTGACAACATTAATAAAATTTAAATTATCTCCATTCGGTTCTTTATTATGTTTTTGGAATGTATTTGAAAAATTTGTGAGATCTTTTGAAGGTTTCCTCTATCATATTTCTTGCATATTTGAAAGTATTGATAAAGATTATATGGTTTTGCAACAAATTTTCTCTTTATTCTCTGTCTTCTTAGGCGAATTTGTCACTAACCATAAAGAGTATATTCTTGGCACCTCTGCTCTGAAATTTACACCTAAAAAATGGTGAATCCATTGGTCTTCTGTTGTTAGTAAATGGTGACTCCACCAGCTTAAATCTTCAGATCTCTAGTGAATGTTTTCTACTTTTTAATTTTTTCTCTCTTTCATTTTCCTATTTTTGTGTTAGTGGTATTTTTTGGCAAAAAACTTCCATTTTGGTGTTTTTGTATCATTTTTGCACGCCACAGGTTCTAGACACATAGGATATGGTGATATGTGTCAAACCCTTGAAGCGAGAGCTCCAAAACAACTAACACACATTTTGGGGAAAAAAATATGGTGGCCAAGGTAGGAGATAGGCCACAACATGTGTTACAATGCAGGAACAAGTCAGAAACCTACATTATCTTTTCTTTTAACAATTTTTCATTTTTTTGCAAAAGTTCAGTTATGTTTGTCTATTTTGGGGGATTTTATAATCCTCTTAAAAAGCAATAGGTATTTATCTCTTTAGCTTATCCACTTTCCATAGGAAATAAAAAATCCCTCTAACGCTTCTGGTACTCCTCCACCACTTTTAAGGCATTTGGTTGATTTTTTAGTCTATTGTTTCAAATTTGATACCACTAATTTTCTAGTAGATTAGACCTTGTGTTCCATCCTCTTTTGAGACTTTAAAGTTACAATTGAGCCCCTCTTTTTCCTATGTTTCACCATTTCTGAACGTTCTCTATTGGTGCACATTCCTTTATTAGTTGGGTTGCCTCCGTTTTAGCCTAGATTTTGGTTAATCTTTGCTGATTTTTTCTGCATAAAGTAGGAATTTTTTATCATTGATCCCATCCCCTTTGACCCTTTATATTTTTTCCTCCACTTTTTTCCTCTTTTTTTTCCTTGTGTTGTTTTTAGCCTCCTTGGGTGCAAAGTAGAGTGTGTTTGAACTTGTTTACTTTTTGTTCGTTTAACTTGAGTTTTCCATTCTACAATTTACCTTTCAGCAGCACAATTTATGTTATATGAAAAACCAATGACACTCCACACACATTACACACACTAAGTGAACGATCACTTTATTAGCACATGAAAGCCAATATGATTAAAAAACAAACACTTAATTTCAACACATAGATTTAAGCCCACATGGGAACCTAGAGAAAATAATATCTAAGCTAGGTTAGGGTTTGTGCAGTAGGTATCCCAATAACTCCAAACAATCAATTTACATTGAGACGTAGTGGTTTTCTAATTATGGATATTAAATTCCTCCACCATATAACCTTGAAAATTGGTGCTTGGGACATAAACTCGTTAGAGGGGATAATGCTTAGGATGAGGATACTAGCGGTTCTGCTTGGATCTTCCCACTTCATGGTCGAGAATCCAAGTCCAAAGTTGACCCCCAGAAGATGAGATTCACTCACCCCCATTGGATAGAGTCAAATTTACTCACCATTCATAGAATAAAAAATCCCTATAAGGGTGGTTGTGGGAAGAAACCATCCCTCTTACCCTACCTTTCACTCAGCAACTCTACTTGTGGATATCAAGCCCCACAATTAAGAATTTTTTTAGAACACCATTAAAAACATAGTCCAAATCCAAGCCCAATGATTATTAAATATGGTTTATGTGGGGTATAAGCATTATAGTGTGTTCTGAATGGTGCATATATGGAAGTAATTGAGGATGGAAGCATGTCAGGGATGATACCAAACACGAACTATTTTGTTGTAAATTGCCCCTATTATCCTTCGTTCTTTTCTCAAGCTATTAAAACCCTCAGAGGTAGTGAAGAAATTCCTAAGGTGAGATGGCCTCTTTCTTTATTCACTTTCTTATAAACCTGACGACATTTACTTGACATTTGACCTTGAAATTTTATTTCTAAGAAAAATTTTGATTTTATGGAAACCAAATTTAATGGAAATTGGGTCTTAATAGAAACTGGGTCGCAAATGGTTCTATAAGGTAAATTTTGTGAGAATAGATTGGAATTCCTTGATGACTCCATGATATCCATCTCTACTAATACTATTCCCATTTCTTTCTTTTCACAAACCACCATCACATTGTTTTCGTAATTTTAGTGTCACTGTTGTTGCAAGTAACACTCTTGTAAATCATAAACCTCTACAAGGAATCTTATTTTCCTTACGATTTTTAGTAGTAACAAAGTAGGAAAAACCTGCAAATCAAAATGAAAAAAATTATCTCCTTTTTGCATCCCTTATAAACTATCATGTGCTTTGATTTCATCCTTTTTTCTGTTGAAATTTCCCTGGAATAGCATCACCTTGGAAACCACATACAAAATTCGTGCAAACATTATCTCCATAATCAATTTCAGCATGATCTAATGTATTTTCCATTCTCTCATCTAAAATCATATCCAATTTCCTATCATATCGTCTTCTATCTCTAAAAAATTCGATTATTCATTTCTCCAATGCTTATACGTGATCCTTCATATAATGGAGATCAACTTGTACCTAATTCAACTTTGCTTTCTTTTGGTATCTCAATCATTTCAAGAAGTCTAGGAGTATCTTCATATTAATCCTCTTGTTCCATCTTCTGCTTCTTCTCAATAAGAATATTCAAGAGACAATCCAGCTCCTTTACTAAGACTTTAGCTCCCTATTGTAGTGAAAATTGGAGATGTTCTACCAGTGAAGCGGTGCTTTCCATTTGACATGTAGATGTCTTCTTCAAAAGCTTATTTAGAAAAATATTGGGGAAAAGCTAATTTTTTGTGAGGTAGGGACCACATGAGGGGGAATTTCTCTTGTTATTGAGATGCGTCATTATGCACATGTAGTAGAATTTGTGGCCACAAGCCATGAGGAACGAATTTTGAAACATTATGCGATCATTGATCCACTGACCTTCTAGTTGAGCTCCTGATTCAGCACATCCTAAGAGAACTCTAACAATAGTGACTTGCTTCAACTTTACACCTACTTGCATTTTTTTTTGTAGACATTTCATGCCTTTGTAGGATTACCATTCTGCACATATCCTCTGATCATATTTTACCATGAAAGAACATCCCATCCAAGAATTTTGTTAGACATGGGATGCATCATCTTTGATACAACATTTGGTATACATGATTTCTACAAGTGAATTCCTATAGGGGCATCTAGATCATAGCCACTTTTAATTATAAATCATGTACCACTTTCCTTCTTACCTATCCAGTAATTGGGCACATGCTACAACCATGTTCTGAATGGTAGCTGAGTTTGGTTGTACATTTGTGTACTGCATTTGATAAAAAAATAACAAATCATATTTGGCATGTATATTCTTAACTTTCCCAATGAACATAGCAGTCCATGAAACCATGTCTCTTACATACATTTTATCAAAGAATTGGAGTGCATTCTCTACAATCCCCAACTAAAAATACATATATATAAGAAAAACTCCCACATAACAACTATGTTTGCAACCCACTCTTGGCTATTTAATAATGAATCCCTTGGGACTCTTGTACGAAAAAAGGTTGTCGCATGCCTCGATCATAGTGGTAAATGCAAAATTTTCCGACTATATATTTCTCTCCAACATTTGAGAGAAAAGGCCAAGGACTTCCTCACCTAGCCATTTCCCCGCATACTCTATAGTCATTAAATTCCATAAGAAAACATCCGTTGGTAATATTTTGTCAAACAGTTTGTAAACATATTAAGAGTTTCACCCATATGCTTCATCGTTAGCCCATGTATTCCCACTTTAGTAACCCCTCTAGGCCACATTAAGGGTGAGCGATAACAAAATATGCAACAATGAGTAGTTGAATGTATTAGACATTTCTCATAGATTTCTAGTGCATTATAGAGTCCCAAATTATCCCTTAAGGTATTTAACTCACTTATTAATGCAAATACTTGTTTCTATGTGCCATAATCTAATTGGACATTCTCAGACTAGTCTTTGTTGTTTGCAAATGCTTGTTTCTAGTTCCATTTTTTAATTGGAGCTTCTGAGAGTAGTTTTCATTATTTGTAAGGAACTTTCCATCCTTACATGTGATTAGTAATATTGACGTGTTATGAAGAGTAATTTTGATATAAATTTTCTTTCATTTTAATAAATTCATTATATTTATGGCCAAGTTACCCCTTCTCTCATTTCCCAACAGTCATTTGGCGTTCCAAAAAAATGCATGTGGATAAAGGAAATATCACCTTGTTTTGTGCTTCAATTTAATTTTGTGAATTTTTATTATCAAATTTTAGTTGGAGTGGATGCAGACTCATCTCTTCAACCATAAATCGTCAACCCACTTTTAAAATCCACTCCTGATTTCCATCAAGAAAAATGAGGAAATTAATTCATGTTGCAACCAAAATTCAAAGAAAAAAGCATGGCAGTTCTATGGAAAAGAACTTGTACTTTCAATTTTTTTATCATTCTTAACATATTTTCATCTTTGAATTTTCTTTTTTAAGATACATTTTGCAGTTGATTAAGGTCTTAGCAGATGTCGTTGATCAACATTTGGGTTTGTTAGTAAGTTTTCTAAATTGTTTCTTAATGATACAACAAATTGAAATTTTGGAAGTTTTGTGAAACAAAAAATATTTGGAAGAAAAAAAATTATAATTAATGGAAGGGGAACAACTAAGATAAGCATAAATTTAAAAAAATAAAATTTCAAACTATGTTAAGATGCATATATTTGGAAATAATGTTCGTAATTTATTAGAAAGTCATCAGTTAAAAAATTTTAGCATCATAGATTTTTTGGTTAATGGTTGCTAGTGGCCTTACTTTAGCTGATGATATTGATATTCAATATAGGCTTTGTCTTTGGCACAAGAGAATCCATTTTTTTGATTATTTGCTTTTGTGTATTAATTTTAATCTAGTGTTTCTCTTCTCACGTGAGTATCCAGAAAATTCCACCATCACATGATGTGTTGTGATATCAAATGTATGTTCCGCATATGACCATGCTTATAAAAAATGAGTATTTTGAAAGTTTTCATACCAAACACTTGAGCCTAGAAATTAATTATCTTCAAAAGAATAACCATCCTATGGAGTATATTTGTGTGATGGTTAGTCTTTCGAAGATAATTAATTTCCAGGATCAAGTGTTTGGTATGAGGACCATATATATATATATATATATATATATATATGGTCCTCATACCAAACACTTGATCCTGGAAATTAATTATCTTCAAAAGACTAACCATCCTATAGATATGTTTTATTGTGATGAATTTAAAGAGTCTTTAGAAAGTAATTATTTCGAGATCAAGTGTTTATTATGAAAAAGAACCTATATATATATATATATATATATATATATATATATATATATATATATATATTCCTGCTACCAAACTATTTGGTGTCCTCGTTGATTGGAATAGTTGATCTAAATAAATTTTGACTTTGCCTAATGGTAAAGGTTAGAAGTTAGATAATCATTTTATAATTTTTTTTTTAAATCTACATTGAGGATATTGTAAAATTTGTAAATACGGGGTGGAAGTTCTTCCTTAGGGGAGTGAATGTTTTGGGGTTTAATCCCCCCAGATTTGGAAATAATACCAGAAATGATTTCTGAGGGAAGTACAACATATGGATAGCTATTTTTGTGCCATTCATCCTTTTCTCTTTTCCATAGATCAGGCTTCTATGTTAATGTTGCAACCATAAGTTGTTATTGATTAGTTTTTATCTATATTTCATGTTATAGAATTATATTCCCCTTGGTAATTTTGAGTAGAGAAAGAGTAGGAGTACTCATGATTCTTTGTTTATATTCTACTACTTTTTGTATGTTTAAAACATCCCAAGATATCATTTTTAGACTACTCCATTATGAAGCTTTAATTAATCAATATCTTGGTTAATTTTCTTACATGGTCCATTGATAATTATGGCTTGAAGTGAAATTTGGTTCATTCCATATTTTTTTAATTCCACATTAATACACATTTTTTGTTGATTTGAGTAGAGGATATATTCTTATAATTATAATTCCATACTGAACTTCTCCATAATTTGTAAGAACTGAGGCATATATGTTCAAGTAAAGGAATACATCACCTAATAAGCTACGACAATTCCTAATTGATATCACTCTTGATAATCATAGATATTCAAACCCTTGTTCTATGATATAACATATTTCATTTGAATTGAAATTTCACTTCAGAAATTATGGGAAACCCCCTATAGCTAGAAATCCTCTAGCTATGAAGTAAGAGAGGTGAGTATTGGAGTGACAATGGAAACTATTTTTTGCATGCCACTAAGCTTTCCCTTATTGGAAATTGTGACTTTATATGTGACAAGGTGGGTTTTGGAGGCTAACAATTAGAAATTAATACCTTGGTTTAGTTATAAATTTTGGTGCTAATTCCAGGGGCTTTATCACCCATTTAAAAATATTCTTGTCCACCCTCTTCATGACAACCTCCAAAATTCACTTTGGGGAGGCCTATATAATTTGTTAAAATATGTCAAAGTATTCATCTCCATCAAAATTCATTTTCGAAATCCTTGGTAAAGCTTTTTGACTAGCTTAGGAAAACATAATTAAGCTCATTTCATCTTGGATGAACTTGAAAAGATTTGACTAGGTTTGGCCCAAACTCAAACAAATCAGACATATTTAGAAACAAATTTGGGAACTCCTAATTTAATTTTGGAGAGTAAGCATAGAGTGTAGAAAAAACCCCAATTCCATACATAGAGTATTTATTCCAGAGGACAATAAAGGAGAGGTTTGGATTTATGTTGGGTTATTTTGTTTCCTCTAATATTTGAGTACATGTTGACACATGTTCAAACTCGAATATATTTCTTTATTGGTTATGTTTTTTCTTATCGTATTTATTTTTCCCACTCTATTCCTATTCTCTATGGATCTTCTTGTCATTCCCCTAGATCTATTCTACTAAAAATTTCCCTAAAAGGTGCAAAGAGATGCTGATAGGATTGTTCTAATTGATACAATATCAATATATATATATATATATATATATATATATATATATATATATATATATATATATATATATATATATATATATATATATATATAGATATATATATATATATATATGTATGTATGTATGTATGTATGTATGTATGTATGTATGTACGTATGTATGTATGTATTTATGTATGTGGATTAGTAAATAAGCTATGTTTCGAGATTATTGTATTTATATTTATTTTTTGTGGTGAACACGAGTAGAACATTGACTGGGTGGTGAACCCAAGTGTATTGGTGAAATATGAGCATTCCATTTCTCAACATGAAAATATCATGAGTTTGTCAGTTTATAAAAAGGGAAAAATGGGCATATTTGAAGCATAATTAAGATGCCTTTACATTCCAGATATTTATTCTTATTAAGGACATTGCCTTAAACAATATGGAAATAGATTTTCATTCAAGATGCCCATTATTCATAAGGAAATTTCCCTAAACAACATGGTTACAAATAATTGTATCCAATATTAACTCAAAGAAGATGATAGTGTCCATAAGGGGAAGGATCAATGGAAATTAAGCAGCAAAACTCTCATTATATAGAAAACAGTTAAGGTGTGCACCCATGTTTATGGTTAATTTTTCCATTTTCTATTTTATTACACTTTTAAGTGTCCATGTAAAACAAGCCACATGTAAGTCGACCTAGAACATCTACCTTTTAATACGGTGCACTGCAAGCTCATTTTTGTAGTTTCAGAGGATTTTTTTTTGTATTATCTAATACACCGATTAACCCCACATATATCGTTGTTAGCCTATACAACCTTTTGACTTTTTGACTGATATAATATATTTCTATTTTGGGAAAATAACCTGCCTTTATAATTGGTTATAATGGGTTATATGTGATATTAGAGGAGGCTTTCAAAAATCAGGAGTAAGGGTTATAGATGACTATTCTTGACTCAATAATGAATTATGTTCTTCAAAAGAAAGACTCTCAAAAGACGAAGTTGAAAAAGAGGCTATTGATCTTCCTTTTATTTATTTCTTTCATGGAAGTGATGCATCTACATTTTATATTGAAATAATAATGGGCTGTCCAATTTTTGGATGGAAAAATGGTCCACGAGGGGAAATTCTTAATAGCATATCCTCTGGGAGATTGGAACCCTAGTGAATGGATGAAGAACTCACCAAATTCATCTTTTTTATTTCTTAATCGTAATGTAGTCGCATATGGGTTTATGCATATTTGCTAATAAATTCTATTTTTTGAAAATGGATTTTTGTATATTCACTAATAACATTTTAGCTATTGAAAATGGGGTCTTGAATAACTAATGGATCACCTGAATTTTTCAAACCATTGTTTCTATGAAATTTTTAGCTTATGATAGGATAATTCTCTTATTACATGCTATAATTGAATCTTTGAAAAAAGAGAGAAACACAACTAGCGGCTGAAAATATGAATAGTCACTTGTCTTAAGAGATTGATAAATCTTGGAAGGAGGCGTCAAGTGAAAATGTGTAGGTATAGTAATTTATATTTGATTCAAATGGTTGATGCATCAAGGGAACTCAAGTTCATTTTTGGTATAATTTACAGAATAGACATATTTTACAATGTAATGAGTAATATGTATACAAAAACATGTGCATCTCTTAAGGATATCAATAAATGATTGCAACAGTACAATTTGAGTTTATAGTAGTTCAATAGAAATATTCAAAGTGATATTACATCTAATGCAGAGAGTGTTTCTCATATTCAGAAAGAGTATAAAAATATAATGGAAACTTTAAGCAGTTTGAGAGGTCATTGAGTAGCTATTCATGATTAGCTTCTTAATTCTAGAGTGAGTTCTTTGTAATTTCGATGATATTTATATTCAAATTTTTTTCGTACCCTAGAAATTTAATGCTTACATCAATCCATGTATCGAGCGTGCATTACTTATTTGTTTAATTGAATATATTATTAGCAAAATTTTACAATAGAGCAAATAATTTCTTAAAGGTTTCAATTGATTGTTTGGAAGGTGTCTCCCCTGGTTTTCAGCATGACATATTAAACAATAGGTTTCAAAATTAATTATTCTTTATGTTTTATATGTAGATCTTGAAAAAAAAATTAATTTTCCTTTTGAGTAAGTGCTTATTTTACTTTCATAATTCTGAATCAAGAGAATATTTGTCTCCACTTTCTTCTTCATGGCAGGTTTTGAGCCTTCGGGTAGATTAAGTAGGTGTTAATGTCAGCTGACTTTATGTCATTTCAGAAGAAATCATGATATAGCCTAGGTTTCTCTCTATTTATTTAATAGCTTATTGCCAAATTGTCATTTATTTTAACTCATTAAGCAATTTGAAAAGGTATCTAGAATGTCAAGTTTCAAGAAATGTTAGCAAATGATGTTCTTTAGTAATCCAAACCATCCAACATGAAACTATAAAGTAGAAAAAAACACTTATGGAGGAGATTGATCGTCTTCGTTCCTATCTTCATTAAGCTAAAGATGATAGAGATCAACAGATTGCGCAAGTGCAGAATTTAACATCCAAAGTTGAATGCACTAACACGCCTATTGTAGAGCTTAAGAAACTTTCTACCAAAGCAACAAATTTAGAGGTATGCTTATAAGGGTGAACTGGTGGAATTTATGACTGTAAAAGTTGATATTTTTCATCATCAAAAAATTCCATATCTAAACAATAATGGTTTTATTTTGTAGGAATTTTTTTCTTCACAAAATGAACATATCAGAAACTTATGCATAAAGCTCGAAATTTCAAATCAAAATTTAGAGGTAAGCCAACGTTCATGAAATTTGTAAAAGACTGTTTGAAATACTTAATATTTTAAATAAATAATTTCATTTTATTGTGATTAAATGGGTGCATGATAGTCACAATTTACCTATGGATTTCGATAGAAGAATCATCTCATTTACAATACAAAGCCATAGGTGGTGAACAAAAAAAAACAATTGAATGTTTTTGAAAATACCTTGAAAAAGTTGCACTTGAAAATTTTGAAGGAAAGCTTCTACGAAGAAAGTTGCACAAAGTTGTCCTAGTAATTTGCAAGCATATATTTTTGACCTCATTTACAATTATCTTTATGTTTCTTTTCTATCAAAATAATGTGTTTGACCTATAGATTTCATGGACTAAAAGGAAATGTTAGGGTATTTTTTAGAGTAAGTTCAATATTTCCAGAAGATGACTGCATAAGTGTAGAGTCACCATTCTTCAATATCCCACATAAACTAATCTTGTTGGACATAACACTAACCTGATGCAGGGTCCAGGTAAACTGCACACGAAACCTACCTCTCTGTATTCCTTGATAGACCCATGCATTGCTGAAAATACTAATGAACTCATTGTTTTTTTAATTCCACTTATTTCATTAAAATACATATTCCTTTGTATGCTTATTTCCTACTTTATCATTAAACTTCTCTTAAAACACACGTCTATAATAATGAAATATCAGGTGAAATTTTTACGCATTTAGTCAATTATGTAATTTGAATATATATTATTTTTTGTTTTAGCTTAAATATATTCAATGTGGGTTGTCTATATATTCTAAAAATGAGCACTAAAAATAGGTAGAAATGCAACATTGATGGATAAATATCAAAAAAATATACGGATTTTCCCCAAGAATGTGAACTTTTTTTTTCTCTTCACTATCCCATCTCAAAAAAACTTTGATGTTACCATGTTCGGCTTCAGCTAAATGAACTTCTCAAGCCCAATAAATTTATGCCAAGAGTGAAATGTCCATTTCTCTGACATCCCAATCGAGCAGAAAAGGTAACGTGTTAATAAAACATAGTTTAGGCCTCACATATGAACACTATATCACACTCTTTGTACCCACTTATAACTCTTTCCAAATACTTATGAGCCTTAGAACAAGAAGGGACTTCAGGTTCAAATCACTTCACCCTCTCACAAAAAGAATAAAAAAATGAAATAATATACAATCTTCTTCTCTAATCTATTTAGTCTTCCTCTGCAACACCATTTACAAAAACTATTCCACCAGTAGTAGCGTCTTCCTCCTCTTCATATTCACTTATCATGAATAGACCAATTTGCTCCAAAAAAAAATTTACCTGTAACAGAAAGGGTGCGAGTCCATATTGAGAATGAGTAGGACATGTTTCATCCATTGCACTGGGAATGTGATCAGGATGAGAATATATCAGCATCTCCAGGTCCTTGAGCAATTGAGTGCTTTCATCAATCTCAACAACTTTCTCCATTTGCCACGTGTTTATAATGCAAGGGTAATAAACTCATCAATACTGACTTCTCTTTTTTTTTTAACTCTTTCTACTCAAAGCTTCCATGGAAACAAAATGCGATAACAAGAAGAGAGAATAAATAAAATAGAAAGGAATCAAAACCTTCTATAATTCCAAGTGTGCAACTTTCTACTGGACACAAATATGCATGTTTCCATTCTAGCAACTTCTTTAACAACACATCAGCAAAAGTCACAAATCCCTAGAAAATCACCTTCTTCTGCGTGTCATTGATAGCAATAGTGTGCACACATACAACAACAAGTCATATAGTTGTGAATATCCATAAATAGCTTCAAACACGTCACCTAAACCCAAAAAAAACAAAATTAACTATATTCAAACACGCCAGGGCGCAATGCTTCTTACCATTGGGTTTTCGAAGAACTTTCTTAAACATTTTCATGCATCCCTTGTAGGTGAAATGAACCTTTAGATCCCAAATCTGGACATGCCCTTCGCCATCACTACCCAAATCACCTTCGACGCCTTCATTTCCACTAAACTTGCTGTCGTCACCTTTCCCTAGTATTCCTTCGACACCATTGCCAAGAATCTGTACATCTCATCATAGACAAGAACAAGGAAGAGTTTTTTGTCGTATAAAAGAAAAAAACACCTATTCCACCTCTGTTGTGACGTCACATTGAATAGTTTTAAAGATATTGTCTGGGTATTGTAGGCATCAACATTCAACTTCAAATTTGGATGGAGGCATGGAGGAAATGTGTTCAAGATTGCAATTGTGTCGCACTTGTGTGGATTCCTGACATATCGTTGATTCACGAACCACCGTTCTGGTTAACAATTTTTTGCTCATATCAATTGTTTATAATAAAAGTGTAGATGTAATTTAGTGATAAACAAATTCAAAAGGGAATGTCTATCAATATAATAAAGTTAGAGGGGAGATGTAGTGCATTTTCGTGTTGTGTACTAGTTCTTTGTTCTTGAGACGTACAGAGTGATTTCCTTGTATCCATGCAATTGCATCTTTGGATACTCATGCTTGGTGTGTATTTTGAAATGTTTGAATGCCCCTTGTATTTTTTGTTGATGTAACGGATATTAGCAAAACTTTTTGCTTACAATTTTAACATCTATTTAGTGGTTACATTTGAGGATCATTTTTATTAATCATCATACTTTTACATATTGAATTAATTAATAATGAGAAGCATTCTCAATTATTCTTTTGGACCCCATAACTAGTAAGATTCAAGTATGTAGCTCATTATTCATAATTTCATCATATATACTCACTGTTCTTTACTTTTTGTTACGAAAATAAATCCTTTAGAGAAACATTTTTATGTTGTCACAAGAAATTTACATGATTCACAAGGTGAGAAACTAATCTTTGGTGTCATTGCCGATTTTAGGTTTGATAATTATAAGTCATGTGTAGGCTATAAATGTCTTCAAAGTTTCAATTTTAATTGAGTATTCAACTGAATATATTGAGTATATTGTACATAAATATTTTTCCTTTCACTCCCTTTTCATAACTTCCATAACCATTATGTAGGGACCTATACCTTCGATGAATTTTTTCTTATTTGCTAAAATATTTTCCAAGACATTAATTTTTTTTATAATTTATTGAAAGTTGCAGAATTTACAATTTACAAAGTTTCAAGGTCTATTTTTTTAAAGGCTAATTCTTCAAAGGGTGCTAGCTCAATGGAAGAGCACTTGCTTTAGAAGTAGGAGGTTGATGGTTTGATTCCATCATGCCTTGATATTCATATGAAATGGTGACGAACATTTTTTGGTGACAAAGGCTCTTTTGACCATTACCAATGAGCTTATGCTGACATTTTTTTTACCCTCACCAAAACATGAAACGGTGATAGTATATGCATCAATAATTATGACCATGAAAGTTCCATCACCATAGATCGATGTTGTTCATATGAAATGGTAACAACCAATGAATGTCGCCATATATATGAATCAATAGTGACGACCACGTCACAATAACTCATTTTTTTTCCTATGAAATGGTGTTGGTCACTATCCGTCATTATGATCATTATTTGTGATGGACTTTGAATGTCACAACAAAAAATATACCTTTTGTGACGTTCAATTTTTTGGTGGCGGAGGTTCAGGTTCGTCACCATTTCTCATATGAAATGGTGATGGTCATTATCCCTCATTAGAAATCATTATTGATGATGGACCTTGAATGTCACCACAATACCTATACTTTTGGCGATGCCACCTTTGGTGACGTTCACTTTTTGGTGATAGATGTTCTTTTGACCATCACCAATGACCTTATGGTGGCATTTTTCAGCCCTCAGCAATGTCATTTTTTCTAGTAGTGCTAATTACCTCTTGGTTAAAGGGCATTAAAATTTTTATTTATCCTTGGTCTCTCTCTTCTCTACCTCTCAATCAGATTTATGTCCCTGATGATGGGTGAAGTGTTCACTTGAAATGTCAGAAATTTCAAGAATTAGACACTCGAAAAGAAATTTCAACGGATCTCTTCTTGGAAATGGGATTTAAGGCAACATAAGTATATTAAAAATTTTAAAAGAGTATTGAAGGTAATGAAACTGGGAACCTATCAGGAAACTAAATAACTATACATGTGGATTCCTTGAAAAATCATCAACTAAGTATGCATAATGATGGCATCTATGTAAGTATGAAAAGTATCCATACCACGATATTTAGTAAGCTAAAGGAATTGGGTAAGAATTCCTTCTGGTTGAGTTTACATTTATTATGAAATAATTTGAATTGAATGCATGCATTGCATGAATTCCTAAGAGTGGTATTGTTACGACATAAAGCTTCTTACACATAAAATTTGGTAAAATATTACTATTTTGTGTTGTTCTAGTAAACAATAGTTAGATAAGTGAGTGATACACACATATTTTATAGACAAATTATGTTTGATAATGCATGGAGGGAATGAGTGGAAAATGATAGCGGTATGATTACATTTCATAAGACCATGATATATTAAAATTTTAGTATATATGTGTTTAATGAAATAAATGCATACATGCATGTATAGGAAAATCATTACATGACTTTAATTCATGGAGAGCAATGATTGTTAGTATTTAAAAAACTGAAATGAAATAAAAGTTGTTTATTTTTGAAGTGGATGGTGTGAATCCTTTGCTCCGATACAAAGTAAAGTGGAATAATTGAATTGATAATGAATTCTCAGATGGATATCCCAATAGAGAGAGAACTAGATTTCTTATCAAATTAAATTTCGAAAATAAAATCTCCATTTTAAAGTTTTATACTATATCTCATGAGAATTTTTTGTTCTAATATAGGTGAAATGATGAATATTTACATGAAGGACAGATAAATGTTATACAATAGAAATCCCAGGAACAATGCAATTATTGTGACACTAGAACCCTATAACACGTAAACTATGTTATATTAAGTCATTGGGTTTCCTTTGCTACAAGAATCTAACACTCTCTTTGATATTCATGTTCTAGGAAACCTTGGTTGGGTAGTTCACCCAAAGGACCGTGTAATAGAGAAAGGGATTGATTGAACAGAAAATGGTGAATGACTGCAAGGAAGAGGATACTTTAATCAAATAGAGATATGAAAAGTTGGTATTATATGTCCATTGGGATCATGAGTGCCAATGGGTGTGTCTGATACAAGCAATGAGTTGAGATTGTTACTTGTGGAATCCTAATGAAGTGAAGGAAAACCATGTATATAATATTATGTTGAAAAATTGATTTGTCAAATTGTGTATTTTTTGTGAAAACTAAGATCTCTATGGATCAATTTATTATTATTGTATATGAAAATGGTTGCAACACGTGTGTTGTTGGTTTTTGATGTAGCCATTTAATGGAATTTTGGATTTCTAGAAGTGGCCAGATGGTGGAAACAAATACCATTGTTGAAGAAGTGGGAAAAGAAAATGGCTTCAAGATGATGTTGATATGCAAGATTAGTGATGTTGGTCTAGCTAAAAAGGAGCATTCTACATAATACTGCAATGAACAAAAAGTGCCTAGACTGGTGTGTTATTGAGGAGGACACCTAAAATGGTGTGAATGAAAAGGAAGGTGTTCCTTTAAGAGGGAGGGGATTGTAACACATTGATCCATAAAATATCATGGATATTCCATTGGATAGGTCGTCACAACAGATCTACTAAAATTATATTTAAAATTTGAAATTCTACACTATTACAGTTCTATATCTCTTTAGATTGAGATATTTGTAGATTATTATTAATAGTGTATGCATGCAAATTAAATTTATGCAGAAAATAGAGAATAATGAAAATAAAAATTTCACACGTACATTTTAGAAAAGATATTCCCTAGGAAACCCTTTTGGGATAAAAACCTGACTAGAAAATGATTTCGCTCTTCTCTCTTTATTTGTCTGGAAATATGGTTGCGAGTACAAATAAGTATGGCTTATGGCCCATGTGTTGCTATAGTACAAAAATACTCCTTTTGTTCTCTACCTCCTATCATTTTGGATATTTTTTCTCAGCTATGGAACAAATGCACTTGAAAGAATGGAATCCCTTTTTCTCCTAGCAGCCCAGTTATAACACAATCTGATAACATGTTGGTGGTTAGGTTTGACAACCTCAACTCTTAACCAAAGTTACAATATTGAATCTTATAATTATTCTACATCATAATCATGTGGATAGCTCCTTTTCAATGAATAATGGGGGTTGACATGGCATCTTCTCAAATTATGGTGGTGAAAACAGGAAGGTCAACTTCTGGGTGGCTTAGCTTTTGCATATAGACTTTGGTTGACATGATTTTTGTGCCATTGGAAAGGTATTTGAGTGTAGAATAGTAACTAAGGTGTTATATTGTGTTTTCAAAGTTTTTACCCCCTAAAAAATGTTATTTGATGGCTAAAAACGCTCTGAGAAGGTTCTGAACCCCAATTTGCCAAACTCGGTCCATAATAAAAATTTTCCAAAGAGCTTATTCCTCCACTGTTTCTATGATGTTACGAAAGCATTGATATCGATGAAAAAAATATAATTATCCAATCCAACAACACATCTGCCTTCAAGCTCCGTATTGTACTATTTTTATAATTAATTATGTTAATGAATCATATGTGGGAAAATAAATGTAAATGGGTCAAAATACGTAGAAAAAATGTAATGTTTTAATATCTTTTTGAATTTTAAGGATTATTAGTGAATTTTTGGAAATTTGGCGTTTCGGGATCATCGGCCCTAGCCCTTGGTCATATGATCTAATGGGAGGGATAAAACCAATAGCTTAGCCATAAAGCAGGTTAAGTTTGACAGATGGAATACCTCGCTATGGGAGTATCACGAGTATTACACATCAAAATACATCCACGTAAATATTCGATACTAATACATTCCAAACATATGTCGGCTAATGGGGATTACTTTTAATAGTTGATGTTTCATCATCAGAGGGAAAGAGTATTGTGTAGCTAGAATATCAGGAGTTAGAGTGAGCGATGCATGAGTAATCCCCATTGCAGACCCTTAATGTTAACATATCCTAATATTCCTATATGTAACGAAATTTTAGCTCCAACAACTAATAGTTCGATTGTTGGGTTATCTTGTATTTTGATGTCATGACTAAAATGAATAACCCACATCATGAATTCCCTAATACTAATAGATCGAAACAAGTCTATCGGATAATGGTAATATTCTCGTGGATTGACACCTATCTATTGGGTTTGGTGAGGGATCATGAGTGGAGTTCTTGTTTAATCTAGTGGTTGATGCTGAATGGGCCGAAACATTAGAAGACAAATATGACCATCCGTTGGTTGAGAGAATGTGTGTTAAGTGTCGAGACTTCAACTATTACACTATTCGGGCCTCAAGATATCAACTATCGAGAGGTTGGGACACCAACCTTGAGGGTTTCCTTCTATACTTAAAGGAACATCTAAATGAAAGGAACATCTAAATTGCAGTAGGCAATAATCTGGTTTTGAGCAGAGCGCTTAGAATATAATTAGATGTATATTTGTATTTAGTTTAAATTTTGAAAAAAAAAAAAAAGTGGATCAACATATATCAATTACTTTCTTAATTTTAATTTGATTATAATAATATTACATTATATTAACCATATAAATAATGTATATAATTTATTCACTTTTAATAATTTAAATTATTTGTTTGATTAATTATACATATAATTAATTTATATTAAATTTATTATAATACTATTATATTATATTAACCATATAATTAATGTATATATTTTATTCACTTTTAATAATTTAAATTATTTGTCTAATTAATTATACATATAATTACTTTATATTAAAAATCACTATAGCATTTACAATAAATTGTTATTAAAAATCTCTCTATTGTTTACTATAAACTATTATTATTATTATGATTATAATAATTATTATTATTTCAAAAATTTATTATTATTATTAAGATTATTATAGTTAATTTGAAATATGAAACAAGCTATTAAGATAATAGTGAATAACTTGCCTGAAAAGTGTCTCATCAAATTAAAACTTCTCCTCATTGAGGAAAGTTTGAATGGTAACAATGAAACCCAAAGCAGATGTCAATTACAGCACATAACAATATTATTATATAAGATTAGCAGCCAAATACATGATTTTACTGTCACAACCATGTGTGCTTTTTGCTGAACGTATTTGTTTGTCATGGCACTTCACATGACAATATCATTATATAGAGATTCCACATAAATAATAGCTGCTAATAGTGTCAAAATACTTTTTGATAATACACCATACCCTGCGTAATATTTGTAGTAATGAAAAGTTTCAATTATGACTTCCATCTCTGCCTTTAAATACATGTGTTTTTAATTCAGACTGCGTCCCTTTTCCCTGTTGGAGTTTTAGAATCATATAAATTCAATATAATGATTAGATAATAAGTTTTTTGAGGAAGTATTTTATACCTCACATTTATTCTTTATCTACAACATAGTTATTCTTAGAGCACCTACTTCGAGTAACCTGTAGATCTGGATAAGATCAGCGTTACACCGTGGATTATCAGGTGCTAATACTGCCAGATCAACCTTAGCAAACCAATTTTTTTACACGTATGCCGCAATATTTATTATCAACTTGATTAGTGAAATAGCGACTAAAGAAAAATTCTGTCTTCGAGATGTTCTGACTGTTAAAATTGACTTCCTTCGAAGGTCTGGCCGAATTGCCAGTTAGGAGGAGCAACATTATACGAAATAGTTGTCCTGCCATCGCTGGTGGTGACCTTGAAGGAAAGGCTCTGGCCGTTGAGGTAGGAGTTGCTTTTTCAATTCTGTCCCCAGTTGCGTGACATTTCTTGCCATCCAGTCCTTGATCCTTTTATCCAAACGCCATGGACGTCCCCTGCTCCTCCAACGTTGCTGATGAGCACTAGGTTGAAATATGAATGGCCGCTGATTGTAAACCGGATTCCTCCCCTTTTCAAGCAGGGTACCCTGCGTTGTAGTCATAGCTTCTTATAATTAATTAGCATAAGAGTAAATAAGGTTGCATGTAGACCAATTTGAATTAAATTAGGCTATGCAAAAGACCATGGGGCAATGAATTACCTCCTGTAGAGGATGGGGACTATCCCACTCTGGTACTTGGCGATCTTCTGATAAGCAGTCTCCGCCATGTCGAAGTGCTCCAGTGGTGGGTTTCACCATCCACCGTTGTTGTTGGGGAGAGCGGAGTTTGGCGGGCAGAAGTTGGTGGCCGTGATCGTGACAGTTCCTGGCAAACACCATTGGGGATCGTCGATACATTTAATTTCATAGCAGGCTCCGCAGCTGAGTCCGTTGTTGAAAAGCGCAGTGCTCAGAGCAGCAGTGTTGGTTCCATAACCTCGGCTATAAGGATTACCGTATCCACACGCCCCTCCTAGAAAAAAAACATATTAACAATAACAAAATAAATAACTGTAATCAAAACAAATATCAGCAGTTACAAAAAAGTTATAATGCATGAATGGCAACTTTGTTAGGAGTGTGAATTGATAACTTTAACAAACACCTGCATCACACTATATTCTATGGCAAATATTAATTACAATACACTAAATTAAGTTAATTATTGGTAATATTTATGTAGCTAAGGCTTTGGGAATTCTAAGCCATTTCAACTAGAGCCTAGGATCTAGTTAGGCAAGTACACTGGGCTAGCACTATGCAGGATTAACATTAACCCAGGATTTACCTGGGCAGGTACGACAATTTTCGTAGACACTTTTTCAACACATCCATGGTCCTTAAGCTCCACTACGGGTGAACTACATGACAACCAGGTTTTTTTAGTGTGAGTTTCAATAAAAACGCAAACTTACCCATAGTTCCGGAATCGCCAGCGCCACCATAGAACGTGGCGTGGGCGGATTGCCAGCCACCGTATCCATAAGCTCGAGCAGACATCCATAGGAATCGTAGCAATGAGATCAAGGCAATGCTGTGGATCTGAGCCATTAACCTGCAAATAAAGAAGTTCATTAATCCACATGACTAGTTTCCTCGTTTAATAAAATACAATTGATATCTGAGTAGTTACATTACAGCAGCAAAGGACTCGGGGTTTCCGGACTAGCCAAGTGAGGTCGAAGGAGAAACAAAATAAAGTGAAAACTGAGGATTCTCTATATTGAGAAGTTGGAGGGAGGGCCAATATATAGAACCCGTCCCTTGATTTGTCGCACAGATAGCGTTTTCCACTCGGTCTTTAATGAAGCTTCCCATGTATTGCGCACCGCGTATAATTAATGGGGTCAAATTTTGAGAAAGGACGAGAGGGCCGTATTCACCTGGACTGTCACCATTTAATGATTTGTCAAACTTGCTACTGTCCAGATACGCACGGTGGGAGGGACGCCTTTCTCACATGTTCATATATAGATGGCCTTGCTTGGATTTAATTTAATGCGGGAATACGTTATATTCAATACGTTCTTCAAATGGGCATTGTACACGTTGGAGAAAAAAACTTCCAGGTCACACCAAACGCTATTTTCACCAAATATTTGATTCTCTTCGTTTTCACAGGAACCATGTTACTACTGATCTTGCCAAGCTACGTTTTAGGTGCGGAATTAATCACGCACTACAGTGACGTTCATAAACATCTTGTAGCTCACGAGTCACACCAAACTCTATTTTCACCCGCTATTTGATTCTCTTCATTTTCACAGGAACCATGTTACAGCTGATCGTGCAAGGGTACGCTTTAGGTGCGGATTCAATCAAAACGCTACAGTATTTGGAACCTTGGTGGTACATCATTACATTATCTTTATGGCAGAAAATCACTGGCATGTTAATGGCCAGTAAATCACTAGCATGTTATTGGGCAGTAAATGGGTTGAGATTTTTGGATTTAAGTAAGTCCATTATTCAACCGTGGGCATATATGATTCAGTCTATTTAGGTAGGTTAGTTATTTGTTTGTCTTTATTTATATTGGGAACTTGAAAATGGAGATATCCACCAATCTAGGTTAGAATTTCAAAATAGACTCACCAATTTAATTGGATAGTTTTCACACCTCCGCAACTCATCTTTACAATTTCAAAAAAATATTAACACTTTGGCAAATTTTTTAATTATAATTGACGAGCAGCTTACCCAATTTGCCTGTCAAATTCTATCGCTGACACCGAACAATGGATTAATCATTAAACCCTGGCTCATCCCTCAGGCAAGCTGTTGAAATATAATTTCAACGGCAGCCCCACACCATACAGCGGCAAAGCATGTCCGCGGGGGTCGATGGAAATTTGTGGGCAGAGGTTCTTACCCCCCGGAATTGCTGACATCACCGCAGCAAGGGGCCCACATATAATACGGCCCATATGACATATATTATATGTTGTATATTGATCACCAATTAAATGTTTGTCACGGCATTTTTTTTGGTTGGTTTTTAAGAGGTTTTAAATATTGTTTTGATTTTAATATATGTGAAATATATATTAAAAAGGCCCGTAAGGTGTAGATATGTGCCCAGCACATTGTAAAAGCCGTGAAGTAATTTTTATTACACAGCAGTGTAAATAAAAAAAAGGAAAACACAGTAAATGTTTATTACCCAGAAATGTAATTTTAATTACACAGCACAGAAGTGCGGGAGATGAAAAATCAAAGTGCCAGAAAGTCAGTTTGTGATCAATGCTACTTCCAAGCGGTGCCTGCAGAAATTTATGATACCATAAATGAAATCTGAAGCGGTGAAATTTGTGGTTGAATGTCAATGAATGGCATTAAACAGGCTGAGATATTTTTATGAGATATTTTCTGTTTTGCTATATGCAGAAATAGAGTCATTTGTAATGTAATGTTTTAATACACAGCAGCGTATTTTTAAAACAGAGAGCAGAGTTTTATGCACAGCAGTGCATTTGTAAAAGACAGAGAGCTGTAATTTTTATAATTACACAGAACAACAGAGTTTTATTTCTCTGTGTGAGACAGAGAGTGATAGTTTACTCTGTGTTTGCAGCAGATAAACCAATTTGTAATCCCTCTGAGTTTGAGGAAGTATTGTAACAGCAAAGTTTTTTTTAATAGAATTTTTTTTGTGAAACTCTGTCAAAATTCTGAATATTTCTCTGTGTTGGGCAAGGCAGTTTTATTTGTTTTTGGAATTCTGAAAATTCCAACATGGTATCGGAGCCAATCCAGGCTATTTGAAGGTCAAATAAGCTGAAGGAACAGAGTTCGTTTTTGAAGCAACCTCTCCAGCAGAGTGAAGGTTCAGCCAAGAAGAATTCGAAGGTATTTCTCTATTAAATTTGTTGTGTTACTGTTGCAGAACAGTGAGCTATTTTAATACACAGTCAAGTGTTTTTTATCATAGTTAGAAGTGCAGAATGGCTGGTTCTAGCACAGGTATGAGTTTGGGAAATGTCCATCTCCCACAATTCAATGGAAAAAATTATGATTACTGGTCAATAACTATGAAAGCTTTATTTACCTCACAAGAGTTATGGGAATTAGTTGAGGATGGCTTTGAAGAGCCAAAAGATGAAGCAGAGTTTTTTCTTTTAAATCAAGCAGGAAGAGAACAGTTGAAGAACAATAAGAAGAGAGATGCCAAGGCTTTTTTCTTTTTGTATCAAGCAGTGCATGAGAGTGTGTTTCCAAGGATAGCAGCAGCTAAGAAATCCAGTGAAGCATGGGAAACTCTCAAGACAGCCTATCAGGGTATGGAGAGAGTGAAGACAGCAAAACTTCAATTGCTGAGGAGAGATTTTGAGACTCTCTGTATGAAGGAGTCAGATAACATTGACTCATTCTTCACTCATGTGATTGGAATGGTCACACAAATCAGATCTCATGGAGAGACTCTTGAAGACAAGAGGATTGTGGAGAAACTCTTGAGAAGTTTACCCTCAAGATTCGATGTGATTGTCACCACCATAGAAGAGACAAGGGATCTCACAAAGTTTTCAGCGGATGAATTACATGCATCACTGATGACCCATGAACAGAGATTGGGTAGGAGTGAGAACTCATCTCTAGAACATGCTTTTAAGTCCCAGATGTCTTTCGGAAGAGGAAGAGGGCAAGGCAAAGGAAGAGGAAGAGGCAGAAGCCAGAACAGAGGTGGAAGGAACAGTCCAGCAAATGCTCAAGGAAGGGGCAGCAATCCAAATCAGCATCAAGGCCAAGGCAGCAGCCAACAGAATGGACAGCAGAATGATCAAGGACAAAGGTATGACAAACCCAATGTCCAATGTTACAATTGTAAAAAATATGGTCATTATGCTAATGAATGTAGAAAGAAGAAACAAGATATGAGAAGTGGAACTAGTGCAAATTTCACAAGAGAAAATAGCAGCCAAAGTAATTTGTTTTTAGCTTGTAATATGGCTGAAGAAAAGAGTGAAGACTTATGGTTTCTAGACTCCGGTTGTAGTAACCATATGACAGGAAACTTAGCAATGTTTTCTATGTTGGATGAGAGTGTGCAGTCACAAGTCACACTAGGAACTGATAGCAAAGTTTCTGTTATGGGAAAAGGAGATGTAAATGTTTTAACAAGATTAGGTGCAAGAAAAATCATAGCAGATGTTTATTATGTTCCAGGAATGAAGTGTAACCTCTTAAGTGTTGGACAGCTTGTCCATAAGGGGTATAATGTTTTCTTTGATAATGATGTTTGTACCATCATGGATAAACCACCCAGCAAACAGTGTATTGCTGAAGTGAAGATGACAAGGAACGGGATGTTCCCTCTCAGAATGAGAGCAGATTTGAAGAATGGCGAAGAGAAAGTAGCAGTTGCACAGGAGACTTTCCAAAGCGAACCAAAGGATGATAATTGGTTATGGCACTTGAGATTTGGTCATCTCAACTTTGGAGGTCTTAATTTGTTGAACAGAAAAGGGATGGTAAGTGGTTTACCATTGATAGAGAAACCGGACAGCCTTTGTGAAGGTTGTATTCTTGGGAAACAACACAGAGAAAGTTTTCCTTCCGGGAAAAACATAAGGGCGAAAGCACCCTTAGAGATTGTCCACTCAGATGTGTGTGGACCGATGCAAACTCCATCACTTGCAAGCAGCCACTATGTACTAACATTCATAGATGATTTTACAAGAAAAACTTGGGTTTACTTTTTGAAAAAGAAAAGTGAAGTGTTTGAAAAATTCTGCAATTTCAAAGCACTTGTTGAGAATCAGAGTGGGCTGCATATTAAAGTCTTGAGGACTGATAGAGGAGGTGAGTATATATCTAAATATTTTCTACGTTTTTGTAGAGAAAATGGTATTCATAAACAGTTTACAACTAGATATACACCGCAGCAAAATGGAGTGGCCGAAAGGAAGAACCGAACCATAATGGACATGGCGAGGAGTATGCTTAAGGCAAAGCATTTGCCGAATGATTATTGGGCTGAAGCTGTACATTGTGCAGCGTATATTTTAAACAGGTGCCCTACAAAAGCAGTTATGAACAAAGTGTCGGAAGAGGCATGGAGTGGCACAAAGCAAAGTGTCACACATATGAAGGTTTTCGGATGTGTGGCTTATGCACACATTCCGGATCAGCTAAGGAAGAAGTTGGACAGCAAGGGGGAGAAATGTATTTTTATTGGATACAGTGAGGAATCCAAGGCATACAGGTTATATAACCCATCCGACAAGAAGTTTCTTGTGAGCAGAGACGTTCAGTTCATTGAAGAGGAAGCTTGGGATGGAAGCATAGAGAAAACAGTGAATGTTAAACACTGTTTATCTCATGATGAGAATGATGATGAGGTGGCTGAAATACATCCCCAAACAGCAACACCAACACCGCAAAGCACACCCTTGAGGAGAAATGAAAGTGCTCCAAGTACACCACAAGGAGGAAATTCAAGTGCTTCTTCAAGCACTTGTACACCTACAGAAAGAGGTAAGAAATTCAGAAGTTTGAAAGACATTTATGAACAAGATATAGCTAATGAAGGTATCAATTCTTTGTTTGCTTTATATTGTCATGTTGATGATCCTGTTCATTTCGAAGAAGCCATCAAGGATGAGAAATGGATAGAAGCTATGGATGAGGAAATTAATGCCATAGAGAGGAACAAAACTTGGGATTTGGTTGAACTCCCAAAGGTAAAGATGTCATTGGTGTTAAATGGGTCTACAAGACCAAGAGTAATGCTGAAGGCAAAATAGAGAGACACAAGGCAAGGCTTGTGGTCAAAGGCTATAAGCAGAAGCATGGGATAGATTATGAGGAAACTTTCGCACCGGTTGCCAGAATGGAAACCGTGAGAGCAGTGTTGTCCATAGCAGCACAAAATAAATGGAAAGTTTACCAAATGGACGTGAAGTCGGCATTCCTAAATGGAGTGTTAATGGAAGAGGTTTACATTGATCAACCTCTCGGCTATGAGAAGAAAGGCCAGCCACAAGGTATATGGCCCAGATGAAAGCTCTTTGTAGGTACAAACAGCGCCGAAAGCGTGGTACGGTAGGATGAGATTCATATCTCTTGGAAAATGGTTTGAAAATGTGGGGAGAACCACCCTGTATGAGGGCAGACGATGAAATTTGCAGTTGTAGTCTGCATGTTGATGTTATTTTTACAGGTAATGATGATTGCCTTATTGAACATTTTAAAACAGTCATGAAAGAGGAATTTGAAATGACTGATATGGGTTTGCTGAGATACTTCTTGGGAATAGAAGTAGAACAAGATGAGAATGGGATTTTTATCTCACAAGCAAAGTATGTTAATGAGGTGCTTGAAAGATTTAACATGCAGGAATGCAAAGCAGCAATCACTCCCACAGTGATGGGATTAAAACTCAGCAGAGAGGACAGCAACAAGGATTTTGATCCTAGTTTATACAAGAGCATAGTTGGCAGCCTTATGTACTTGACTGCAACTAGGCCGGACATAATGCATGCTGTTAGTTTGATTTCCAGGTTCATGGAAAAGCCAAAGCAAAGGATGCTGATGGCAAGCGGCAAGATTTGAGGTGTGGTAAAGGTACAAAGCAATTTGGTATTTATACTACTTCGATGTTGGTTGGTTGGATACCACGGGAATAGGTGAGTTACTTACATTTGGAAGTGTAGATGATGGAAAGAGCACTTCGATTATGTTTTCCGCAAGTTTGAGGAGCCATTTCATGGGCTTCTAGCTTGACCCGTTGTAGCGTTGTCTCCGGCAGAAGCAGAGAGAATGGCGGCTACGGCGGCGTATCCAAGCGATTTGGATCGAAAAATGTTGAGCAAGGCCTCAAGAAGCAGGTAAAAAGGAATGGTCGTTTATTGTGACAATGCTTAAGCTGTGCATTATTAAAAATATGTTTCATAAAAGGACAGCTTGTTCTTCAGTTTCATTTTCCGTACGTGGTGTGATAACGGTGTTTGCAGCCATCCCTAAACGGGGAGGATCAATTTGCGAATATATACAAAGCCACTACAGCAGAAAAGCTTTGAATATTTCAGGGAATGCATGGGTATGCAGGAAAACCCAGCAGTTGAAATTAAGGGGGAGTGTTGAAATATAATTTCAACGGCAGCCCCACACCATACAGCGACAAAGCATGTCCGCGGGGGTCGATGGAAATTTGTGGGCAGAGGTTCTTACCCCCCCGGAATTGCTGACATCACCACAGCAAGGGGCCCACATATAATACGGCCCATATGACATATATTATATGTTGTATATTGATCACCAATTAAATGTTTGTCACGGCATTTTTTTTGGTTGGTTTTTAAGAGGTTTTAAATATTGTTTTGATTTTAATATATGTGAAATATATATTAAAAAGGCCCGTAAGGTGTAGATATGTGCCCAGCACATTGTAAAAGCCGTGAAGTAATTTTTATTACACAGCAGTGTAAATAAAAAAAGAAAACACGGTAAATATTTATTGCAGTATGGTGCAATTGCAAGCACCAATGATGCGGAGATGAAATATCCGGGGTACGGAAAAGTCGATTTGTGGTGTTTTCATGACGGTGCACACGGTATGATACCATAAATGAAATCTGAAGCGGTGAAATTTGTGGTTGAATGTCAATGAATGGCATTAAACAGGCTGAGATATTTTTATGAGATATTTTCTGTTTTGATATATGCAGAAATACAGTCATTTGTAATGTAATGTTTTAATACACAGCAGCGTATTTTTATTCGAGCGATCTTATCAGTACACGACGATGCATTTTGACTTGAAAAACAGTACATAATTTTTATAATTACACGGTATGAGTTTTATTTCTCTGTGTGAGACGGAGAGAGTGATAGTTTACTGTGTGTTAAATGAGATAAACCAATTTGTAATCCCTCTGAGTTTGAGGAAGTATTGTAACAGCAAAGTTTTTTTTAATAGAATTTTTTTTGTGAAACTCTGTCAAAATTCTGAATATTTCTCTGTGTTGGGCAAGGCAGTTTTATTTGTTTTTGGAATTCTGAAAATTCCAACACAAGCAAGGATTCACTGGATTCACTGGATTCGCTTTTTCTTTTCTCGGCTACGGTCAACCAGGCCGGGCCAGCTTAGGCCAGCTCTAATGTTGATCAAAGAATGATTTATTTAACTTGTAAATATTTTTATTGTCAATATTTTGTTTTAAAATCAAATTTATAACAATGTTAATCTTTTCCATAATATTTTTATCATATTTAAGTTAATAATTTGATGAGAACTGAATCACATACAAACTAACTAATCAACCAACCCCTCATGCACCAGATATAAAATAATTGAAAGTGTGTACATTTCCCCACCAAGGACCGACTCCCCTTTCCAAGAATATACCCAGAGATATATGAGTATACAAAAATATAGTTATCATCGAGCATTATGAAGTTATTATCGAATATTATTAATATTATAAAACCTTAGTCTTAAAATTACACAGAAGTTTTGAAATTAAGACCTCATTCACAAAGTTATGGAGAAGTATTTTATTTTTTTCACATAACATAGGAAATTTGATCATTTACTAGGTATATTTAATTTCCCAGCATTCCAATGGTCACGAGGCGAAGTTTAACAGGTAATATTGTTTAATAGCTATTAAACACCGAAGTGTCCAATTGACATAACCTCAAATTAAATTTTAAATATTTTTTATCCTTGCGAAAAAAATTGTTTACTTATTGAGCAGGCTTCTTTGAACGTGCCATTGCGCAGTTCATTGGCTAAAAGAATTCATTTTCACGGACCTGCTTTTCGATCTTTTGTTTCGTTGTTCTAGATTTTAGGCCAGGTTTAATTCCACGTAAACTGTTATGCTCAGAAAAAAAAAGTCAATAACTATTGCAAAGCATGTGCACTCATTCATTCATATGATGATATACACGAGAAGTATAACACTAGAATAGCTGCAGCTTGCATCATTGAGCAGAGACTTTTACGAGGCTGCTCACAGGAACCATCTATCACCTATGTACTTCCCTGGCCTGGCTTGTTGAATTGATGAATTTTTATTTTGTCAGTACGTAGAATTTTGTTTTTCAAAAATTTCCTTTTCCTCCGATGTCTTTCTTTTTGTGGCATTATTATGTTATTTAAAAAGATTTTAGATATTTGGCTTTAGGTTATTGATTATATTTATCATAGTCTTCTCTCACCGCGTTCCGGTTTTTTCGGCTAAGGCACGTTCTGTCCCCATTCATACCCGTTAAAAATCAACACATTGCGTTAAATGGTGGTTTTCACCTGAAAGCCACATACTCGGTGTGCACGTCAATTCACACTTCCAATCATTGCATCATCAACCAATAAGCGTTGTCGTGTCGGTGCTGGACCAACGGTCAAGTGGCACTTTTTTGGTCATTTGAACGAACACCCTGAACATACTACCGTGGATTTCGCCGGCGTTGTGCAACGTTCATCCAACTATTGACATTTTGCCTTTTCTTACGTGCGGAATCATCAGCTAAGCAAGCGAGCTCGGCGGAGTATGAGCCCTCAGGTCGGACGGTGATACAGCGGGCCGTGTCGGGTCTTTTCTACCAACGACAGCACAACGGCAAGGGGGGTCAGCTGGGTGAGCTGCGTGCGGACTGCGGGTGCGGAGTTACAGTACGGTGTGGTAGAGCGGGTCAGCTCCGGTGAGGTGCAGAGATGGTTGTATGCGGCAGGAGGTGACCAGGGCGTGCGGGCAGAGTCGGGTGACCACTGCAGCGTCCACAGGCACGACGTGACCCGCGTGCAAAGGTCGTATTGTGCCGGGAGTGTAAATTTCTGTAATTTGCCTATGTAAACAAGACTGCTCTCTGTATTAAACTGCAAAGAAATTTTATAATGTTAATATAATATTTTACTTTTATACTTGTGTTGGTCTCGTGCTATTTTGATAATGTTGTTATGTTAATTCCACAAACATAACTTAATTAAATACAGATGTGCTAATCTTGAATGTTGGAGGCGTAGTTGGGAAACATGTCGAAAAAAGAAAGCGTAGACATTTAGTGAGTGCTGCATGACCCACCAAGTGGGGAACAAATTTGAGGGTGTGATAAATGGTATCAGTGTGATTCATGTGGATATTGGTGGCCACCCTCCAATTCCACTTGCAGTCTCACCATTGTCTCTTTCAATTTTTTCAGTTTCCTTAATTATAGCATTGTTTACTATTTTTAGCAGTTTTTCAGGTCCTGAACTTTCGGAGTTGTTTTGAAGCCCTAAATGATGTTTTTTGGGCATCAAACCTCCGGTTATTCTATGTCCTTTTGCGGTCAGCAGTTGTAGTCTTTCGATAGATCTTTCTAACGATGTATCATGTGCATCAAACGGAGATAGTATGACAAAGTTACGACCCCGGGAAATTGATGTACCAATTTACCTCAACAGGGCCCATATTTTGGTGTTTCATTTCCTAGGCTTAGGTTTTTGAATGTTTACGATTTTCCATTTTTTCTTAATAATATATAGGCCTTCGAGCCTCATTGTAATACAAAGTTCAGAGGCTCGTAGCCACCACATCTCCTCTCAGAGATAAACTACTAGTGCCCTAGCTATTTTATTTCAATTTCGTCTGTAAACAAATTTCAGTTCTTTGATATTAATGAAATGAAGTGTTATTTCTGCTACATTTTTATATTTATGGTTATATGTGTATTTTGTTGCGTTCCTGCATAAATCTGGATCATAGAGCGAGTACAAAAAGATGCAAATATGGGGTATGTATGTAATCTCATGTTTCTAGTAAAAATTGGTTGCATAGTTTGGGTTTTCCTGACCTAGAAATTCTTGGCAAGAACGTCCAAGCGTTGGTGGACACACGGGCCATAGATAATTTTATGACGACCGAAGTAGCGAAGGAAGTTGGGATCCAACTTATTCCCATGGATGTGGAAGTCAAGGCATTGAACTCCAGGACTAAAGTGTCGAGATTGGAAAGCGAAATGTCAGTTCATATTGGTGATTGGTAGGGTTGTTTGCAATTCACAGTGATGGCGATGAGCGACTTTGACATGATATTGGGATTGGACTTTTTGAAAGGCAACAGGGCAGTTGTTGCACCTTTCTATAGTGAGATAGTGTTATTTGGAGACTCGTGGATGTGGACTTTACTTACCCACCAACAACATAGGGAAATGTATGAGAAAAATATTTCTTCACTAAGTATGAGTAAGGGTATGAAGGATCCCAAGATTGAGAAATTTGCAACAATTATTCATGGAGTTGCGGTTGATGATGGAGTGGGGATGCCTATTCCTACCGAGATTTATGATGTACTGGAGTGATATGAAGATTTGATTCCTCGTGAGATTCTGAAAGTACTACCACCTAGACGTTCAGTAGACCATTCTATTGAGCTAGAGTTGGGGAACGAACCCCCAGCCAAAGCTCCCTATCGACTATCAGGGTCGGAATCGGTACACTCTGGCCACGTTTTGCACATTGATAAACGATGTGCTTCATCCATACGTTGACACATTTGTTGTTGTTTACTTGGATGACATTGTTATTTTTAGTGATAACATGGAGGATCATAAGAATGTCCATGATATGAGAGTTTTCCTGAGGATGACCAATTAACAATGGAAGTTTGTAGACGGGCATTCCAAGATAACTCCACCACTGAAAAACATTTCGAAGAAGGGGAAATGATGGGTTTGGATAGAGAAGTGTCGTGAAGTATTTGAAGAATTGAAGATAAGGATGGTGATAGTGCCAATACTGAGGCTACCTAACTTCGAGAGACCATTTCAGCTCCACAATGATGCATCAGATTTTGCAATCGGAGGGGTTCTATTGCAAGATGGGCATCCGATGGCATATGAGAGCAAAAAGTTACAGGATAGAGAGTGAGGGTATCCGATCCATGAGAAGGAAATGACTGCCATCATTCATTGTCTGCATGTATGGGGACATTATTTGGTTGGGAAATCATTTTTTTTCAAGACTCACAAAATTGCAATGAGTTATTTTTCATCACAACCGAAGCTGTCAACGAAGCAAGCTCATTGGCAAGAGTTCTTGGCAGATTGTGACATGATCATTGACTATAGGCCAGGAAAAATTGATGTTGTTGCAGATTCCTTCAGTAGAAAGGGAACTTTAGCAGGACTTGAGGAGGAGGAAGATCGATTTGAAAGGACGAGGAGTAGAGTCAACATGACCGATGAGATGCAGAATAGACTTCAAGCTAGTGTGGAGACAGATACAAAAGCGAAGAGCATTCTAAAGGAGGTGAAGGAAGGGAAGACACATAATTTTTTCTTACTAGATGGACTCTTGCTCTATGGGAGCCGACATTAAATTCCCAAGTCATCAGGACTCAGGAGGCACCTTTTTAAGGAGTGCCATGACTCAACATGGGTTGGCCAACCAAGGCAGCGCCGTTCTTTGGCTTTGTTGGATAGAGGGTAATTTTGGGAGAAGATCAGAAAAATTGTGGAGTATGCGCATACGTGCATCATTTGTTAATGGGACAAAATAGATAACCAGAGACAGGGAGGATTGTTGCAGCCTTTTCCAATTCCAGAGAGACCATGGATGAGTGTCTCAATGGACTTCATCACTCAGTTACCGGAGTTGGAGGGGTATAACAGGATTATGGTTATTGTTAACCGTTTTTCCAAGTATGCCATCTTTGTTCCAACAAAGATACCATGTGGAGACGAGAATACTGTCGAGTTATTCTTAAAACATGTTGTGAAGTATTGGGGAGTACATTTGAGTATTTTATCTGACGAGTATCCACACTTTACATGGAAATTTTGGAACACATTGTTTAAGTTAGTTGGGACATATTTGCTGCAGAGTTCGAGGTACATTCCATAGACATATGGGAAAACTGAATGGATCAATGCATTTTTGGATGACTACTTGAGACATTATGCGATGGCTCATCAAAATAATTCGCCTAAACTCTTGGATATAGCTCAGTTTAGCTATAACTTGCATAAGAGTTCCGCAAAAAGGTATAGTCCATTTGAGTTGGTCAATGGACAGATGTCAGTTGTGCCGCACACAATGCTACCAGGAAGATTCATGAGGAGCCCACATGCCAAGAGGTTCTTGACGGCATGGGAGGAGGCCTTGGAGTTAGCACGGGTTCACTTGCACGATGTTGCAGGGAGAATGAATAAATGTGCAGATAAAGATAAGAGGGATGGCCACTTCAATGTTGGAGACATGGTTTTTTTTAAGATCACCAGAGATCAGTTTCAGCCACCTAAGGGGATTGCTAGATATTTGACGATGATATATGAGGGACTATTCTAAGTGAAGAAGTGGGTTGGAGAAGTTGCATATGAACTGGAACTTTCGGAACCACATGCATTCGAAACATCTTGTGTTCAATATGAGTCAACTAACGAAATGTAGACTTTATGGCGATCATCCTAAGAGGATAGCACCACTGAGGTCATGAGCTATGATAGTGGACAGACTAAACTTGATTTTGGAGAAGATCCTTGATCTTTGTACGACAAGTGTCGGGAGTGCAGCCTGAAGGGAGTTTCTCATTCGATGGAGGGACGCACCAAAGGAGACTAGTTGGGAGATGGAGGATTCGTTGTGGAATTGGAGAGAGGAAATTGCAGATTTTGAGGAGCAGTTGATGAGGTCTAGCGGATTGCCAAGGACGACGATGGATCATGGTGGGTGTTATCACTAGAAAATCGGACAATAAAAAAGACATCATAAAATGTCAAGAAAAAGGGTTTACAGGGCTGAGAAACATTAGAGAATCTGGAAAATTTTAAAAATCTCTAAGGTCAAGAGGTAAAATACCAAATTTCACAAATAAGACACATGAAAAATGCGGTTCGTGCACATTTTTCTTCAATAGGCATGCTGGTCTGCGCAATTTTCCCTCAATAAGCTGCGCAGTCCTAAGTATCACAAAAGTCACCATCCGGGGCCACTTGACACATTTCAAGAGAATAGTCTCCACCTGAGGTCACCCAAGGACAGCCGCCTAGAGCCACCTTGAGACCTCAAGTGAGAACACAAAGGAATCAATCCCCACTCTTGGGTCCCTATCCACAAGTGTACCAAGAAAGGGAAGAAGGATTTGAATTTGCTTATAAATTGCCACCATGAGAAGAACAAAATGAGAACACATTGTTATGCTAGCCAAATTCCCTATGAGAAAACCAACAGTGTGTGATCCAGAGCACCAATAAAGTTAGAGGATTCATTTTTTTGCCACCCAATAACTCAAATCCCTTAGGAGAAGAGAGACACATTACAGAATCAGCTCAAGGGTAAAGCCCTCCTTTCATTGGCTATTAGAGATCCATAGCTCTAAGGATCCTCTCCAAGTGTGTAATGTTCTACCTTTTATTTACTAATAGCAGCTAATAAGAGGGGATTATTTCTCCATCTGGATTATTGGCTCATTTGACTCATTTGAGATTTTTTTTATGTTATATTGTAGTTTTGTTTCTTCTTCTTGTTTGCAGCATACTATGTTCCATAAACTAGTTTGTTCTACATCTTAGTATGTTTTCGCTAACCAGCTAACAATTCATTCTTCCTATGACTTGTAGGTTGTAACCATTCCTACCAAGCATTAGTGTTTTAGTACACCCGTGCACTAAAAACGCCATAATAGGATTGGCGACTCCACTTATTTTACCCTTTAGCTAAGTGGTTGTGTTTTTGCAGAGCCTTCTCTCTACTGAGGATTTTTTTTGGACCAGCTCTTGCCCTCATCATATTCTCTCATTCACCCAGTATTGGCTTGAGGAGTCCTGACCCAGGTTCGGTGTGCAAGGTTTGCCAACAAACCCCTATACTACTGGCCCTTTCGACAGTGACCTGCTTTCGCAGGTCACAGTCTCACCCAAAGTAGTATGGGTGGGTGCTAGAACCAGGTTTCCGCACCCTGAGAAAGGAAGGGTAAGGCAAGCAGGGTTGCGTTCTATTCATGTTACCTTGTTTCTTCACAGGTTTAATTATGTATCTATTTTCATCCACGTGCACTAGATCTACAATTATATGCTTTTCATAACATCAACACAACATTATATAAACAGAGCGGAATAGATCTAGATCCAAGCATTCAGTACACAGAATTTCACAGCAGAAAGACAGAAAATATATAACACAGTAATTATCAGCAGTTCATTCAACAGTACTCAAGGATTCAGATCTCTAATAATCCTTCACATTTATTCATTCATCAAACTTTCCTTACAATTCCCTTCCCGACCTGCGCACACAGCAGCAGGGTCTGCACACAACTGGACTAGGAGCTCCGCGCACACAACCAGCAGGAGTCTGTTCCCCCAAAACCAAAAAAGATAGCTTAAACAATAGATCGCATCAATAGCTCATCCATTCCTATCTCTTACTATCCAAAATGCATCTCTATTTATAACAATCTAGCTTCAATGTTCCTATGGTCCGCAACCCATGGTTTTCGGACCCCCAGTTTACCCTTTGACCCATTACAATTCGTTTGGGGCTTTGAACCACCCCAAAACCCCTGCGCTATATTAAATATAATAAAAATAATCAAAATGGACTAGTTTCGCAGCTTGTTAGGAGACCCCATTCCAACAGTCCCCCAACACAATCTTGTGACTCGTCCCGAGTCACTCCACTGGTGTAGCGTCTATTTGCGCGCGCAAGGTAGCCAGACTATGGACAAGTGGAGGGAGTATGTCCTTACTTTCGGCCGCAGCATGTTGCGCGATGTTGACCAGCGCCAGAGAAGCAGGCCCATCGATATCCACAGCAACTCGTTCTAATAGCCGGTGGAGACGTGCGATGGCAGACTGAGCATTGTGTGCAAGCTGGAGTGTGGTATTAGACCACGGCTTCAATTTTTTTCGAACAACATTCTTGGAGTGGCGAAGGTCCTCAATCCTGTCCATGGCGGCTTGGCGCTGCGCGGAGACGGGGGAAGGTGTGGAGGCCCAGACTTGCTCAAGAACAACTTCTGCCTGCTGTAATTCCTGTTGGACATGCTGAAGCATGGGATGCTATTGTACTACTGTTCATAGCTATGTAGCCATTTCGTCCAATTGGATTCCCTGTGCCAGCTGCTCCTAAATAATACACATAACATCAATGACCACAGCAATCCGCTGGGCTCGTTCTTCTGGAGGCATGTCATACTGTTGTCTCCTGTCTTGGTCATGGAGGTGAACCTCTCGCAACACTCTGGAGGATAGTCCTTGTAACTCTGTACTAGATAGTTGTGCTAAGTCTACTTGAACATCCACAGTAATTGGGTCGGAAGTGCGGACTATGGCAGCGCGAGGGAGTAGATATACATTGCTTCTACTGGGTGGCGTTCGGAAACGGTGGAGAAGTCGTAGCAGGTCCTGGTACCGCAACATTCCTGCGGGGTGTGGTTCACAAATAATCCCTTCTATCAGAAGCTCGTGCGCACTCCTATTACTGCACTCGGCATCCCCTGGTCCTCTTAGCAGTTCCTTTGGCGAGTTGGGGTCCATCCTTTTGACAGAGAGACGAGCATTACAGAGAGTATGGATGGACACAAAAAAATAGAACGCAAATAGCCAAAGCCTATGAAAGGGTGGATAAATAGTCCGGCGCAAAGTTGTCCAACCATATGTGCCTCCTCCATAATTATGAATTGGTGAGGGAGCTCGTTTGTGGCATGTACCCTTAATCCTGCGGACAGGTCTTTTCATTAATTACGACATTGACACCCTGCCGCCTATTTTTCGTACTTGCAGGAGTCTTTTCTTAGGAGATCGGGACATGCCGGCGATTATCATTCGTGCCCTAGGTCGTGTCCATGAGTTTTCAGACCATAGATGATGCTTGTATGTCATTTGCATACCTGGAGTGAGGGTCAAGGCGAGGTGTCTCTGCAAGTTGGTTAGCAGTCTTGTCGAGGCCTTCGGTTCGCTCGCAGGCAAGACGTCCCTTTTTGAGATGGCTGCTTCATACATCCTGATGTCATTTATTACTTGAGATGTTCGCTAATTTTCAGACAGGTCTGTAATCCTACGTGTGCTGAGGGTTGTGGTACCTTGGTAATTTTGTCCGAGCAAGGTTTGATCACACTCTTGAGTGTTGCTCCGCAGTAGGTATACACGTAGGTCAACTGGCCTGGGAGCCCATCTGGCCAGAGGGGTCCCTATGCACAGGATCACCCTACTCCAGTATTTCCCTTGAGTCAAGAATACCGGTCCTTGCGTAGGTGTTTCGCATAGTGTTAGTGATAATGCTTCTGGCCTACGATCCGTGGGACTCTTACATTTCATAAGACCATGATATATTAAAATTTTAGTATATATGTGTTTAATGCAATAAATGCATACATGCATGTATAGGAAAATCATTACATGACTTTAATTCATGGAGAGCAATGATTGTTAGTATTTAAAAAACATGAAATGAAATAAAAGTTGTTTATTTTTGAAGTGGATGGTGTGAATCCTTTTCTCCGATACAAAGTAAAGTGGAATAATTGAATTGATAATGAATTCTCAGATGGATATCCCAATAGAGAGAGAACTATATTTCTTATCAAATTAAATTTCGAAAATAAAATCTCTACTTGAAAGTTTTATACTATATCTCATGAGAATTTTTTGTTCTAATACAGGTGAAATGATGGATATTTACATGAAGGATAGATAAATGTTATACAATAGAAATCCCAGGAACAAGGCGATTATTGTGACACTAGAACCCTATAACACGTAAACTATGTTATATTAATTCATTGGGTTTCCTTGGCTACAAGAATCTAACACTCTCTTTGATATTCATGTTCTAGGAAACCTTGGTTGGGTAGTTCACCCAAAGGACCGTGTAATAGAGAAAGGGATTGATTGAATAGAAAATGGTGAATGACTGCAAGGAAGAGGATACTTTAATCAAATAGAGATATGAAAAGTTGGTATTATATGTCCATTGGGATCATGAGTGCCAATGGGTGTGTCTGATACAAGCAATGAGTTGAGATTGTTACCTATGGAATCCTAATGAAGTGAAGGAAAACCATGTAGATAATATTATGTTGAAAACTTGATTTGTCAAATTGTGTACTTTTTGTGAAAACTAAGATTTCTATGGATCAATTTATTATTATTGTATATGAAAATGGTTGCAACATGTGTGTTGTTGGTTTTTTGATGTAGCCATTTAATGGAATTCTGCATTTCTAGAAGTGGCCAGATGGTGGAAACAAATACCATTGTTGAAGAAGTGGGAAAAGAAAATGTCTTGAAGATGATGTTGATATGCAAGATTAGTGATGTTGGTCTAGCTAAAAAGGAGCATTCTACATAATACTGCAATGAACAAAAAGTGCCTAGAATGGTGTGTTATTGAGGAGGACACCTAAAATGGTGTGAATGAAAAGGAAGGTGTTCATTTAAGAGGGAGGGGATTGTAACACATTGATCCATAAAATATCATGGATATTCCATTGGATAGGTCGTCACTACAGATCTACTAAAATTATATTTGAAATTTGAAATTCTACACTATTACAGTTCTATATCTCTTTAGATTGAGAGATTTGTAGATTATTATTAATAGTGTATGCATGAAAATTAAATTTATGCAGAAAATAGAGAATAATGAAAATAAAAATTTCACACGCACATTTTAGAAAAGATATTCCCTAGGAAACCCTTTTGGGATAAAAACCTAGTTAGAAGGTGAGGTCGCTTTGCTCTCTTTCTTTGAATGGAAATATGGCTACGAGTATAAAGAATTATGGCCTATGGCCCATGGGATATTATAGTGCAAAAATCCTCTCTTTGTGCTTTAAATCCTATCCCTCTTGGATATTTTTTCTGAAATATGGAACAAATGCACTTGAAAGAATGGATCCCATTTTCCTCGTGCTGGCCTAGTTACAACATAGCCAAATAGCTACTAGTGGCTAGGTTTGACTACCTCAACTCTTAACCAAAGCTACAATATAGACTCTTAAAGATTTTTCTACATCATAATCATGTCACTAGCATGATTTTCATGAATAATGGGGGATGACATGACATACTCTCTAATTATTGTGGTGAAAACAAGAAGTCCAACTTCTTAGTGGCATAAATTTCGCATACGGACTCTGATTGGTGCAATTTATGCATCGTTAGAAAGGTATTTGTGTGTAGAATAGTAAATAAGGTGTTATATTGTGTTTTCAAAGTTTTACCCCTAAAAAATGTTATTTGATGGCTAAAAACGCTCTGAGAAGGTTCTGAACCCAATTTGCCAAACTCGGTCCCGCTAATAAAAATTTTCCTAAGAGCTTATTCCTCCACTATTTTTCATTCTGAAAGCATTGATATGGATGAAAAAAATATAATTATGCAATCCAACCACACATCTGCCTTCAAGCTCCGTATTGTACTATTTTTATAATTAATTATGTTAATGAATCATATGTGGGAAAATAAATGTAAATGGGTCAAAATACCTAGAAAAAATGTAATGTTTAAATATCTTTTTGAATTTTAAGGATTATTAGTGAATTTTTGGAATTTGGCGTTTGGGGATCATCGGCCCTAGCCCTTGGTCATATGATCTAATGGGAGGGATAAATCCAATAGCTTAGCCATAAAGCAGATTAAGTTTGACAGATGGAATACCTCGCTATGGGAGTATCATGAGTATTACACATCAAAATACATCCACGTAAATATTCGATACTAATACATTCCAAACATATGTCGGCTAATGGGGATTACTCTTAATAGTTGATGTTTCATCATCAGAGGGAAAGAGTATTGTGTAGCTAGAATATCAGGAGTTAGAGTGAGCGATGCATGAGTAATCCCCATTGCAGACCCTTAATGTTAACATATCCTAATATTCCTATATCTAACGAAATTTTAGTTCCAACAACTAATAGTTCGATTGTTGGGTTATCTTGTATTTTGATGTCATGACTAAAATGAATAACCCCCATCATGAATTCCCTAATACTAATAGATCGAAACAAGTCTATCGGATAATGGTAATATTCTCGTGGATTGACACCTATCTATTGGGTTTGGTGAGGGATCATGAGTGGAGTTCTTGTTTAATCTAGTGGTTGATGCTGAATGGGCCGAAACATTAGAAGACAAATATGACCATCCGTTGGTTGAGAGAATGTGTGTTAAGTGTCGCGACTTCAACTATTAGACTATTCGGCCCTCAAGATATCAACTATCGAGAGGTTGGGACACCAACCTTGAGGGTTTCCTTCTAATACTTGAAGGAACATCTAAATTGCAGTAGGCAATAATCTGGTTTTGAGCACAGCACTTAGATAATAATTAGATGTACATTTGTATTTAGTTTAAATTTTGAAAAAAAAAAGTGGATCAACATATATCAATTACTTTCTTAATTTTAATTTGATTATAATAATATTACATTATATTAACCATATAAATAATGTATATATTTTATTCACTTTTAATAATTTAAATTATTTGTTTGATTAATTATACATATAATTAATTTATATTAAATTTATTATAATACTATTATATTATATTAACGATATAATTAATGTATATATTTTATTCACTTTTAATAATTTAAATTATTTGTCTAATTAATTATACATATAATTACTTTATATTAAAAATCACTCTAGCATTTACAATAAATTGTTATTAAAAATCTCTCTATTGTTTACTATAAACTATTATTATTATTATTATGATTATAATAATAATTATTATTTCAAAAATTTATTATTATTATTAAAATTATTATTAGTTAATTTGAAATATGAAACAAGCTATTAAGATAATAGTGAATAACTTGCCTCAAAAGTGTCTAATCAAATTAAAACTTCTCCTCATTGAGGAAAGTTTGAATGGTAACAATGAAACCCAAAGCAGATGTCGATTACAGCACATAACAATATTATTATATAAGATTAGTAGCCAAATACATGATTTTACTGTCACAACCATGTGTGCTTTTTGCTGAACGTATTTGTTTGTCATGGCACTTCACATGACAATATCATTATATAGAGATTCCACATAAATCATAGCTGCTAATAGTGTCAAAATACTTTTTGATAATACACCATACCCTGCGTAATATTTGTAGTAATGAAAAGTTTCAATTATGACTTCCATCTCTGCCTTTGAATACATGTTTTTTTAATTCAGACTGCGTCCCTTTTCCCTGTTGGAGTTTTAGAATCATATAAATTCAATATAATGATTAGATAATAAGTTTTTTGAGGAAGTATTTTATACCTCACATTTATTCTTTATCTACAACATAGTTATTCTTAGAGCACCTACTTCGAATAACCTGTAGATCTGGATAAGATCAGCGTTACACCGTGGATTATCAGGTGCTAATACTGCCAGATCAACCTTAGCAAACCAATTTTTTTACACGTATGCCGCAATATTTATTATCAACTTTTTTTTCAGAAAGAAAAAAACGCTGAATATATTGATATATATACAGTACATGTTCATATGATCATATAATCTCAGCTGTGTATGGATAGCGAGAAATCAGACATCAAATGCCCCTAAAAAACTGCTGAAATTAAGCAGATTCAGATGAGTGGGCAACCACATGAGACGGGTCAAAGATCCAACCCGGTTTCAAATACGGAACCATGAAAATCAAAAAGGGTCAGAGCCTTCCGTCTCTCTATTACAATTCAAGAAAGGAGAAGTAAGTAGATCGGACAATAATGATAAAAAGTTGAAAAGGAGAATGTATCTGTGATAGCATGTTAGAGATTAGGAATAGATGTAATCAGCCCTTCTCAACTTGCTTAGTGAAATAGCGACTAAAGAAAAATTCTGTCTTCGAGATGTTCTGACTGTTAAAATTGACTTCCTTCGAAGGTCTGGCCGAATTGCCAGTTAGGAGGAGCAACATTATACGAAATAGTTGTCCTGCCATCGCTGGTGGTGACCTTGAAGGAAAGGCTCTGGCCGTTTAGGTAGGAGTTGCTTTTCCAATTCTGTCCCCAGTTGCGTGACATTTCTTGCCATCCAGTCCTTGATCCTTTTATCCAAACGCCATGGACGTCCCCTGCTCCTCCAACGTTGCTGATGAGCACTAGGTTGAAATATGAATGGCCGCTGATTGTAAACCGGATTCCTCCCCTTTTCAAGCAGGGTACCCTGCGTTGTAGTCATAGCCTCTTATATTTAATTACCATAAGAGTAAATAAGGTTGCATGTAGACCAATTTGAATTAAATTAGGCTATGCAAAAGACCATGGGGCAATGAATTACCTCCTGTAGAGGATGGGGACTATCCCACTCTGGTACTTGGCGATCTTCTGATAAGCAGTCTCCGCCATGTCGAAGTGCTCCAGTGGTGGGTTGCACCATCCACCGTTGTTGTTGGGGAGAGCGGAGTTTGGCGGGCAGAAGTTGGTGGCCGTGATCGTGACAGTTCCTGGCAAACACCATTGGGGATCGTCGATACATTTAATTTCATAGCAGGCTCCGCAGCTGAGTCCGTTGTTGAAAAGCGCAGTGCTCAGAGCAGCAGTGTTGGTTCCATAACCTCGGCTATAAGGATTACCGTATCCACACGCCCCTCCTGGAAAAAAAACATATTAACAATAACAAAATAAATAACTGTAATCAAAACAAATATCAGCAGTTACAAAAAAGTTATAATGCATGAATGGAAACTTTGTTAGGAGTGTGAATTGATAACTTTAACAAACACCTGCATCACACTATATTCTATGGCAAATATTAATTACAATACACTAAATTAAGTTAATTATTGGTAATATTTATGTAGCTAAGGCTTTGGGAATTCTAAGCCATTTCAACTAGAACCTAGGATCTAGTTAGGCAAGTACACTGCGCTAGCACTAAGCAGGATTAACATTAACCCAGGATTTACCTGGGCAGGTACGACAATTTTCGTAGACACTTTTTCAACACATCCATGGTCCTTAAGCTCCACTACGGGTGAACTACATGACAACCAGGTTTTTTTAGTGTGAGTTTCAATAAAAACGCAAACTTACCCATAGTTCCGGAATCGCCAGCGCCACCATAGAACGTGGCGTGGGCGGATTGCCAGCCACCGTATCCATAAGCTCGAGCAGACATCCATAGGAATCGTAGCAATGAGATCAAGGCAATGCTGTGGATCTGAGCCATTAACCTGCAAATAAAGTAGTTCATTAATCCACATGACTAGTTTCCTCGTTTAATAAAATACAATTGATATCGGAGTAGTTACATTACAGCAGCAAAGGACTCGGGGTTTCCTGACTAGCCAAGTGAGGTCGAAGGAGAAACAAAGTAAAGTGAAAACTGACGATTCTCTATATTGAGAAGTTGGAGGGAGGGCCAATATATAGAACCCGTCCCTTGATTTGTCGCACAAATAGCGTTTTCCACTCGGTCTTTAATGAAGCTTCCCATTTATTGCGCACCGCGTATAATTAATGGGGTCAAATTTTGAGAAAGGACGAGAGGGCCGTATTCACATGGACTGTCACCATTTAATGATTTGTCAAACTTGCTACTGTCCAGATACGCACGGTGGGAGGGACGCCTTTCTCACATGTTCATATATAGATGGCCTTGCTTGGATTTAATTTAATGCGCGAATACGTTATATATTCAATACGTTCTTCAAATGGGCATTGTACACGTTGGAGAAAACAACTTCCAGGTCACACCAAACGCTATTTTCACCAAATATTTGATTCTCTTCGTTTTCACAGGGACCATGTTACTACGGATCTTGCCAAGCTACGTTTTAGGTGCGGAATTAATCACGCACTACAGTGACGTTCATAAACATCTTGTAGCTCACGAGTCACACCATTGACCAAACTCTATTTTCACCCACTATTTGATTCTCTTCATTTTCACAGGAACCATGTTACAGCTGATCGTGCAAGGGTACGCTTTAGGTGCGGATTCAATCAAAACGCTACAGTATTTGGTACCTTGGTGGTACATCATTACATTATCTTTATGGCAGAAAATCACTGGCATGTTAATGGCCAGTAAATCACTAGCATGTTATTGGGCAGTAAATGGGTTGAGATTTTTGGATTCAAGTCCATTATTCAACCGTGGGCATATATGATTCAGTCTATTTGGGTAGGTTAGTTATTTGTTCGTCTGTCTTTATTTATATTGGGAACTTGAAAATGGAGATATCCACCAATCTAGGTTAGAATTTCAAAATAGACTCATCAATTTAATTGGATAGTTTTCACACCTCCGCATCTCATCTTTACAATTTCAAAAAAATATTAACACTTTGGCAAATTTTTTAATTATAATTGACGAGCAGCTTACCCAATTTGCCTGTCAAATTCTATCGCTGACACCGAACAATGGATTAACATTAAACCCTGGCTCATCCCTCAGGCAACCAAGGATTCACTGGATTCACTTTTTCTTTTCTGGGCTACGGTCAACCAGGCCGGGCCAGCTTAGGCCAGCTCTAATGTTGATCAAAGAATGATTTATTTAACTTGTAAATATTTTTATTGTCAATATTTTGTTTTAAAATCAAATTTATAACAATGTTAATCTTTTCCATAATATTTTTATCATATTTAAGTTAATAATTTGATGAGAACTGAATCACATACAAACTAACTAATCAACCAACCCCTCATGTACCAGATATAAAATACTTGAAAGTGTGCACATTTCCCCACCAAGGACCGACTCCCCTATCCAAGAATATACCCAGATATATATGAGTATACAAAAATATAGTTATCATCGAGCATTATGAAGTTATTATCGAATATTATTAATATTATAAAACCTTAGTCTTAAAATTACATAGAAGTTTTGAAATTAAGACCTCGTTCACAAAGTTATGGAGAAGTATTTTATTTTTTTCACATAACATAGGAAATTTGATAATTTTCTAGGTATATTTAATTTCCCAGCATTCCAATGGTCACGAGGCGAGTTTAACAGGTAATATTGCTTAATAGCTATTAAACACCGAAGTGTCCAATTGACATAACCTCAAATTAAATTTAGAATATTTTTTATCCTTGCGAAAAAAATTGTTTACTTATTGAGCAGGCTTCTTTGAACGTGCTATTGCGCAGTCCATTGGCTAAAAGAATTCATTTTAACGGACCTGCTTTTCGATCTTTTGTTTCGTTGTTCTAGATTTTAGGCCAGGTTTAATTCCACGTAAACTGCTATGCTCAGAAAAAAAAGTCAATATAATTATTGCAAAGCATGTGCACTCATTCATTCATATGATGATATACACGAGAAGTAGAACACTAGAATAGCTGCAGCCTGCATCATTGAGCAGAGACTTTTACCAGGCTGTTCACAGGAACCATCTGTCACCTATGTACTTCCCTGGCCTGGCTTGTTGAATTGATGAATTTTTATTTTGTCAGTACGTAGAATTTTGTTTTTCAAAAATTTCCTTTTCCTCCGATGTCTTTCTTTTTGTGGCATTATTATGTTATTTAAAAAGATTTTAGATATTTGGCTTTAGGTTATTGATTATATTTATCATAGACTTCTCTCACCGCGTTCCGGTTTTTTCGGCTAAGGCACGTTCTGTCCCCATTCATACCCGTTAAAAATCAACACATTGCGTTAAATGGTGGTTTTCACCCGAAAGCCACATACTCGGTGTGCACGTCAATTCACACTTCCAATCATTGCATCATCAACCAATAAGCGTTGTCGTGTCGGTGCTGGACCAACGGTCAAGTGGCACTTTTTTGGTCATTTGAACGAATACCCTGAACATACTACCGTGGCTTTCGCCGGCGTTGTGCAACGTTCATCCAACTATTGACATTTTGCCTTTTCTTACGTGCGGAATCATTAGCTAAGCGAGCGAGCTCGGCGGAGTATGAGCCCTCAGGTCGGACGGTGATACAGCGGGCCGAGTCGGGTCTTTTCTACCAACGACAGCACAACGGCAAGCGGGTCAGCTGGGTGAGCTGCGTGCGGACTGCGGGTGTGGAGTTACAGTACCGTGTGGTAGAGCGGGTCAGCTCCGGTGAGGTGCAGAGATGGTTGTATGCGGCAGGAGGTGACCAGGGCGTGCGGGCAGAGTCGGGTGACCACTGCAGCGTCCACAGGAACGACGTGCCCCGCGTGAAGGTCATATTGTCCGGGAGTGTAAATTTCTGTAATTTGCCTATGTAAACAAGATTGCTCTCTGTATTAAACTGCAAGGAAATTTTATAATGTTAATTCCAAACATAACTTAATTAAATACAGATGTGCTAATCTTGAATGTTGGAGGCGTAGTTGGGAAACATGTCAAAAAAAGAAAGCGTAGACATTTAGTCACTGCTGCATGACCCGCCAAGTGGGGAACGAATTTGTGGGTGTGATAAATGGTATTAGAGTGATTCATGTGGATATTGGTGGCCACCCTCCAATTCCACTTGGAGTCTCACCATTGTTTCTTTTTTTCAGTTTCCTTAATTATAGCATTGTTTACTATTTTTAGCAGTTTTTCAGGTCCTGAACTTTCGGAGTTGTTTTGAAGCCCTAAATGATGTTTTTTGGGCATCAAACCTCCGGTTATTCTATGTCCTTTTGCGGTCAGCAGTTGTAGTCTTTCGATAGATCTTTCTAACGATGTATCATGTGCATCAAATGGAGATAGTATGACAAAGTTACGACCCCGGGAAATTGATATACCAATTTACCCCGACAGGGCCCATATTCTGGTGTTTCATTTCATAGGCTTAGGTTTTTGAATGTTTACGATTTTCCATTTTTTCTTAATAATATATAGGTCTTCGAGCCTCATTGTAATACAAAGTTCAGAGGCTCGTAGCCACCACATCTCCTCTCAAAGATAAGCTACTAGTGCCCTTGCTATTTTATTTCCATTCCGTCTGTAAACAAATTTCAGTTCTTTGATATTAATGAAATGAATTGTTATTTCTGCTACATTTTTATATTTATGGTTATATGTGTATTTTGTTGCGTTCCTGCGTAAATCTGGATCATAGAGCGAGTACAAAAAGATGCAGATATGGGGTATGTATGTAATCTCATGTTTCTGGTAAAAATTGGTTGCATAGTTTGGGGTTTCCTGACCTAGAAATTCTTGGCAAGAACGTCCAAGCGTTGGTGGACACACCGGCCACAGATAATTTTATGATGACCGAAGTAGCGAAGGAAGTTGGGATCCAACTTATTCCCATGGATGTGGAAGTCAAGGCATTGAACTCCAGGACTAAAGTGTCGGGATTGGAAAGCGAAATGTCAGTTCATATTGGTGATTGGCAGGGTTGTTGGGACTTCACAGTGATGGTGATGAGCGACTTTGACATGATATTGGGATTGGACTTTTTGAAAGGCAACAGGGCAGTTGTTGCACCTTTCTATAGTGAGATAGTGTTATTTGGAGACTCGCGGATGTGGACTTTACTTACCCACCAACAACATAGGGAAGTGTATGAGCAAAATATTTCTTCACTAAGTATGAGTAAGGGTATGAAGGATCCCAAGATTGAGAAATTTGCAACAATTATTTGTGGAGTTGAGGTTGATGATGGAGTGGGGACGCCTATTCCTACCGAGATTTCTGATGTATTGGAGTGATATGAAGATTTGATTCCTCATGAGATTCTGAAAGTACTACCACCTAGACGTTCAGTGGACCATTCTATTGAGCTAGAGTCGGGGAACGAACCCCCAGCCAAAGCTCGCTATCGACTGTCAGGGTCAGAATCAGTACACTCCAGCCACATTCTGCACATTGATAAATGATGTGCTTCGTCCATACCTTGACACATTTTTTGTTGTTTACTTGGATGACATCGTTATTTTTAGTGATAACATGGAGGATCATAAGAATGTACATGATATGGGAGTTTTCTTGGGGATGACCAGTTAACAATGGAAGTTTGTAGACGGGCATTCCAAGACAACTCCACCACTGAAAAAAAATTTGAAGAAGGGGAAATGATGGGTTTGGATAAAGAAGTGCCATGATGTATTTGAAGAATTGAAGATAAGGATGGTGATAGTGCCAATACTGAGGCTACCTAACTTTGAGAGACCATTTGAGCTCCACAATTATGCATCGGATTTTTCAATTGGAGGGGTTCTGTTGTAGGATGGGCATCCGGTGGCATATGAGAGCAGAAAGTTATGGGATAGAGAGTGAGGGTATCCAATCCATGAGAAGGAAATGACTACCATCATTCATTTTCTACATGTATGGGGACATTATTTGGTTGCGAAACCATTTGTTTTCAAGACTGACAAAATTTCAATGAGTTATTTTTCATCAGAACCGACACTGTCAATGAAGCAAGCTCATAGGCAAGAGTTCTTGGCAGAGTTTGACATGATCATTCAGTATAGGTGGGGCAAAATTGATGTTGTTGTAGATTCCCTCAGCAGAAAGGGAACTTTAGCAGGACTTGAGGAGGAGGAAGATCGATTTGAAAGGACGAAGAGTAGAGTCAACATGATCAACGAGATGCAGAATAGACTTCAAGCTAGTGTGGAGACAGATACAAAAGTGAAGAGAATTCTGAAGGAGGTGAAGGAAGGGAAGAAACGTAATTTTTTCTTACTAGATGGACTCTTGCTCTATGGGAGCCGACATTAAATTCCCAAGTCATCGGGACTCAGGAGGCACCTTTTGCAGGAGTGCCATGACTCAACATGGGTTGGCCAACCAGGGCAGCGTCGTTCTTTGGCATTGTTGGATAGAGGGTAATTTTGGAAGAAGATCAGAAAAAATGTGGAGTATGCGCATATGTGCATCATTTGTTAATGGGACAAAACAGATAACCAGAGACAGGGAGGATTGTTGCAGCCTTTTCCAATTCTAGAGAGACCATGGATGAGTGTCTCAATGGACTTCATCACTTAGTTACCGGAGTTGGAGGGGTGTAACAGGATTATTGTTATTGTTAACTGTTTTTCCAAGTATGCCATCTTTGTTCCAACAAAGATACCATGTGGAGACCAGAATACTGTCGAGTTATTCTTCAAACATGTTGTGAAGTATTGGGGAGTACATTTGAGTATTTTATCTTACAAGTATCCACACTTTACAGGGAAATTTTGGAACACATTGTTTAAGTTAGTTGGGACATATTTGCTGCAAAGTTTGAGGTACCATCCACAGACATATGGGAAAACTGAATGGATCAATGCATTGTCGGATGACTACTTGAGACATTATGTGGTGGCTCATCAAAATAATTCGCCTTAACACTTGGATATAGCTCATCTTAGCTATAACTTGCATAAGAGTTCTGCAACAAGGCATAGTCCATTTGAGTTGGTCAATGGATATATGCCAGTTGTGCCACACACAATGCTACCAGGAAGATTCATGAGGAGCCCACATGCCAAGAGGTTCTTGAGAGCATGGGAGGAGGCCTTGGAGTTAGCATGGGTTCACTTGCACGATGTTGCAGGGAGAATGAAAAAATGGGCAGATAAAGATAGGAGGGATGGCCACTTCAATGTTGGAGACATGATTTTTTTAGGATCACCAAAGATCAACTTCAACCACCTAAGGGTATTGCTAGATATTTGACGATGATATATGAGGGACTATTCCAAGTGAAGAAGCAGGTTGGAGAAGTTGCATATGAAGTGGAACTTCTGAACCACATGCATTTGAAACATCTTGTGTTCCATATGAGTCAACTAACGAAATGTAGACTTGATGGCGATCATCCTGAGAGGATAGCACCCCCAAGGTCATGAGCTATGATAGTAGACAGACTAAACTTTATTTTTGAGAACATCCTTGATCTTTGTACAACAAGTGTTGGGAGTGCAGCCTGAAGGGAGTTTCTCATTCGATGGAGGGATGCACCGGAGGAGACTAGTTGGGAGATGGAGGATTCGTTGTGGAATTGGAGAGAGGAGATTGCAGAGTTTGAGGAGAAGTTGATGAGGTCTATCAGATTGACGAGGATGATGATGGATCATGGTGGGTGTTATCACTGGAAAATTGGACAATAAAAAATATATCATAAAATTTCAAGAAAAAGGGTTTACAAGGCTGAGAAACATTAGATAATCTGGAAAATTTTAAAAATCTCTAAGGTCAAGAGGTAAAATACCAAATTGCGCAAATAAGACACATGAAAAATGCGCTCCGTGCACATTTTTCTTCAATAGGCATGCTAGTCTACGCAGTTTTCCCTCAACAAGTCGCGCGGTCCTAAGCATCACAAAAATCACCATCCGGGGCCACTTGACACATTTCAGGAGAATAGTCTCCACTTGAGGTCACCCAAGGACAGTCGCCTAGAGCCACCTTGAGACCTCAAGTGAGAACACAAAGGAACCAATCCCCACTCTTGGGTCACTATCCACAAGTGTACCAAGAAAGGGAAGAAGGAATTGAATTTGCTTATAAATTGCCACCATGAGAAGAACAAAATGAGAACACATTGTTATGCTAGCCAAATTCCCTATGAGAAAACCAGCAGTGTGTGATCTAGAGTAGCAATAAAGTTAGAGGATTTATTTTTTTGCCACCCAATAACTCAAATCCCTTAAGAGAAGAGAGACACATTGCAGAATCAGCTCAAGGGTAAAGCCCTCCTTGCATTGGGTATTAGAGATCCATATCTCTAAGGATCCTCTCCAAGTGTGTAATGTTCTACCTTTTCTTTACTAATAGTAGCTAATAAGAGGGGATTATTTCTCCATTTGGAATATTGGCTCATTTGACTCATTTGAGATTTTTTTTATGTTATATTGTAGTTTTATTTCTTCTTCTTGTTTGCAGCATACTATGTTCCATAAACTACTTTGTTCTACATCTTAGTATGTTTTTGCTAACCAGCTAACAATTCATTCTTCCTGTGACTTGTAGGTTGTAAGCATTCCTACCAAGCATTAGTGTTTTAGTAAACCCGTGCACTAAACATGCCATAAAAGGATTGGCGACTCCACTTATTTTACCCTTTAACTAAGTGGTTGTGTTTTTGCAGAGCCTTCTCTCTAGTTAGGATTTATGTTGGACCAGCTCTCACCCTCCTCATATTCTCTCATTCACCCGCTGTTGGCTTGAGGAGTCCTGACCCAGGTTCGGTGTGCAAGGTTTGCCAACAAACCCCTATACTACTGGCCCTTTCAACAGTGACCTGTTTTTGCAGGTCACAGTCTCACCCAAAGTAGTATGGGTGGGTGCTGGAACTAGGTTTTCGCACCTTGAGAAAGGAAGGCTAAGGCAGGTAGGATTGCATTCTGTTCAGATTACCTTATTTCTTCGCAGGGTTAATTATGTATCTATTTGCATCCACATGCACTATATCTACAATTATATGCTTTTCATAACATCAACACAGCATTATATAAACAGATTAGAATAGATCTAGATCCAAGCATTCAGTACACAGAATTTCACATCAGAAAGACAGAAAATACATAACACAGTAATTATCAGCAGTTCATTCAACAGTACTCAAGGATTCAGATCTCTAATAATCCTTCACATTTATTCATTCATCAACCTTTCCTTACAATTCCCTTCCTGACCTGTGCACACAACAGCAGGGTCTGCACACAATTGGACTAGGAGCTACGCGCACACAGCCAGCAGGAGCCTGTTCCCCCAAAACCTAAATAGATAACTTAAACAATAGATTGCATCAATAGCTCATCCATTCCTATCTCTTACAATCCAAAATGCATCTCTATTTATAACAATCTAGCTTCAACGTTCTTATGGTCCGCAACCCATGGTTTTCGGACCCCCAGTTTACCCTTTCACCCATTACAATGCGTTTGGGGCTTTGAACCACCCAAAAACCCCTGCGCTATATTAAATATAATAAAAAATAATCAAAATGGACAAATTTTGCACCTTGTTAGGAGAACCTGTTCCAACAGTCCCCCAACACAATCTTGTGACTCGTCCCGAGTCACTACACTGGTGTAGCGTCTATTGTGCGCGCAAGGTAGCCAAACTGCGAACAAGTGGAGGGAGTACGTCCTTACTTTGGGCCACAACGTGTTGCACAATGTTGACCAGTGCCAGAGAAGCAGGCCCATCGATATCCGCAGCAACTCGTTCTAACAGCCAATAGAGACATGCGATGGCAGACTAAGCCTCATGTGTAAGCTGGAGTGTGGTATCAGACCAGGGCTTCAATTGTTTTCGAACAGAATTCTTGGAGTGGTGAAGGTCCTCAATCTTGTCCATGGTGGCTTGGTGCTGCGTGGAGGTTGGGGAAGGTGTGGAGGCCCGGACTTGCTCCATAATAGCTTCTACCTGCTATAATTCCTGTTGGACATGCTGAAGCGTGGGACGCTGCTGTACTACCATTCATAGTTGCGTAGCCATTTCAGCCAATTGGATTCCCTGTGACATCTGCTCCTAAATAATACATGTAGCATCAATGACCACGGCAATCTGCTGGGCTCGTTCTTCTGGAGGCATGTCATACTGCTGTCGCCTGTCTCGGTCACAATGGTGAACCTCTTGTAACACTCTGGAGGATAGTCCCTATAACTCTGTACTAGATAGTTGTGCTAAGTCTACTTGAACATCCCCAGTAATTAGGTCGAAAGTGCGGACTATGGTAGCATGAGGGAGTAGACATACATTGCTTCTAGTGGGTGGCATTCGGAAACAACAAAGAAGTCGCAGCAGGTCCCGATACCGCAACATTCCTGTGGGGCATGGTTCATAGATAATCCCTTCTATCGGAAGCTCGTGCACACTCCTATTAATGCACTCGGCATCCCCTGGTCCTCTTAGCAGTTCCTTTGGCGGGTTGGGGTCCATCCTTTTGACAAAGAGACGAGCATTACAAAGAGTATGGATGGACACAGAAAACTAGAACGCAGATAGCTAAAGCCTATGAAAGGGTGAATAAACAGTCTGGCGCGAAGCTGTCTAACCATCCGCGCCTCCTCCGGAATTATGAATTGGTGAGGGAGCTTGTTCGTGGCATGTACCCTTAATCCTGCGGACATTTATTTTCATTAACTACGGCATTGACACCCTGCCGCCTGTTTTTTGTACTTGCGGGGGTCTTTTCTTAGGTGATCGGGACATGCTGGAGGTTATCCTTCGTGCCCTAGGTCGTGTCCATGAGTTGTCAGACCATATATGAGGCTTGTATGTCATTTGCATACCTGGAGTGAGGGTCGAGGCGAGGTGTATCTACAATTTGGTTAGCAGTCTTGTCGAGGCCTTCGGTTCGCTCGCAAGCAGGACGTCCCTATTTGAGATGGCTGCGTCATACGTCCTGATGTCATTTATTACTTGAGATGTTCGTTGATTTTCAGACAGGTCTTTAATCCTACGTGTGCTGAGGGCTGTGGTACCTCGGTAATTCTGTCCAGGCAAGCTTCAATCACACTCTTGAGTGTTGCTCCACAACAGGTATCCACGTAGGTCAGCTGACCTCAGAGCCCATCTAGCTAGAGGGGTCCCTTTGCGTAGGATCACCCTACTCCATTATTTCCCTTGAGTGAAGAATACTGATCCTTGCGTAGGTGTTTCGCATAGTGTTAGTAGTAATGCTTCTGGCCTATAGTCCGTGGGACTCTTTGGTTCATCAGGCTGTTGATCTTCACCTACGTCCTCTTGGCAAGGCGAGTGTCTTTCTGTGGTAGAGATGCAATAGAAATTCTTGATGGTCCGAAGGCTTCGCAATGTTGAAACATCATGCAACCGACCTTGTCAATTCTCTAGCTCTTCATCGGAGTCGGAAAAACATTCACTGTCATTTTCCCAACAGAGCATTCCTTCATCTGTGGGGTTAACATGATCTTCGTCCTACGCAATTATCTTATAAATGTGATCCAATTCCTCCTTTTCATAGGTTGGCTTTGTGTACCGCGCACCTTCTACTAGGTCTAGTGGTCCTATGACACACGTACCTTTGTTTTTGAATACCATGCTGCGTTTCTTGAGATTGATGACACCTCCTATGTATATTTCCCAGTCCAATCCAAGGAGCGCAGGGTAGCGGTCCGCATATTCTACTATTTCTATTACTTCAAAATCAGGTAGGGCTCGTACCCCTGCGATGTCCACCATGACTTTTGGTAATCTACCCAGAGGGATGATATTTTGTTGATTCGCCATTCACAGCTGGATAGTAGACCATTCCAACTTAGGCTCTCCCATTCGTTGCCATGTTTGTTTTGGTAAGACGTTGGCATCCGATCCAAGTTCTAAGATAACCTGATCCATTTCATAGTCTCTGATCTGCGCAGTTAACCAGATTTCTCTCCCGGTGCATTTCTTATAGCTGAACAGTTTGTGTACATCCTTGGTCTCAGGGATCAAGGTGGGTCAAGATGCATAGGTATTCAATAATGATAGGACATTTCCTACGGCCTACGGATTCCCTAGCAACTTTAGACATGCCTTTAAAAAGGGCTCAATTCCTTCTTCGATATGAGGCTACGTGGGGGCTGCCAATGGTGCTTGTTCATTGCAAGACACTCCATTCTGAGAGGCAAGCCCTTCTTTGTTTCCCTGGGTGTCCAACCCACTACGTTTCATGACTTTTATACCTGGGTCCGTCTCCCGTAGCTCATTTTTAACCCTCTGTACGTTTTTCGTAGGGGAAGGCTGCTTTTCCTGCATCTTGGCTATTAAAATTGGCCAGTATTCTACCTCATGGTCCAGCTACTTACAATATTTACACGAATTCCTGGTGGGATTAGGGCATTCTCTAGAAAATTTCCCTATTTCTCCATAGTTATAATAGATTAGTGGACCTCATCCCCGGCCTGCGCTTCCTCCCCGACCTCCTCTGCCTCGGGCCAATGATCCTCCAAAGTGCGTAGCCAGTCTTGGTGATGCAAGGTCCGATTGCACCCGATATAAGTTCCCATGATCCATCATTAATTCATATGTTCAACAGTTCTTCTCATCATGTCCCACTGATCGGTAGAATCGACACCACTGTTGCTTTAGTTCTAGGACATACGCACCCAGCCGAGGGCAATGGTTTGTATCATGTAGGCCTGCTACTCGACAATCATCACACCATAGTGCAGATACGCTTGATCCTGGTCGCAACAGGGAAGGTTCCCTACTTACCCCTGGGCGTATCAGACTAGGCCCTCCTGCTTGCATATAATCAGTCAGTAGAGGGCACTGATCCTTCGTATGGTCAGACACCCGGCAATGTATGCACCAAAGATCTACGCAGATGTCCTTTCCTCTTTCTTTTCGCAGGTTCTATATCTCCATATGCATAGCCCCAAGTTGTTCCTGGAATTTTTCGTACCCCTGCTGACGTATCCTCATGGGGTGCAGCTTCTAATTTCATAGCGACTTTGACAGCTTTCTCCTGTGAGGTCTGATGACACATCGGTGTATGCAAGTGAGGTAACAACATGCCGATGAACCACTCTGTATGTTTTCTATCATCGTACTCAAACCCTCCTTCCCTAATTTCTTTCTTCAATCGCTAATCAGCCTCCCATACTGACTCAGATGCACCTTATTTGAAGTCCTTTACTTCCGCTAACAGTTGGGAATAGGATTTCGGCTTCCGAAATTGCTGCTTTAGAGCATCCTTGATATCTTGAATGGAGGTGGTCCCATTCTAGGCAACATACCACATATACTAGTCCAGAGCTTTTTCTTCGAATACTAAAGACAATTGCGCCCTCTTTATCATGTCACTTGCCACATTCTGCGCAGTCTAGACAGAGTCTGCCACAAACCAAAACTGGTCCATATCCTCGTCTCCTACCCCCTTGAAGGTAGGTAGTTTCAAATGTGCAACCATATCACTGTCTAGGGGGGTTGGCAGTACAGGTGAATTCTTACTTTTACACATTCGAGGTGGTGATACAGCCGAGAGGTCATGCGCAACAGGATCTTGAAATGGATTGTAGGTGGATCTCCCTCAGTCAAGGTTGGTTCTATAGTATTTACCACTACGGGTCGCACTCCCATCTAGATCCAAGGTCATTCAGTCCATATGACTACACAGAATGCTCTTTTCACACAGTGATTTCTTGAACAACAATGATAATGCCCTCAGGAATTTGCCTCGGAGTCCTTTGAAAAATCGTCGCTCGATTTTAGAGTATGATACAAACCGATCAATAGTGAATTCTGTTACAAATCCTCCCAGCACACTATCCACCCAGTGATCCATCGTGTGTGTGATAGTATTGTCAGTTTTCTCAAGCTGTTCGAGCAGCTCCGGGATCCACAAAGTGACCCGCTCGTCCTTACAACACTTTTGGAATTCCACCAGTCTGGCCAGCCACTCTTGGAGTTCAATTGCAAAAGTCACAAATAATATTTCATAGCTTTCAATAAGGATGTACCTATTTTTCCACCTTTTCGTCATTAACTTCTCATTGCAATTTTCTTTTACTGCGAACTTCTGGATCTTCCTTTTGAACCAGTCCTCGATCTCTTTTGTTTCAAGCTTCCAGTATTCTCTTGTCATTACCCGATCCCTTTCTCAAACCTCTTCCGGTCCCTGCAATGGAACCATTTTTTGGCTTAAGGGGTCCTGACCCAGGTTCGGCGTGCAAGGTTTGCCAACAAACCCCTATACTACTGGCCCTTTTGGCAGTGACCTGCTTTCACAGGTCACAATCTCACCTGAAGTAGTATGGGTGGATGTTGGAACTAGGTTTTCGCACCCTGAGAAAGGAAGGGTAAGGCAAGCAGGGCTGTGTTCTGTTCATATTACCTTGTTTCTTCGCAGGGTTAATTATATATCTATTTGCATCCATGTGCACTAGATCTACAATTATATGTTTTTCATAACATCAACACAGCATTATATAAACAGAGCGGAATAGATCTAGATCCTAGCATTCAGTACACAAACTTTCGCAACAGAAAGACAGAAAACACATAACACAGTAATTATCAGTATTTCATTCAACAGTACTCATGTATTCAGATCTCTAATAATCCTTCACATTCATTCATTCATCAACCTTTCCTTACAATTCCCTTCCCAACCTGCGCACACAGCAGTAGGGTCTGCACAGAGCTGGACTAGGAGCTCCGCGCACACAGCTAGCAGGAGTTTGTTCCCCCAAAACCCAAATAGATATCTTAAACAACAGATCGCATCAATAGCTCATCCATTCCTATCTCTTACAATCCAAAATGCATCTCTATTTATAACAATCTAGCCTCAATGTTCCTATGGTCCGCAACCCATGGTTTTCGGACTCCCAGTTTACCCTTTGACCCATTACAATGCATTCGGGGCTTTGACCCACCCAAAAACCCCTGTGCTATATTAAATATAATAAAAAATAATCAAAATGGATCAGTTTCGCCGCTTGTTAGGAGACCTCGTTCCAATACCCACTATGAAGAGTTCGAGTTTAGGAGTTTTGGAATTTTTTATGCAGGAAAAATGGTCACGTTTAGCACATACAGATGCATCGATTTGCGCGCGTTCAACTCAGACAAGCGCACAAAGTTGTGCGCGTGTGTAGAGAAATTGCGCACGGAAACTAGTGAACCAAATTTTCATTAGTTTTCTTTAGTTTTTGCAATTGTAAAGTGATTGGCAACCCATAATAAATCTGCCAGCATTGTGTTTGGTCTCCCATGGCTATTAGGAAATTCTTTTAGCTGCACTTTCGTTTATCTATTTGCATAGTTTTAATTTTTAGTTTATTTTCACAAATTCATATAGTTTAATTAGGAGGCAAGTAAGTGGCTAAAATCCACCCATGCTATCTGAATGAACTTATTTTGTGAGAATAGACACCAAAACACATAAGTAATTAGCAAGGAGTAAGTGGCCCATATCCACCCATGCTTAGCTAATTTCCATTTATTTTTTCCTATTTGTAGCATTAATTTTAGTTTTAAATTTTTGCATTAGGAACCGGGACGAGGACCAAATTATCTTAGAAAGAAAGTAATATTTTCTGCCCTTGCACCTTTTGGTGACCTTGGGCATGCATATGAACACTCCATTTTGATAATTTTCCATCTCCCTTTAGTCAAACATTTAGTGTAATAGGAAAAATTTTAAGCGGCCCACTATCTGCACATCATTTTCTTTTCGAAAGGAACAATAAAAACATAGTTTAAATAGGAGGATGTGTAAAGGATCACTGCATATCCACATCCTACAAACATTGTGATTACACACTTTCTCACACACATTATCACACCATAAGAAAATAAAGCCACCTTAAAACTAAGCATAAGCGAACTCATTAAATCTCCCCAAAGGGGCCACAAGATAATTAATAGTTCAAGTTAGGGCCATTGGGGGTAGACATCCAATAAGCTGCCATGGTCAGTTTACATTCTTAAAACATAGAAGTTGAATTTATATGGAGCTTTAAACCCATCTATCCTCCCACGGAAAATAAAAATCGAGTGCCACAGAGACTCGATTCAGAGGGGGTTAAGCTTAGGCCCAGTGCGTGTGACACTATTTGGGGCTACCTGACCCATCTAGTGCTCGGTACAGGTATTACCAAGAATCTCAAGACTCAAATGCTCATGTGAGATGATGGTGCTTAGTGGCCATATCAAGGGCATCCTTCCATACAGGTGACGGTGCAGGCAACATTAGATCCTCTTTCAATTACCTTGGTCGATTCTTCGGCTGTTGGAAGGTGTTGCTAGTGCTTCTAGGACGTTAGACCCAGTAGCCACCAGAAGATATCTTCGCAAGGCCCATTTAAAATTGAGAGTATGAGGAAAATTAGGTCTTCTAGGATTTTTAGTATCACATGCAAAACAACAAAAACAATTTTTTGATTTACTAGTAACATAGGATTAATTTAAAGGGAAATTAACCTTTTATTTTCGTTTTGTTTTATGTATGCTATCACTTTTTGCTTTGATATATAATCTCTCTCCTGTCATAAATCTAACAAATATTTCCAAAACCAAACCTATTCGACACCATAACGGCCCCAATAGGACCTCATCGATCTAGACGTTTTATGGACCCCCCCCCCCCCCCCCCATTAGAGGGAGGAGTTCCAGGTATTTCGTTGTTTAGGCGTCAAATACGGAACACTGCCACCCTTATCGGTTCATCCCATTAGGGGAACTTTCAGATCTAAAATGGGCCTCGTAAGGAAATTATAAAATAATAGTAGAAATAATAAAATAATATTTGATTACATCGTCAAATTTTAGAGGGAAAAAAGAAAAAAACTAGTTTTTCAACTCATATTTTCAACTTATCTCCCAAAGTTCTTACTCCAATTTCGAGCGAGAGTACTCGTTGGATGCAAAATTTAATTCCTCATCCAAGAAGTACCCATGTTGCATACTTTTGATGGATCCTGCTACATGAAAAATAAGGAATACATGAAAAATGTGACTGTAATCACGTTTTTTCATATATTTCTCATATTTCATGTAGAAAGGTCCATCAAAAGTATGCAACATGGGTACTCATTAGATGAGGAATTAATTTTTTCATCCAATGAGTACTCCTTGAAATTTGAGTAAACAATTTGGGAGATAAGTTGAAAATATGAGTTGGAAAAATAGTTTTAATATTTTATTATTTTTTAATATTTTTATCGTTGTACTTAAGAAATGGTGAATCATCCCCCATGGTTGACATCATCATCTTGAATCATATTGGTTCTTATGAAGTATATTTCGTTTGTACATTTTTCTTAAGAGGCCCATTTTAGACCTCAAAATTCCCCTAATGTTTACCGGGGCGTCTTTAGTTGGGAATCCCCAAGGGTCGCCCAATGCCACACCGGTGGAAACCCCCCTAGGGTCACCATACACCACTCTTCCCATAATCACCAAGGGGTAGAGGAGCTCTACCGATTTAGGGAGCCAATAGAACACATAGCCGGGTACATCACAGACAAACCCCATATCCAACCAGAACCCTGTGTTTTCACAATTTACAATGGCAATCAATATGCAGTTACCTTTCTTAGCATCTTTAAACTTACCTAATCTATTAAAGTTAACGAATGACCCCATTGAACACAATCCCACTTGGCCCCCCATGCCCACGAAGTTCCCTTCGAACATTCCAAAGTTCGTGGGATGAGAGATTTCAAACGATGTGGAAACTTAAGATACACGCAGTCAGGATACATCTATAACATCCTGTGTAACACCTCGCACCTCCAAACCTATAAATAATTTACAGGCACGTCAAACACTGCAGAATGATTGATAGGGTCATTGACCTAAAATCACCTAGGTAGCAGTAATCCGTACCCATTAGGGGAATTTTGAGGTCTAAAATGGGCCTCCTAAGGAAATTATAAAATAATAGTGGAAATAATAAAATAAGATTTTATTACATCATCAAATTTTAGAGGGAAAAAAGAAAAACATACTTTTTTAACTCGTATTTTCAACTTATCTCCCAAAACATTTACTCAAATTTCGAGCAGGAGTACTCGTTGGATGCAAAATTTAATTCCTTATCCAAGGAGTACCCATGTTGCATGGTTTCAATGGATCCTACTACACAACACTACAAGAAAAAATACATTGGTGATGGGCGAAAAATGTCACCATAAGCTCATTGGTTACGGTCAAAAGAGCCTTCGTCATCAAAAACTGAACGTCACCAAAGGTGGCGTCGCCGAAATTATAGGTGTTGTGGTGACATTCAAAGTCCATCACCAATAATGATTTATAATGACAGATAGTGACCGTCACCATGTTATATGAAAAATGGTAATGGAGAGTAGCCTTCATCACCAAAAAACTGAACGTCACCAAAGGTGGTGTTGCCAAAAGTATGTGTTGTGGTGACATTGAAGGTCTGTCACGAATATTGATTATAATGACGGATAGTGACCATCACCATTTTATATAAACAACAACGATATTTTTTGATGGACCCTTCATGGCCATCACTATTGATACATATATATGGTGACGATCATTGACCCTCACCATTTCATATTTGGTGAGGGTCGCAAAATGTCACCATAAGCTCATTGGTGATGGTCAAAAGAGCCTTTGTCACCATTCCATATGAATATAAGGGCACGATGGAATTGAACCACCAACCTCCTGCTTATAAAGCAGGTTCTCTTCCATTGAGATAGCACCCTTTACAGAAATAGACTTTAAAAAATTAAACCTTGAAACTTTATAAATTCTAAATTATATAACTTTCAAGAAATTATAAAACTTTGTAAAGTCTTGGAAAATATTTTACTAGACAAGAAAAATAACATTGAAGTTGCAAGTGTCTACCTAATGGTTATGGAAGTTATGAAAATTGGGTGGAGGTGTAAATGAAGTGTTGGGAAGTACCAAACATACTAGTACAATACATTTATTCCATTCTATAGAAGTCTTAGAACAAGTTTGAGATTGTAATCTATATAAACTAAGTTATCTATTCTGTGTAAAATGTGCATACGCTCCAATGAATAAATCAAGACTGCTAAATGTATATTTTTGCTGTGAATATTTGTATCCTGCACCAATATGGAATAGGTAGTGTTAGCCAACTGCAAAGAAATGTACATGTCAATGAAAAAAACAACAGCAGGAAGTTATTTATATGACTTTTGGGGCACAATTGCTACACTACCTATCTTTGAATGTCCCTTGTGTAAATCTATTACTATCTTTAAATTTCTATCATATTATAGGACCAAAAGAGTAATTCCCTATTTAATGTAGAGCTTCCCTTCCATAGGTAGAGAAGATTCCCTATCATCTGTATAGATTTTGAGTGATAGATCTACAGTTTACAGTTATGTTTAACACTAAACCCATTTATCCTAAGATAATTTATAATTTTATGAAGATGCTTAGGCTTGAATAAAACAATGACTCGCAAGGGAAAATGGGAGTAGACCTTAAAATCACTTTGAGGGGCCTACAAAATGATTATTTATTTTCCATTGATAATGTTGTCTCTATTTTTCAGTAGTTTGTAAAAACTTTGGGAACATATTCTACAAGAATATGGCTTGCATTTAAAAAACTGACATTACAAAGTGGCACAACTTTGAACCCTTTTATAAATTTAATGACCATTTCCATGGTGATTTAAAAAAAAAAAATGATAGCATACTATTTCCCTAATGCAAAAAACCATCATGCATTTTGTAGGAGATTAAAAAATCTTAGCATCTTAGTGAATTAAGTTGTCTAGGTGATTAACTATTTTATTCCCATACTTAACCCTATCTTCAGGGGGTTTTCTATAGACTTGAAATGCAACGATACCAGTCATAGTTGTCTTGATCCTTGTAGGCACTGCAAATAGTCTAGGAAACCAAAAAAAAAAAAAATTTGAGTTGATTAGGTGATAAATGATCTAGTTTCCATAGCCAGAATCTTTCAGCATTTGACTTTATATTGCAGTAGTTAATGTGATAACCAACAAAAAATTTAATCGATTACCATTTCTCATGCAGATTTAAATTCCCATATCACTAATTTGCCTCCTTTTCAACAATCCTGCTGCACTTTTTACATGTATGCTTATTATGGAAGTATGAAGGGCACACACCAGGTGTTTGAGAAAAATCCCAAGCACAATGTATCAACATGGAATGTTATTATCAGAGGTTGTGTCAAGGAAGGAAACTATCAGTAAGCCCTCAAGTTGTATTACCAAATGAAACAGGGAGGACTAAGTGGAGACACACCTTTCCAATTGTCCTCAAGGCATGCACTGAGATTGCAGCCTTGGAGTAGGGTGGGGAAATCCACAGTTACATGGAACATCATGACTACAGGATATTTTGAAATTATAAATTGTGTAAGAGACAGGAAAGATACTTGATGAAATGCGTATGGGAAGATCGAAACCCTATGTAATGCGTGATGATATCTAGTTATAAGTAGAATGGTCACAAAAGTTGTGCAATGATATCTTTTCTAAAATGCAGGTGGATGGAGTGAAAGTGTTGGCTCGAAGGGGTCCTAACCCAGGTTCAGTGTGCAAGGTTTGCCAAAAAACCCCTATACTATTGGCCCTTTTGGCAGTGACTTGCTTGCATAGGTTAAAGTCTCACCTAAAGTAGTATGGGTGGGTGCTGGAACCAAGTTTTTGCACCCTGAGAAAGGATGGGTAAAGCAAGAAGAGTTGTGCTAGGTCCTATAATCCCCGATTACCTTGTTCTACATAGGCTTAATTAGGTCTCTGTTCGCATCCACATGCGCTAGATCTATAGTTATATGGTTTTATGACAATAACACAACAATATATAAACAGAACAGAATAGATCCAGATCTAGAAACACACTTACGCAGATCTTCACAGCTTTAAAGACAGAAAATACACAATACATAAATTACCAAAAATTCGCACCAGATTACTCACAGATTCAATTCTCTATTAATCCTTCTTATTCATTCATTCATCAATCCTTCCTTACGATTCCCTTCCCAACCTACGCACACAGCAGCAGGGTCCGCACACAACTAGACTTGGATCTCCGCGCACACAGCCAGTAGGAGTCCATTTCCCAAAACCCAAATAGATAGCTTAACAACAATTCACATCAATATCTCATCATATCCTTCCCTTACAATACAAAAATGGTCCTCTATTTATAACAATCTAGCCTAACCTTTCCTATGGTCTGCAAACCATGGTTTTCGAACCCCTGGTTTACCCTTTTACCCAATACAACGCTTTTGGGGCTTTGACCCACCCCAAAACCCCTCCGCTAGATTAAATATAATAAAAAATATTCAAAATGGACTAATTTCGCAACTTGTTAGGAGACCCCATTCCAACAGTCCCCCAACACAATCTTGTGACTCATCCCAAGTCACTGTAGATGCCATATAGTCATTGAACCTAGTAAGGCTTTAGTCGACTACCATTGAAAAAGCCTAGTACGATGTCTCCGCGCAGGGTAGCTAGCTGGACTACTCCATCATTCGTGATTTTCTTAACTGTGTAGGGACCAAGCCAGTGTTGTCAGAATTTGCCTGGATGTTTTGCAAACTGGATATTGTATAAAAGGACAAGGCCACCTATGACGAATGTCTTTCGGAGAATATGTTGATCATGGCATGCTTTGTCACAAGCCTTCTAAACCTGTTGATGAAAATTAGCAATAAATCGATCTTCCTCCAAAGCCACCTATTGTGAAAGATGCTCCTCTATGACATCGGGGTCCGCCATATTGGTAAATTCTGCAATGCGTAGGCTAGGAACAACGTATTCAATGGTTATAATAGCCTCTTTGCCATAGACCATCCGGAAGGGGGTTCTGCCTATTAGCTTCTTGCAGGTTGTTTGGTAGGCCCATAGAACAAAGAGAATGCGAACATCCCAGTCACTACGATTGGCATTGCAAACCTTATTTAATGCCTGTTCCAAAATTTTGTTAAAAGCTTCAACCGTCATGTTTGCCTGAGGGTGGTATAGGGTACTCTTCGCATGGTGGATCCGGAATTCCTCATTCAAGGCTTGAATCGTTTGGTTGAAAAAGTGTGTACCTCTATCACTCATTAGGATTTTTGGGCAGCCAAACCTGGTTAGGATCTGCTTAAAGATGAAGTGCGCAATAGTATCCGCAGTAAAATCCTTCACCACTTGTGCCTCAGCCCATCAAGTGATGTAGCTAGTGGCAGTGATGATGTAGCGCACACCTATTTTCTTTCCTGGCAGATTGATGGGTCCTATAAAATCAATGACCCATTTTTCAAAATCATGTAAAGCTACTTCAGGCTGTAAAGGCATCTCATCTCGGTGTGAAGGTCATCCTGTGTGCTGGCAGGTATCGCAAGACCAAAAATAGGTGTACGAATCTTATGCAAAGTAAGCCACCATAACCCAGCCCTAAAAATATTTTGTGTCGTTGCACGTCCCACATAATGGCCTCCTACGACACCTTCATGTGCTTCTGCTAACACGACACACCATTCATGTTCTAGGACATATCTGCATAGTATTTCATCGGTACCTATCTTGTATCACTGACCGGTGAGGATAGTAAAGTCTGCGGCCTGAGTAACCAATTCCTTCTTCTGCTATACCGAATACCCAACTGGGGCCATGCCTATAGTGAGCAACTCAATGATATTAGCAAAGTGTGTGTCAACCACATTAATGATAAACAACTGCGCATCTGGCAAGCCTTTGTCCAAACTAGTAGTTTCTTCCCCCATTTCAATGCGAGACAGATGATCTGGGCCTGCATTTAACCTTTTGGACTTGACAATGATCTCAAAATCATATTTCTGAAATAGCAACAGCCAGCGGAAAATATTCCCCCCCAACACAGGCTTTTTGACCAGGTATTTTAAAGCTGAATGATTAGTGAACATTTTAAAGTGTCCACCCAGTAGATAGTGCCGATATTTCTGCAGTGCATAGACCATAGCCAATCCTTCATGCTTAGTGGTGGAGTAGTTCCTTTCTGCGCCCGAGAGTTTCCGACTCGCAAAGGCAACCGGGTGATTGATATCGCATTGTCCAGGTTGAGTGAGAACAGATCCCAAGGCGATACCAAACACATCCACATGTACATGAAATTCCTTTGACCAATCAGGAAATATTAGTATGGGGGACAAAGATCATCTTCTCTTTGAGCAGTTCAAAGCTCTTCTGACATTCATCATCCCAAAAGAAAGAAACATATTTTTTTAGTAGCTTTTCCATAGGCACTATAATCAGGGCGTACCCCTGAATGAATTTCATGTAATAACCAGTGTGTCCAAGAATATAACACAGTTGTTTCTCCATTGTGGGGACTGCCAGGTTTATAATTACGGCTACCTTCGTAGGATCAACCATCAATCCCTGCCGACAGACTATGTGTCCGAGCAGGATTCCAAATGGCACATAGAAAATGCACTTCTTAATATTCAAGGAAATATGGTGCTTCTGGCATGCATCCAACATTAGTCACAGGTTAGAGACATGTTCCTTTACTAAGCCAAAAACCATCCAATCATCAAAATAAACCTCCAGGAATTTATGATTAAAATCCTTGAATACAACAACTACGACTATTGAAAAAATAGCAGGTGCGTTTTTTAGACCAAAGGGCATGACCGTATATTGGAAAGACCCCCATTCAGTCGTGAAAGTAGTCTTACTGCGATCTTCAGGTGCAATTTGGATCTGATGGTACCCTCAGAACCCATCGGTGAAGGAATAGGCCTCCTGTCCGCCCACGCTATCAAGGATTTCGTCGGAGAAGGGTGTAGGAAAGGGGTCATGGATGCAGGCATCATTTAACTTATGCAGATCTATGTAGATGCATATTTCCCCCTTGGTCTTCTTTTCCTGGATGACCATTGGACTTACCCAGTCTAACTGCTCAACGGGTTCAATGATACCTATGACAAGAATTTTACCCATCTCTTCCTTGACCTTTTGCTTGTATTTAGGTTTGAGTCGGTAAGGCCACTTCTTGATGGGGCGCGCCTCAGGTTTTAGAGTGATATGCATGATACCGAGGTCCCCAGTGATGCCCTTGAGCTCAAAGAACTTTGTCGGAAATAGGTCCTGATACTCTGTGAGTAGTTCTGCGATTTTTCCTACAGTCCCCTCATCCCAATAGTCCCCAATATTAACGTCACACAGCTTAAGATGTTTTGTTACATCAATATTTTGCAGCAATGATCCCACAATAGCATGTTGTCCTTCAGATTCCAGGACGGAAATGTTTCGAGGATTATCCTCGTCCTCATCAATCGCCAAGCTCCAAGAATTGGCTATGTCTTGCATCTGCGCGTCCCATGTCAGGACCGTCGGGGTGGCGTGGTGGGGAGTTTTCTTAAAGAAAAACGCATCAATTTCCTACAGAGCTTCGTCGAGCGTCTCTATCCCTCCAATCAATCCGAATGTTTCGAAAAAGTCCTCCTTTAGCGTTTCCCAGTGGTGGGTGCGTTGGTGCAATTCCGCATCTAAGTACCAAGTGACCGGGATAGGACCCCAAGGCATGAAAAAATAGATGGACCCATTCTTCTATAGCTCGGTTGGACCATCTGGTCATCTATACATGCAAATGTGCGCGGGGGTCCCCAAGTCCGAGGAACACCCTGGTGCGTATGTCAGTTGGAGGGGTGAACCATAGAAGCATCCTTTTCTGACACGTTTCGCAGTCCGAGAAAGCTTTCTTGTGGGTGTCCCCCCAACGCGCGAGTGTCCCGCGCATAGCCAGATTAAGGGCCCAGAGCCGTCGTTCTCTTGGCTCCCTAGCTTCTAGTGTTCTTAGTAATTCCTGGACACTACCAACCTCATCAAAGTGATGTATATCTCTTACCTCTGAGGAAATGCAGTAGAGGGTTCTTACGAACCAGGGATAACGTAGTGCCAAAACCTCGTGTAACTGGTTTTTCCAACTTTATAGTTCCTCATAAATGTTAGAACAACATTCACTATCCCTCCAGAATATCCCGTCTAACGCGGTTTTAATCCTATCTTCATCTTGTGTTGTCAATCTGTAAATGTGGTCTAGTTCCTCCAATTCGTAGGCTGGTTCTGTATACGGCACGCCTTTTGCTGGATCTAGTGGTACTATTATGCATGTACCGTTGTTTTCAAACACCATGCTATGCTTCATGATATTGATGACACCCCCCATGTCTATAGCCCAGTACAGCCCGAGTAGTGCAGGGTACGGATCCACATCTTCCATGATTTCGATGACCTCAAAGTCAGCTAAGACTTTTACTCCTGCGATATCTACCATGACTCTTGGCAACCATCCTAGCGGGATGATCTTCTATTGATTCACCATGTGTAGCTGGATAGTGGACCATTCCAACTTAGGCTCACCCATTCGTTTCTATGTCGGCTTTGGTAGTATGTTCGCATCCGACACCAAATCGAGAATAACTTGGTCCATCTCGTAGTCACCAATCTGCGCAGTCAACTGCATTTCTTGTCCAGTGCGTTTCTTGTAGCCATATAGCCGGTGGACACCTCAGGTCTCAGGAATGGTGGTGGGCCGAGCTGCACAGCTATGCAGTAATACTTGAAGAGTTTCTATAGCTGGTTGGTTACATAGCAATTTCAAGCATGTTGTTAGAAAGGGCTCAACCTCTTCCTCTCTCTCGAGGTGCACCGAAAGCTGCACAGGGCCTACCCGCGCTGCTTGTTCTATGAGGTGCACTTCTCCCCTTGCTCCCTGGGTGACCATCCTACTACGTAGCTCAGTTTTAACCCTTTGCACATTCTACGTAGGGGTGGGTTTTTTTTCCTGCATCTTGGCTATTAAAACTGGGCAATCTTCAATCTCACGGTCCAGTTGCCGGCAATATTTGCAGGATTTCCTGGTGGGATTTGGGCAGTCCCTTGTAAAGTTCCCTATCTCTCCACAATTATAGTAGATTAGCTGCCCCCGACCCCGTCCTGCGCTTCCTCCCAAACCTGCCCTACCCTTTGTTGGGGAGCCACCAAAATTTGCGACAAATCTCGGCGACGCGGGATCTGACTGTACCCTATGGAGGTTTCCTCGATCTACCAGTAGTTCATATGTGCGACAATTCTGCTCATCGTGCCCTAATAATTGGCAGAACCTGCACCATTGTTGCTTCAGATCACCCATAATTAGCTGGGGGCACTGGGCCGTATCATGTAGTCCCGCTACCCGACAGTCATCACACCAGAGCGCAGGTCCGTCGGATCTGGGGAGAAGCAGACTAGGTCCCCCTGTCTATAGGTAATCTGTCAATAGGGAACACTGGTCCTTAGTATGGCCAGACACCCGACATCATATGCATCAGAGGTCTGTGCTAACTCCTTTTCCCCGTTCCGTCCGCAAGCTTTGTATTTCCTTGTGCATGGCTTCGAGCTGATCTTGAATCTGCTGTACTCCCCCCAACATGTCATCCTTAGGTGCGGCTTCAAGCTTCATGGAAGCTTCCAGGGCTTTTTCCTGTGAATTGAAGGTTTGTTGGCCCATTGGTATGCATAAGTGAGGTAGCAACATGGCAATGAACCATTCCATGGGTTGTTTGTCGTCATACTTGAACCCTCCTTCCCTAATTTCTTTCTTCAATCGTTGATCAACCTCCCACACTGACTTAGACGTACCTTGCTTGAAGTCTTTTACTTCTACTACCAACTGAGAGTATGACTTTGGCTTTCGGAACTGTTGTTTTAGGGCATTCTTAATATTTTGAAGGGATGCGCTTCTGTTTTGAGATATGTACCACATATACCAATCCAACGCTCTATCTTCAAAGGCCAAGGACAATTGTGCTCTTTTCACAGTATCTCTCACCACCCCCTGTGCCATCTATACCGAGTCGACGATGAACCAAAAATGATCCATGTCTTCATCGGTTGCGCCTTTAAAGGTAGGTAATTTCAAGTGTACTGCCATGTCTCATTCTAACAAGGCTTCGGTTGAGGGATTTCCCTCCTGCGAGCCTGACGAACCTTGCATCGTTTCTCTCTTCGGCGGGCTACGGATAGAGTGATTATTTTCTGGATTGGTTTGATAATACCTACCACTCCATGTTGTACTCTCCTCCATAGTAGCGCTCATTCACTTTTGCGTCAGATCTTCAATATTTTCTTGTCAGTACTAGATCACTTCCTCAGAATTCTTCTAGGTCCCGGAAACGGAACCATTTGTTGGCTCGAAGGGGTCCTGACCCAGGTTCGGTGTGAAAATTTTGCCAAAAAACCCCTATACTACTGGCCCTTTCGGCAGTGACCTTCTTGCGCAAGTCAAAGTCTCACCCGAAGTAGTATGGGTGGGTGCTGGAACCAAGTTTCTGCACCCTGAGAAAGGATGGGTAAAGCAAGAAGAGTTGTGCTAGGTCCTGTAATCCCTTATTACCTTGTTATTTGCAGGGTTAATTAGGTCTCTTCTCACATCCACGTGCACTAGATCTATAGTTATATGGTTTTATTACAATAACATAGCAATATATAAACATAACAGAATAGATCCAGATCCAAAAACACACTTACACAAATCTTCACAGCTTTAAAGACAGAAAATACACAATACAACAATTACCAACAATTTTCACCAGATTAATCACAGATTCAGTTCTCTATTAATCCTTCTTATTCATTCATTCATCAATCCTTCCTTACGATTCCCTTCCCAACCTGCGCACACAGCAGCAGGGTCCGCACACAGCTAGACTTGGATCTCCATGCACACAGCCAGCAGGAGTCTGTTCCCCAAAACCCAAACAGATAGCTTAAATCACAATTCACATCAATATCTCATCATATCCTTCCCTTACAATACAAAAATGGTCCTCTATTTATAACAATATAGCCTAATATTTCCTATGGTCCGTAAACCGTGGTTTTTAGACCCTTGGTTTACCCTTTTACCCAATACAACGCTTTCGGGGCTTTGACCCACCCCAAAACCCCTTTTCTAGATTGAATATAATAAAAAATATTTAAAATGAACCAGTTTCATAGCTTGTTAGGAGACCCCGTTCCAACAGAAAGCCAATTTAGTCACTACTGCTAGTGCTTTCACTTCTTGTGTAGAATTAGAAACACTACAAAAAAAATGAATGATGCATATGAAGTGTTTGTCAATATTCCAAAGAGGGATCTGATCTCATGAAATCTAATAATTTTTTTTTTATGCATTGAATGGATATTGTGATGAGGTGCTAGGACTCTTTAATCAACTTCAAAATAACAGGAATGAACCCAGATGTAGTTACACGGAGTGTGGTCATTGTGATATATACTCAATTTGGTCATAGTGTTTAATCCTTGAAACTCTTTAGTTGAATGCAAGTTGCAAAGGCGAATCCTAACTCTGTTACCATAATAATTATTTTCATTGATGTGTTGACTTAGTGGCTCTATAGCATGGGTATCAAATGCATGGGCATGATGCCCTGACACTATTTTATGAAATACAAGAAGAAGGCATTAAGGTAGGCCATATCATCTTCATTGTTATTTTATCTGCCCACATCCATGCAGAACTATAGTAGATGAAGGCTAGCATCATTTTGATTGAATTAGTAGAAATTTTGGTGTGAAACCTAGAGTGGAGCATTATGCATGCATGGTTGACCTCTTTAGCCAGTCGAGACACTTGAATGGAGCATATGTGATGTTTTTGAACATCTATGCTACTTCTATGGGATGATGTAGTCAACGTGAGAAAGCTAATGCCAGATAAGGGAATTTTTAAAAAGGAACCAATATCTCATTTTCACAGACAGTTCCAGTTGCTGCTAACTTAGGATGTTTCTAAATATATCACATAAACTCTTTGACAATGTTCTCGAGTTTCAATGATAATACACCCTCTTCATTTGAATTTTGCCTCTCCAAAACCATGGAAAGGAGAGAAATGGATGAATTACAACTGTGCATCCTTCCTCAACAACCCTCAAGGTGGCTGGAAATAGATAATCATGAAAAGCTGTAAGTGTTGGAAAATTCTTGGTTGAAGCCTTATGTTGTAAAAAATTAATCGATCAGGCAAGTCCAAGACCAAGTTTGGGACTCCTTTGAGGAGATTTCGCAAATTTCGAAATTAGCTCAAGTTTTCTACAGTGTTTGGTTATAGAAAATTAGTGTAGCAAAAAAAAAGACATTTTCCCGAAAATAGGCCTGCCTAACATAGGCCAAAAGTTGGGTTACTGGTTTGAAAACAATAATTTCAATGTCAAGAAAATTGGATGAAAGAGGGGCAAGAAAGGGAACATGAAAAGTTGCCTCAAGCTTGCATTATTTTTTGTGCTTGTTTGTCTGTATTCAAGACTCTGCTGAGATTACAATGAATTTCATGGATGTTATAGGGATGTTATTAGTGGATGGTAAGGTCTGGGAGACTATGGAAGTGAAAATATGCGTTTTATTGATAATTCAAATGTGACCAAGCTTAAAAATCAAGATGGTTTCTGGTGCAGAAGGGAAAAAAAATAAAAACAACAAAAAAATGGAGACCTCATGCACCTCTAGAAAGTAGTTCTACGCTACCTCACATCTATTGTAGCTATTGAAAAACTCTCATATATGCTTGAACATTGGAGGAACATAATCACAACATTATTTTCTTTCTCTTTATTCTCTTCCTCTATGAATTTCAAGTCAAGTAAAATCATCACTTCCTTCTATTAATTGAGCATTATATGGAAGGCTTCATGTAGCTATTTGACAAGGTGCCAGAATTTCTTTTCAAGAGACAATTGTTGAGAAAACCATGATTAATGATTCCTACTAGATCCTGTTACAACTAATACCTGAATATGTCATTCCAAAAATTCTCCTCCTTCCAGGTTTTAAATCATCATATCATTTCCCAAGATAAAGAGTGATTTTGTAAGAAAGGTATTTGAGATGCTATTTGGATCGTTTAGAAAGCTTCAGGTATTGGAAAGGTGCTTCCACAATTGAAGAAAGGTGGACATGGATGCTTGATATATTGGAAGATTTCTTGAATTTCTTAGAATTTTTATATTGTCGAATGGATGGGAGCACTCCAACTTTAGAAAAGAATCATTCAATAAAGAACTTTAGTAGCCGAGATAATGAAAAATTTTCCTTATTTCAACTCAGGCAGGAGGGGGGATAGGAGGCGAGGTGGGGGTTGGAATAAATTTTCCAAGTGCAGATATAATTATTATTTATGATCTATATTTCAGTCCCTTTTTTTATTTATGAGCTCAATTGTGATCTCACAGGATAGGCCAAGAAAAACTATTGATTTTATATCAGCGATAATAAAGTGCTCTGTTGAGGAGAGAATATTGCAGCAGTCAAGAACAAAGATGGATTTGGAGAATCTAGTGATGTATCGTTATAAAAATGGAAGTTTAAAGAATTATCTAGATCACAAAGAACCTTTGTGTTTGTGGAGAATGCCACAATACCACCAATTTCATCTCCAAAATTGTTAAGTGAAAAATTACTGAGTGATTATGTTCTCCTGCAATTGTTAATTACTAATAACGAAAAACCATGTAGAAATGTTGTTTATGTTGTGAGTAGATTTCATTGTACAAAGATCAATGTTTCAATATCTTTGGTAATATAAGACCCCATCCAGGTTTCATTAGTTTACTCTGTTAACCAAACCAGGTTTCATAAGTTTATGAAGTACATATGACATTCTAATAGCTCACTACGTGTGTTTGTACTACCTATTTCTTCTACTCAAGGAAAATGGTCTAGCAAATATAAATATGATAAGATATCAATGAAGTAGGTGGTGGGCCCTCTTAGAAGTGAAGAGTATTTGGGAATAGACACTCACTTAAAATAGACAAGCTCCAAAAGCCCATTTCCAAAAATGGGAAATAATACTTCAGCAGGTGCATTGGCCAAAATGTTTATAAGTATTGCTACATTATTTATTTGGTTGATTGAAGCATGGAGATCATACCTAAAATTGGTGGGAAATCTATACAAAGACACTTAGACTAGAGGGTTATCAACCAAAAACTAAGTGGGATATGTTATTGAATCTAGATGGTTAGATTTGGGGACTAGCTAACATTTAAGCTTCAAAAAATGTAAAAGAAAGAGTGCCCTTTCTTAATTGGATGGATGATAGCCAACTTAAGGCTCATGTTTGAGGAGACTTTGAGATAGTTGAAGCTCCAAATGATGAGGAAGATGTCCTCCTAGTAATATTAATTCATGGGGATAAAATGACTTAGAATTTCCTCAAAGCCAAGCTAGGCCTATATGACCCCAACATATTCAAAAATAGCAATTCATCTACACTTTAGCGCACCTAGTCAACTTTCTGCAAGGATATAATGAAGGTTCTAAAGAAGATTCACAAAGACATACACTCAAAACATAATGCTTTTTTACTTTGATTCCCAAGAGGGTTAGTGTTAAAATTGGCAACTAGGGCAAAATTCCACTTTGGACTGCTCCTATGAGCAAGATGATTGTATCATTGTATTTCTCTTTTCGAGAGGATCAAAATCAACCTAAAGATCACTAAATTTGGATAATGAAAAGTATTCATTCACTCAAATGAAATTTCATAAGGCATGACCTTATTTAGGCAGGAAAAATCGAAAATTGAAACTTTGAATTTCCCTCCTCAAGTAATGAAGTCGGCCTACCCAAGAAGGATATAAATAACATATCCTAGGCACTTTGATATTCATTCTTCTCTTTGAAGTAGCCACAGAAGAAGATGATTTCCAGCGAAGGAGATGAAGTCAAGGTTGGGTTTAATTTAGTCATAATTAAGGGTAGAGTTCCAAAAGATGGAGGACGAGATTGGTTTGGGCACATTTATGATTTGTCTTGGGAAATTTATCTTCATCACAAGTCTGATTTCAAGTAGATAGAAGTCGCACCTGTTAAGGGTGATTTTGATGAAAGTTTGGGATTGTTTTAAAGGTGGCATTCTCCTTGAAGCCATCCACACTAGTTTGGATCACCTATAGCTAGGCCACATGGCTTAAGAACCCTATCTTGGAGGCCGATAAACTACAGCAAGAAAGCCACAGTCAAGGATTCTTTATCATGAGGCCATGTAATGGGTTTTGAATGCTAGAAGAAGGCTTATGGGCTACTAGCATTTGAAGGGACTAGTTGAAGGTAATCCATAGTATAGTAAAGTTATTTAAGGTTGTGAATGGGGTAGTTTCTAACTATGTTTATGCCCTAGTCAGTCCTACCAGAATTGTAGAGAAGACACAAGTCCTTGGAGCCTACACCAAACATCAGATTTGTAGTCTTGTTGGAACCATCCTCTTGTCTAAGGGAAGTGGTATTAAACCTTCTCATTTGCAAGTAATTTTGACTTTGAAATATTTTTTTCTCTCTCTCTATTGAGTGTTTGACATTAATAATAAGAAGAATTGATAAGGGTTTTCCACATCTTGGGGTTTTTCCTTGGCTTGAGCCATATTCATGTGTTCTTTTGTCTTGTCTTGTCTTGTCTTAAACTTTTATTACTTATGTTCTTTCATTAGTTACACTTATGATTAATGAGATCGATAATGGATTAATGGGCGAACAATGTAACTAACCTAAGATAAGAACATGTTAACTCAAAATTAACATGGTTTCAGAGCCAGGTGAGGACAAGCCCAACCTTAATATATTGCAAGCTCCAAGAAGCACCTAAGGAATTTCAGCAGAAGTCACCTTCAAAACTTTGTGGTAGGATAATTTTGAGTTCAAAAAGGACAATCTGTGAAATTTTATTAAATCCTTATACAAGCCCTAATCAGTGAAATTGGGCACAAATTCAAAGAGTAGCTCAGTCATCACAAACAAAAGCTGGAAGTCATCAAGGTATGTTTCAGAATTTATGAGGTGTGTTTTTAAGTGGTTTTAAGATATTTTCAGAGGTATATTTAGCAGTAAAACTTTAGAAGGAGATGTTTCCCTTCAAGATCCCTACCTCAACTATGAGGTATCACAGTAACATAAAATAATTTATATGTCAAGAACTCCTAATCCCTTGGCCTAGTGGAGTTAAGACAATTCAGAGTTTACTATGATCTAAATTCATCAGTACTATGGAAGATTGAGTAACTTGATTCATATTCTCTTTAAAATCAATAAGAAGTATTTCTGGAATTATTGTAGTATCACTGTAAGAATAAAATGATAATCTCGACCTCTTTTCTACAACAAAAATCTAAACATTCTTTTGATGTGTGGAGCTCTAGATATAGTGACCTTATCCTACAATTAGGACATCAAAGAACAAGCCTAATATCTAGTGATTCTGGCTCCATTTGGATGTCATAAGGCAGTTTATCTCTACAAGACTGAGCTCCAAGTTTCACCGTCTTTTGTGATCTTCATCACAAAATAGTGAAATCTTTTGGTAAAATTTCCGTTGTTTCAAGAAACTACATGTCAATGAAAGGTCTAGCTCAGATATTGTTTTTAAGACCTTCATTCTTGTGGCCCTCTTAGGGCACCACTCCAAAAAAATATCTACACTATACTATGATTAAAGTGGCACAAGAAGATCGAAATGTTCAGGAAGTAAGAGGAAAAAAAAAGTTGAATAGAACCTCAGTTCCTCCTTTACAAAGAAGACCTAATCTTCCTATGCAGACTTGTGCAACTCCATTTGAAGGGCAGCGTGATCTCAATTCTATACAAAGTTTAAAACAGTTACCAAAGTCAACAAATTATTATTTTTTTCTTTAGGCCTTGTTCTTAATAAGAAGCATCAGTCTTGAAGCTTGCATACCTAACGCGATGAACCTAAAGTATGGAAGTACAATACATATGTTATAATGATATCTAACAGATCACTGTGTGAAAATTCAAGATGTAAAAGTGTTGTGTAATGGAGATAAACCTTGTTACATATATATACATATATCTTCTTCACCGGTTGCCTACAAGCCAACCTACATAGCATACTGATCTCAGTGACAAGCACTGTGTGAGCATCTCTGTTCATTAGAAATATGGAATGACTTAAGAAGCCTGTGGAGCATATCTATATTTGATCAAGCGAAATCTTAGCCCTCTTAAATATATTATGTATAGTTTTATTCGTGTTGTTAAATTAATAAAAAATCTACATACATCGATACAGTGACCAAGAATCTGACCTGGAAGACACTCTTAGTATTTTTTTCATAAAAAATATGATAAGATCCATGTGATGTGTTGATCAGATGTCTAGGCCTTGATTTTTCCATAACATAGCGAATCATATCCTGATCATTTGTGCATGATGATGACAAACAAATAATTGAAGTGCATTAAGACCTTTCTAAAACTTCTGGGAGCCTTTTTTGAACTTGCCAAGGTTCTGATCAGCATCCCTTCTACCTGTAGAATGCATCCATGTGGAGATTTTCTCTCTAATAAAGACTTGGGATTGTTCATTATATTTTTGTGTATGAACATCTTTACAACTAGTGAACAAAATAATAACACTGCATGACTAACCAAGTTTATATATATCAATGTTGGATTATATTAGGGATTACACAATTTAAATTAGAGTCTTGGTATCTATGTCATGATGATGTAGTTATTTTGTATTAATGCCTAGAAGGACAAAAAATTATCATCTTAAGGTAGGTCTATTGGCATCATTAAGAAAATATCTCAGTTAAGATATATGGACAAAGACAGTTGAATACTCCAAGTTCTGAAGGGAATTTATAGATTTTCACTACAAATTGTTAAGAGCTAAATCATAGATTATAGTTCTGAAATGCAGAACAATTCCAGATATAATAGAATCCATGACTTGAAGGATTTGATTCTCAAAGACCTTAGTATGTTCTTTAGTGATCTAATTGGAAAATTTAAAAACAGTGGTATGAATATTTTGTAGAATACATGATGGTTTCTACATATGTTGCAAAGCTAACTTTAGCACGAGATACTTACAAATGGTCTTTTGAGCAAAAGTGGAGGAAGTTGCTATTGATGCTGAGAACCTTGTGTTGCAGATTGACAGGGTCAAAAAATCATTTTGATGATTATTTATGTATTGATTATGAGCATAGAGGGAAGGTCAATCTCCCTACATTCAGAGGGACCTATGGACAATCCATGATAATTGGATTACTCATACACAACTAATGATTAATTTTACATATCTATCTGAAGTAAGGCTTCAAAGGGAGCCTTAGAGATGAATATGACCCAAGCAATATGACAGGAAAAGTAGCTAAGACTTGGGGAGCAATGATTGAAAATGCAGTTTTAATAATGTATGTTATAAGTCTTTCACAGCCTGATGAAATGGAGAAACTATTGATGCCTGGTTTTCCTATGCCTCATTTATTGACACTTTCTCAGATATTTCGATATTATATCGATTAGAAGAATGATGATACATTACACGGTTATGCTACTTTGAGAGCTCCATTAAAGCTGAATGCATGATTTACTATGAAGCCACATTATTCAAAAATCTCTTTAGTGAGCCATTTATGCACTTTGTCATTGCAGAAGAATATTTCGATAATCCAGTATTTCACATACCTCTCCATATGTTATAACAAATGACATTCCTGTTGTAAGAAATGTTTGAGCAGACATATCTCATGATGAGCAGGTTGTGTGATGGACATTGTGCACTCTGAAAAGACTAGTTTAGTTTGTGGTCTTCCCGAGTATGAAGGAGTAAGAACAGTTGCAGAGGATTACTAAGTAATATCAAATTCTTTGCTATAAATAAATATGTTTGTTATACATTTTTACGCTATTGAATGGAGCAATGAGGCTTCCATTTATCCAGTTTTGATTTCTAGGAAGCAACTTGGCACTATTCCCTATATGAAGGGATTATTGGTTGAAGAATTGAGCTCTGGGAACTCCTGGGGGCTTGGGGTACTTATTGAGCTATAAGTTACCATAGGGTGAGTGTTTCACCTTCCCCTAGTGGAGCACTATGTACAGTGTGAGTGGTTCACCTTCCCTTTGATGGTTGAGATGTATGTAGGGTGAGTGGTTCACCTTCCCCTATGTCCATGGACACATGTGTATAGTGTGAATGGTTCACCTTCCCCTACAATTAATTACATGTATAGGATGAGTGGTTCACCTTCTCCAATGGCATATGAGCAAGATGAGTGGTTCACCTTCTCTTGCGGGTACCCCAGTGAGAGATGCATATAGGCATCTGTTGACATGTCGGTGGGATGTGATTCATCCTTTCCCCACATCTTGGATGCTCATTCCTATGATTGATGGATGACATGTCAGTGGGATGTGGTTCGTCCTTTCCTCACGTGTAGGATTCTTCCTACTATTTTTGGTTTGCATGCGTGTAGGATGTGGTTCTTCCTTTCCCTACTCTTGGTGTTTTGCAAGCCTGTAGGAGGTGGTTCATCCTTTCCCTACAATTATTGTGATGTGCGACTATAAAAATTGGTTTATCCTTTTGCTATGTGTGATAATTATGTGTGTTTGTAGGATGTGGTTTCACCATTCCCTACGAGTGGTTGTGAGAAGGATGTGATATGTTCTTTCCCTGCTAATTTTCTTGCATCATCCTACCCATGAAGTCTGGACACATGGGAATTACTTCTCATTTGGCCAATGAGTAGGGAAATGAGGATAGGGACCATAGCACTAAGGATGGATGCATTGTGTACTATTGTCCTCCCTATGTTAGGATGTATGGTGTTCAAAAAACTGATTTGGGACTAATTGAGGTTCTACCTCTGAACTAACTTTTGTCAGTAAAGAGTGGAGAGGTCTTTTGAATTACTTTTGATCAATTCTTCTTTATTATTCATATCAGTGTTCAGCAAAGTAGAGCAGAGCAGAGACAAGATTCAGAGATGGTTCATGATGGATGGATTGGCGCGTGTAATTCTCCCTAGTTGAGAGGGAGTGTTAAAATTGGAAACTAGAGCTAAATTCCTCTTTGGACTGCTCCTATGAGGAATATGATTGCATCATTGGATTCCTCTTTTCAAGAGGATCAAAATCAACCCAAAGATCACTAAATTTGGATAAGGAAAAGTATTCATTCACTCAAATGAAATTTCATAAGGCGTGAACTTATTTAGGCAAGAAAAATTTTAAATTTTAAATTTGGATTTCCCTCCTCGAGTAATTAATTCAGTCTACTAGAGAAGGATATAAATAACCTATCCTATGGACTATGATATTCATTCTTCTCTCTGAAATAGTTGCATAAGAATGTTATTTCTAGCAAAGGAGATGAAAGCAAGGTTGGGTTCAATTTAGTCATATTCGAGGGCAGAGTTCCACAGGATGGAGGACGAGATTGGTTTGGGCACATTTATGATTTTTCATGGGAATTTTATCTTCATCGCAGGTCCAAGTTCAATTAAATAGAGGCCACAACTATTAAGGGTGATTTTGATGATAGTTTGGGACTATTTTGAAGGTGTCATTCTCCTTGAAGCCATCCACACTAGTTTGGGTCACCTACAGCTAGGCCATAGGGCTTAAGAACCATGTCCTAGAGGCCAAGAACCTACAACAATAAATCCATAGTTAAGTCTGCTTTATCATGAGGCTGTGTAGTGGGTGTTGATGCCTAGAAGAAGGCTTATGGGCTACTAGCATTTGAAGGGACTGGTTGAAGGTAATCCGTTGTCTAGTAAAGATATTTAAGGTTGTGAATGGGGTAGTTGTTGACTGTGTTTATGCCCCAGTTAGTCCTACCAGAATTGCAGAGAAGTCACAAGTCCTTGAAGCCTACACCAAACATCAGATTTTCAGCCTTGTTTGGACCATCCTCTTGTCTAAGGGCAGCAGTATCCAACATTCTCATTTGCAAGTCATTTTGAATTTGAAGTATTGTATTCTCCCTCTCTGTGGAACATTTGAAATTAATGATAAGAAGAATTGACAAGGGTTCTCCCCATCTTGGGGTTTTTCCCTAGCTTGAGCCATATTCGTGTGTTCTTTTGTATTGGCTTTTCTTTAGCTTTTTCTTACTTATGTTCTTTCATTAGTTACACTTATGATTAATGATATTGCTAATGGTTTAACAGGAAAATTATGTAACCAACCTAAGCTAAGAACAGTTTAAGTCAAAATTAATAGTTAGCATGTACAAGTACTTGAGAGATGACTCTCTGGCCATCAACTTATTTTTTTCTCTATCTCCTAGGGATCTAAGAAGATGCACATTAAAAAGAGAGAGAGAAAGAAATTCTTACTGAATGTCTCCCATCTTCAACACCAAAGTTGTGTCAATTCAATCAAACGAATATGGCACCAAACCCAAGACCTGTAGGATCTAAGAGCTGGAATCCCTATTGGGGTGAGACTATCAACCAAGACACTACATTTTGTAGGCTATAGGTGATGGCACACAACTACAAAACGAAGGTTCCATAAAAATGTAAAAGAAGAACTAGAGAAACTCAATCAATTCAATCATTGTGCTAAGAAATTTCATGCCCAAGCAACCAAACTCAAACCCTTGCTTAAGTTGATGAAATTAGGTATGAAAAAAGAGCTCACCGAGGCATCCAACTGTACAAAAATTAAATTCATGTGAAGACTAACCAAAGATTTTTTCAAATCAATGACCTCCATGTGGGTTTCTAAACATATGGTAACCATCAAATATGCAAGAAATTGCATCACTAAATTTAAATATAGTGAAAAAAAAAATCACCCAATATAGGACCATGCTTAATATCGAGGATTAAATAGGGAGCATTAGATGGACATGCAAATGTGCCTGAATTTTGTATTCCATTGGTTAAATCTACAGCATGAAAAAATGGATATTGTCCACTTTATACCCTATATTAAGAGACTTTGAATGCACTGTCAGAAAAGCAATCCCTCAGTCACTCAACTTCTAAACAACACTGTGAATGATAAGAACTTCTGTGGGTTAAAAAAAATTTCATATCTATATTTATCATGGAGCATTCACTCAACTTATAAACAATACTGTGAATGATACGAAACTTCTATGGGTTAAAACATTTTTCATGACTATATTTGTTCATGGAGCATTTAATTTTGAAAATCAGCAACCCATTTTATTGATAACATTATACAAAATACAACAACCCTTGTTCTGGGAATGCCTTGTCTATCCATAAATATTACTAATTAACTCCATGAGAAAGGCATATAGGACTACAATTTGGTCCCAGGGATGGAAGATTCAAGTTTTACTAGGACTGGAAGGAGATGTTTGTATCTCAATTGGATGACTATATCTAACCTAAAGAAATAAGCATGGACCTGGCAGCTGTGGGCAACGCAAAGTTGTCTTTGGAAGCTAAAGTGTTAGCCTAATTCAACTGTGTACACAAATTCCCCCCAATCTTATTGAAAAATCCAGTGCATAGGCTTTATTTTATGGGGTTAGCTTTGACATTACTAATAACGTTTGTTGCTTGAAAAAGGAGTTTCACATATTCATATTTATTGTGATTCTATGAAGAATAAAATGGCTAAAAGGGGAAAGTAGGATGTTGAATCTATTCTTGAGGCCCATTTATTTTTCACATTTGTATAGAGAAAATAACAAAGATGCAGACTCCCTCTACAAAAGATGGGCTATATCTAGATGCTTTTTCATAGACTGTGCTAAAATCAAGAGAGATGGGCACACTTAGTATCTATCTAGAAGTTTATTGGATAACTATTACCTAACAGTATTATTTTATATTTTTTTGAGGAATTTGTTCCTATATACCAGCATAGATCCATCTTAAATCCATAAATATCAAGTGCTGAGAGGTATCAAATCTTGTTAAGTGTAAATTATTTTGATCATTTAATATGGCTAAGAGGAATATAAGATGACAATATTTCTATGTAAAAATCATATTCATGGTATTTCTATTTTAGTAAAATTAGATCTCTAATTTTTATCTCCTATATAGCAGTTCTTATACTAGGGGTGTGTGTGTATGTAACATATAACATTATTATTCATTTGGGTCTAGCTCAGGTGGTTGAGAGGAGGAATGATTGTTATCCTCTCCACCCCAGTTCAATTCCTACAGGTGACATGTTGAGTTCTTAATGAGTATATTGTCGTGATGGATTCAACAACAGTTATTAACTAGCCTTGTTCCCTAAATATTCTATGGTTTAACTTGGGTAACATCCTCAAAATAATGAGGGAAATTACTCCGGGGTTTTCCTTAGGCAGTGTAAGATGGAAAAAATAATATAATATTATTATTATTTGTTAGAAGTTATATTTTTTTAAGTCAACATGTAAATGTTACCCACATATGTAACAACATCTCCATCATGCTGGGTCTTAGAGCACCTTGTTACTCTTGATGTAATGATGCCAATGTGTAGGTCGCTGCTCACTTTAAATTTTTAAATAGTGATGATAACTTATGATGGTGTAGGTTGTGGCCCACCTCATTTGTACTATTTTTTACCCTATCATGATGTATAATGGTGGCCCATTTGGGCATTATGGTTTTTAGATGATTCTTTCAACACTGTATATAGTTTTCAGAGATTTTATTTTTGAGAGCCTTAACTGATGTTGAGCTGTTTTTTGTAAAATAGTTGTATTTGAGCCTTTGGTTAAATTCTCCCTTCTCAGGGTAGTCCCCTTAGGAGTTTTTGATAGTCTTATTAGTATACCTTTTTGGAAATTATTTTCGATGGTTGGGAAGGCATCATGCATGTCTAGAATGTCTTTCCATATGAATAGAATATGTTTTTTCTCCTGGGGAAAAGGAAACATCTATATGTTCAAACCAAGTTACCTGGCCAAGCATAGTAGCTTCTGGTTTAATTCCTCCAACTCCCCAGCCAAAAACACCTAATCCATCTATCATCGTTGTGGGAATCAGTTCCAACAACACTATCCGAATAAAGTATACTATTGGTATTAAATACCACCCTTCCCAGATATTCTAAATTCACCTGCAGGACCAACAATGTTGTTTAAGTATTCATATTCTTAGAGGTCTCATGATATAAATTCACTCATTTAAACCTATTTTAAAATTTAAACCGAAACTAAAAATTTGGGGAAACAATAGTTCAAGAAGCCTTACTTAAATTTTCGAGTTGGTAAATAGTAAAAGTACTCTAGCATGAAGAATAACCATGATGAAGGATGTTGACAAAAAGGAAAGACATAACAAGACATGTGATGAAGAAGCTATCATGGTAACACTAATATTGATTTGGTATTGATGTCCTTATTGGAATATGACTTTTCTACCTAGAAATATGTGTTGCAAGTATTCATGAGACAATTGGGAACTATCTTGGTAAATTTCTGTTCACGACTCACAACTCAATGTATGAATTGAGTGATGACTTTGGCATATGGCCCAAAGGAAATTAATACAACATGTGTACACTGCACTGGTCAGTAAGGTAGCAGTGCATGAAATAGCTTGATGATCATGTTTTGATAATGAAGGTCACTTTCCCGATGTTTTAGAGAGAGCTATGACTAAGCTCTACATTTTTTAAATTAAGAGGATATAGTTGATGATGATCAACTGATGTGGAAAGTGATGAACCCTGTCTCAATGAGAAGTTGTGAGAAAAGATGGCTCTGTGATATTTCGGAATGTTGAAGTTCACATATGACATGATGATGCGAAAGGAGGAGCCCATGTAGCTACTAATTAATGCCCCAACCCCGCCTTTGTTTTATACACTAAAAAAGGCCACTGATTTACAGAAAAGGTCTATCCCTGCAATGTGCCTAGATTTAGAAGTGACTGTGAAACTCTAACTCTATATATTCCTAGAGATGTACCCTCCCTGCATGAGAGAATACACAGAATAAAGAGCTAATCCTCCTAGAATAGAGCACCCATGGTTCAAATGTGGAAAACAACTCAAACATAGTGTCTACTCTAAATTTGGATGACTTCCTAAGTCATGTACTTTCACAAAATCTAGAAATGTTAAATGCAAAGTAGGACAACAATTTCTAATTAAAGAAAAACCTAAAACTGGAATTCTCTAAGGCTAGAAAATGTCTAAAGGTATAAAATGCATACATCTTTACATCTCTACATATCCATTGCAGCACCATCGATCATCATTACTCAAAGTGTTGCACACAACCAAGGTTTTACAGCTCTACTGAAACTAGTGACTGCATGATGCTAAAGAGAACAACAATTCAGCAACACAGTTACAGAAAATTAACACTCTTCCTTTGCAAGGAAGGTGTTATCCACTAATCCAAGTCTCTCTCTCAACATTTCAAACTTCTCCTTATCTAGGAGCTTTGTTAAAATCTCTACAACCTGCAAATGTGAAGGAACATAATCGAGGACCACTGCTCCCTTCTGAACTATGTCTCTAAGGAAATGGTGCCAAATATCTATATGCTTGGAGAAATTGTAAAGTACTAGATTATCAAGACTCAAAAGGCCCCAACATCTGATCATTCAACTCTGATATCAACTTTCAAGCCATACGGCCACACAACTAGCACTCCAAATATTCTAAACTCAAAACACACAAAATGAATGAATGATGGAAGATGTTTAGGGAGAAGCCTTTTACTTTACTGATCATGTTTAACCTAAAATTTGTAACCACTTATGGTTCCAGCATAATAAAAAGTTAAAAGAAACTTTATTTCCTAAATTTGTGGCACAATTTTGTGGAGTTAGGGAGTGTGAAATGGCATGAGGTGTGAGTACTAGGATAGGGTGAGGCTAGATCAAGGTGGGGAAAGATTGTTAGAACAGTGGGGGTTGAGTGGTTAGGGTGCATATTAGAGTGTGTAGGGAGAAGGGAGGTTTGGATAGAGGCATGGAGCATCCTTAGTGGTTAGAGAGCATGGTCATGAAACTTGAAAGTGCTCTCATGAGAGTGCTAGGTTAGCGGGACCAGATTAGGGGCACAACAGTTTAGGAGCGTGTTGGAACATGTTAGGAACATGGCAGTTTAGATTCCAGACAGAGGGAGGGAGAATCTTGAGTGCCTTGGAAGTAATGGTCCTGAAAGCACTCCTATACAGGAGACCATAATCCCAAGGTGTGCACAAAGCCATATTTTCTAAGATGTTTGAAATGCATAGTGGGAGCATTCTCAAAGATAACACTTTGGCATGTCTGGTTCTAACCTATATGCTAATATGAATTAATAATATCGTTGACCATTGTTATTAAAGTGAGGATTGGATGACATTTCTAGATTTTAAAATAATTAAAATACATCAATTCATTATTTTATTGAACCTTTAGTTCTTTGAGAGCATGGTAATAAAAAAATTTCCATGAGAGTGCTAAGGTAGTGGGACTAGACTGGGGACAAAGAAATTCTAGAGCATGCTGGAACATGTGGGGAGCATGGCAGTTCAAACAGAAATAGGGAGCACTTTGAGTGCCTTGGAAGTAATAGTCCTGGAGGCACTCCTATACAAGAGTGCCATGATCCCAAGTTTTGCACTAAGCAGATTTTCCTAGAGTGTCAAATCTGTAGTGAGGAGAATTATCAAAGAAGACACTTCTGGTATGCCTATTTCTAACCTATATGCTAATATGACTCGCGAGTCTTGTTAACCATTGTTAGTAAATTTAGGATTGGATGAAATTTCTAAATTTTTAAATAATTAAAATACATCAATTCATTATTTTCTTGAACCTTTGACAAAATATATCTTAAGCTGAGTGGCATGAAATGCATATCCATCTTCTCCTCTGGATTTGAGGGTAAATGCTTTGAAAACCAAAAATTGAAGGGAAGCTTGCTAATGCTTTTGGATTAGGAAACATTTTTGGGCATAAAATAAGCTAACTTAAATTTTATGCCAAAAAAGGGGCCCCATAGATGAAAAACAGTAAAAAAGAGAAGAATACACAAAAGTATGTAATCCCTTTAAATCTCATCTCCTTTATGTTTTTTCTCACCACATTTTTCACCACATAACATTAACAAGAATTTTCTTTTTCCAGGATCACTGATGTAAGAGAATCTATAAAAGGCTATTAGTCTAATTTGTCTCTCTCTCTCTCTGCATTGTGAATGATGATTTATTGTTTCTATTATTAGCTAATTTGTTAAAATTCAATGCCTCTCATGCACATTGTATCTATTACCATTTGTTCTTTTGTTAAAGACCAGGGAGGTTTGTTACTGAAACCATTCTATTGCAGAAATTTTTATTGTTTCCAAGTGTTTGGCTATAATGATCTTAAGCATATTGATTTTTGTATTTGTTGAATGATCTTGATAGTTACTAAGGTTTTAAAAACATTCTTCCATTATGTTGTTTTAATAATGCACAATATCAAACATTGCACATTGGAAATATTAAGTAGACACACTTAGTTTTGCAATGTTTCAGCATGCAGATTGGTTCACAATTGAAATATTCTTCTCACACTACCTTGGAGCCTGTGAAGGAAATGTTTTTAATATATTGGTATTTTTCTTTTATGTGACTACTTAATGATATTGACCATCATCTAAAAACTATGACAAAGCTCCTAAACACAAATTCCATAAATTTAAAATGCACACCAAAGTCTATCTAAAAATACAAGGCTAAAAAAAGCTTGCAATCACCACAATTATATTATGTTTGTATACCATATTTCATCTAAATAGCCATGAGCCAAAGCAGTTAAAGCCAAAATTTTCAAATTCAGATACCTAGTGGAAATTTTATGTTAACAGTCAAGGCTAGAAAAAGCTCCTAATCACCCCAATTTATATTGTTTGCATAACGTGTTGCATATGAGCAACCATTCCCCAAAGTTTTTAAACCCAATATTTGTAAATTTAGAAATATATATTACATTTTATCTAAACAGTAGATAGTCAAGGATTGAAAAACCTCCCTATCACCCCAATTTCCTTTAAGAAATGAGTACGGGTTTTAAGAAATGAATACCTTTCTCGCCAATATAGCCTCCTTGTCTTTTGCCCTTCTTGGTAGATCGTCCAATGCTGCATACAGATTCTATGTGGTAGTTAGTGAATCCCAATTCATTTTTAAAGACCAAAAAAGTAGCAGAGGCACCCATACCTGTGACATCTCAGATTGTAATCGCGGAAGCATTTAAAATGTGCATAAATTCTTTAAAATCTATATCAATTAATTGGTTGGTGATAGTTATCCCACGGTTCTTACAAATCTCTCTAAAATGTGTTGTGTTGGAAAATTCCCATTTCATTTGGCTTAGCATCAAATTTTTAATTCTCGGCATGGTAGACATGATGCAATATGGCTTGTTTTCTGTAGGAATAGCTCATGTACAGAGGAGAATCAACAGATTATCACTCACACCTTCACCTTTTTCCTCCTCCGTGGAATGTTGAACATACAACCTCTTGAGTGCCTCGTTGCACTTGTCTAGAAGAGTTTTGAAGTGACACACTCTTGTAAAATGAATTCATCATGATTGGAGGAACTCGGAATCCAATTTCTTGAGTTCACTGATAAATTCCTTCTGTGAAATGAAATCGTTAAATCACTACGATTGGTGTAAGCTAAAATCATGAAATCACTACGATTGGAGGCACTGAGAATCCAATTTCTTGAGTTCAGCCAAGTGTATCAGATCAGATCTATGACATCATGGACGTCCCCTTCCTCCTCCCTTAGTTGGACAAACCCTACAACATGAGGAAAATATACGAGGGAATGAAAAATTTTGATATTCAAAAAACATAACCTTTAACCATTTGATCATGGTCATGTAAAACTTTGTATTAAGTAATGGCTTACAATTTTTTGATCATGGTGGTGTAAAACATTTTATTAAGTAATGGGTTACAATGGGTTGGAAAATATGAGAGCTCAAAGGACTAAAGGACCATGAAGGACACAAAAGCTAAATATGAAGTTGAATAATTTTTGAGGAAGTAGAAATAACTAATCAGTGGTGCTTGAACTTGATGTGAGAAAATGAAGAAGATCAAGAAGGCAATGAGGATTTATAAAACAAACCGTAAAAATGTCACTTTTAAAATCTCTTATGTAGTAACCTAATGTCATTTGGGTAGATATCACAATTACTTATGTAAGTAATGGTGTGATCATATTTTTCATTCTCTTAGAGGAACTCTTTCTAGAAATGCACCCCATGAAGCATAAATCATCCTAACATATAAATTTGAAGTAATATAATTCATCCTATGACTATCTTCAAAATAATTCTCTCTGATAGCCTTGGTGATGGTGTAAGGCTCGTATCAAAATGGTATGAGCTTCATTTGGGATTTTTTCAATTGTTCATTATGCAAGTCCAAGCATCACTCGTCACCAACCTGAAACTTATGTGGAACCAAATGGATTGTGTATCTGCTTGTACTTGGAGTTGGCAACTTTCTATAAAATATCATGAACTCATTATTGAATTTGTTAGATACATTCCTCAAAATTGGTTGCATTGCTTAACTCATTCCAAGTATGGGAGGCATCTTCATGTGTTATTCCATGAATACAGCTACATTAATTTGTGTCAATTTTTGGGACCCCAAGCACACCTAAAAAGGCTTGTGAGCATTGAAATATGAAGATTTATGTCAAATTTCTGTTGAAAATATGGAAGGCTTTCAACATGTGTATGTGGATCCTCACAATTTTATACTCTAAGGATATCTACAATAATCATATCGAGTACTTTTTATTTATCAATCTAGGGATGGAAGGCAGTGGATTTGGTGAAGATTGATGCACATTATCGACCAAAGGTTAAACCAGAAAAAAATAAGGAACCTACTATCCCTATCAAGAAATATGGTCTTTGGCAACCCAAAATGAACCAAAATATGCTCGAAGAAGAGCTTATGAGTGGATTTTGTTTCGACAAAATTCGTATAGCCTGCCAAAATTATCATCCAAAGAAAGTGATCAAAAACAACAAAAAACACTTTTGTTACCATGCTTGGTTGAGGGAAAACATTATCTAGAGTAGGAAAATGCCTACTATTGAAAAATGTAGAAATAAAATCTCAATTTGACTTTGCCTTGGTTTAATTGAGAAAAATCAAATTTCCACATCATCAAACAACTTGGAGGCAGTTAACTGAGGTGACATGGATCTTGTCACTAATTTAGCTTAGTAAATTCTAGTTAGAGGAGTTAGAGTTTAGTTAAGCATGTGTGATTGCTAATTTGTAGCAATCAGGGTCAGTTATTTCAAGTTGATTTCAGTTAAACTAGTTCTAACTCTTGGAGAAATCAGTGGAAGGTTAGTTGTGTAGTGGGACTTCGGTATAACTCAGTGATCATCCCATTTGTGGTGGAGATTCCAAGGCAGTGCACAATTAATTATATACTATATTGAGTGTACACGAATTGTATTGGTAAGGTGATCAACCCTAGGAAATTGCGCAAGCATTTTGGAGGAATTTCCTAAATAATAGGGGCCTAATTCCTCTGGACTTGCGCAAGGAAATAGGGGCTCAAGTAGAGGCAGAAATTGACTAAGTTTTGGTCAGAGCTTCCTAGTGAGTGGAGAGATATGTTATTCACTTGCAAGTTGTGCTTAGAGCGAATAATCAATTGTAATACATCTTTATTCATCTGATTTAATGCAAGCAGGCATAAGGGATTTTTAGCAGTTGCTTTCCCCTAAAAAATACTATGTTCGTGTGTGTTATTTTTTATTGCATATTTGTGATTGATGTTCTAAATTATGAATTTAATTCCACAGAGAAATAGAGTAGGATTATAACTTGTGATTTAGATTAAAATCACATAAGAATAAGAGTGTAAGTGTCTTTAAGGGAGTGTAATTGTCTGTCAGGGAGTGTAAGTGAGTTTTAGGTGTCCCATGGACGAAGTGTGTTAGGAGAATTTCATAATAGGACTTGTAGGAGTAAATACTACGATTGTGAAAAGGGGATGGAAAAATTCGTTTCAGACAAAGGGAGACTTTGGGATAGACATAACACTATTTTTTCAATGACTTGGTTGGGTTCCCAAGTCACAAAAAAAGTAAGGTTATCTATGAGGGCATGACAACTAGGGAGTTCTGAGGTGTGTAGGGAATCCCAAGAAGGGCTAACACATGCTATAAATTTCTAAGGCATGTTAGGAATTCAAATATGTGTTAGGTGCTAGGGAGTGCCAAGGAAATGGGAGGGAGGACTAGTTTCAATTGCATGTAAATGAATGAATAAGAGTGTGTGATAGGGAGTGTTAGCAAGTTCTAGGAGTGCTCGGGAGGGAGTGAAAAGGCATGATAGGTAGTGCAAATGCATGATAGAGTGCTAGGAAAGCATGCCAATATGTGCCAAGTTCGAGGTTGTGCCAATGTGTGCCAAGGAGTGCTATGGAGTTCTAGAGAAACACAAGGGAGCACTAATATGTCAAAATGCATGGAAATGAATGAATAAGAGTGTCTGACAGGGAGTGTCAATGAGTTAAAAGTGTTTTAAGGAGGAGTGACAAGGAAATTTTGGCAGTGCACAGGAATGTTAGAGTGTTAGTGCGGCATGTGGCCAAGATGTGGCAACACATGCAAGGAAGTGTTAACTGGGATTACCACAGAAACACAAGGGAGTAATATGTCAAAATGCATGGAAATGAACAAATAAGATTTTGTGATTGGAAGTCTCATCGAGTTATATGTGTACTAAGGAGGGAGTGAAAAGGTATGCTAGGCAGTGTTAAAGCATGCTAGAGGCTAGGGAGACATGCCAAGATGTCTTAGGTGTTAGGGTGTACCAACAAGTGCCAAGGAGTGTTAAGGAATGTTATAGAAACACAAGGAAGGACAAGGTAAAAATGCATGGAAGATCGAAATGAATGAATAAGAGTTTGTGACTGGGAGTGTCAATGAGCTCTAGGTGTGCTAAGGAGAGAGTGATGAGGTATGCTAGGTAGTGCCAAGGAATTATACAGTGCTAGGGTGGCATGCCAAGATGTGCCAAGTGTTAGGGTGTGCTAATGCATGATAGGGAGTGTTAGGGTGTGTTAGGGAAACACAAGGAATCAGTAGATCAAAATTCATGGAAATGAACAAATAAGAGTGTGTGACAGGGAGTGTCAATGAGTTATATGTGTGTTAAGGAGGGAGTGACAAGGTTATATGCTAGGTAGTGCCAAGGTATGCTAAAATACCAAGGCATGTCAGGAAGTGCTAGGGTGTGTTAGGGTGTGTAAAATCATGCCAAGGAATGTGGGGGATGTTAACACATGCCACATAGTGCCAAGGAATTTAAGACATGCTAGGTGCTATGGTATGCCAACATATAAATTTTTTTTCTTAGTTGTTTTACAACCACAGTTGGATGTGATAAGCCTTGTCTTGGTAACTTGTTAAGTGGGATGAGTTGAGACTGGACATGAGTAGCCTAAGATGCGTTACATGTAGTTCTTAGGTGAACAAGGCATATGTTGAATTTCCACGACATATGAGAATTTGGTTTTGGTATTAGAATATTTGATCCAAACACAGTCAAGTGCCATAACACATTTACTTTGCACAATGAAATCTACACATATTAGGGAATCAACTAGTGCACAAGACAATTTTTAACTTTTTGAAACCATCCTTCGTTAAATTACAAACTATAATACAATACGCTAGAGCTCTTGTACCAGGGATCATGGCCCTTGACAATCACAGTGATACAAGGAATAAAAATAGGGCTTGGTGTTAGTCTTTTGATAACCAATCTACCTCAAAAAATACAACACTTTAACCACTTTTTCATGGTGGCCACACATAGCCCTTTCAATCCACATGTCTCGAACATGACATCTGGAAAGTCCTCTTCCCTCCCATTATGAAACTCCTCAATTTTCTTCTATCAATGATCAACTCCAATCAATGTATAAATATGATTTATTTGGATTCATTTGTATCATCACTTGACTTGGGATCTCTCTATCTTTAGAGAACTTTACATTTTTCCTTGGAGGACTATTTTGGATGATGGATGCATTTTGATGTATGAATTTGGGATATTTTTATGTTGGATCTTTGTTTTGCAAATGAGAAGATGGTTGCATATACTCTCTAACATTGTGAGTGAAAATTTAACTCTATTCTTCTTGTTGCTGCATACTATTGAATTTCACTATAACTAGGGCTAATTTTTTCATGATGGAAATGTGGAATTATGTGTCTATTTAGCTTATTTAATGTATGGTCCACTGTTAGATGAATGAAATGTCTTAGAGATCATTTTATCTAAATAATATTGCACCATTTTTAGGAATTATAAATGCTTGAAGGTCACTTTTCATATTCCTCTAACGTTGGACGAAGTTGACCTTCTGGGCCTCCTTGATCAAGAAACCAAATTATTTTTCATTATCATCCCGGACTCCATGTTCCCAAGTGAATTAGGCACTAGTCCTTCAAAAAGGGTGATGATTCCCCCCCCCCCCCTATTTTTTCACAATTTTCCATTTTTCCCTAGGTCTAGCCCCATTATGTCACCTAGGGCATCAATTTCCCAGGAATCTAGCTAGAGAAAAACTTTGATCTCCTACAGGAAACTTCATTGGTGGGTCTTGTCACTCTCCTTCGAATTTGGGTCAATAACGATGGTGGAATATCCATATACCTCAAGCCCTAGCTCTAGGATCAAGTTTTTCTTAGGTGTTCCCAAGGCTAGAACCTAGTAGGATCAATTTGACCCATCGAAGTATAAAATCTTGCCTGACCCTTTCCCCTCACATTGTCCAAGATATGAACATCATTGGTTGCTAAATTCCATCCCCAAACCTTGGTTGGGTCCACTTGGCCCCGTGTGGTCCCATTTGGTGTCAAAGGCCTTTCATCAAGGATCGTTTGGCAATCCAAGTTCCCAAAGGATTTTATAGATTGAGAACTTCCTTCATAAGTCTTATTCTTCTCTCACAACCCTTCAATCCCCCTCCTCTCTCCCTATAATATTAGGTCCCTTGCTTAAAAGGCAAGCAAGTCCCACTCTTTATTATATCTTAGGGAAAGGGTTTCTAGGGCTAGTGAACTAGGGATAGGGCTAGTTGGCTAGCCCACTTGACTACTACTTTAGTCCTTCAAAGACTGCACATCCTTAGGCCCTATACACTTGCCTTTATACCAATCTTGTTGTCCTTCACACATACAAGAGTTAGTGCTCTTCTTTGATAGTAACCTAACAACCCTCCAACTATACATGGACTACCATCAATCTACCCAACCACAATCAATTATTTTTACTGATCTAGGGCCCACAATATTGCCTTCATACAGGGAAAATTTTAGGGGCGAATTTTAGCCCAAGGGCGAAATTTAAGGGGTTTTAGATTTTGGAGGGGCAAATTTTTTATATAAAACCTTTTTGTATAGTTTTGTATAATCAGCCCCAAAATTAATTTAAAAATAATTAATTATTAGTTTTTAGCTGAAAAAAATAATGGCGCATAAAATATGAAATGTTGGATTCGCCTGCCAATTTACTTGTTTGCAGGGTTTTGGAAGACCATTCGCCCCTGATTTACTAAGTTGCAGGGTTTTGGAAGGGCGTTGTGCTATGATACTGACCTGGTTACCAAGCTACCAAGCTTGACCTTATGTTTACTAAGTTGCAATTTTTTGGAAGGGCATTCACCCCCAATTTACGCTGATGTTGTGCTGTGATACTAACCTGGTTACCAAGCTTGTGATATCGACGGGTTATATCTTCAAGTTATGATATGGAAGTGGTTTATCTTGAGGAAAGTGTAAGGACCAAAAAAATCCAAAAAATGGTCACTGAATCATTAAATCTTGTGTATCCTGCTTACAAAGCTATGGTGGAGCATATCCACTCAGAAGCTCTGAATAGGTTCAAGAAGGAACTTGAAGAGGCTGTTAAAAATAGAGAAGGGTTTGCATTTTATCTTAGGCAGTATACAGAAAATGGGATGGCAAAATTTGAGCAGGGCTGTTCAGATGCAAAAATTGAACAAGCATCTTGGGACCCATCCAAATCTCCGGAGAAACATAAGAAAGAGATTAATGCTTATGCAACATCTCTATGTGCTACTCAATTGTATGAGATTATAAGTAAATCTGAGGCACAACTTACTAAAGCACTCGCTGAAGCGGTGGCATATTTTCTTGAGTCTGCATCTCCAGACACTTGGCCAAGCATAAGAAAAATTCTAAAAAATGAGACAGAGAGAGCAGTATTAAATTTTAAATCTGCAATTGCTGGATTTTAGATTGATGATGAGACTTCCAATGAGATGGTTGAAAGTATTAAATATTATGGAAGAAGTGTTGTGGAGAAGAAGGCCAAGGACGAAGCTGGGCAAGTGCTTATTCGCATGAAGGAAAGGTTTTCAATTGTCTTCAGCCATGATGGAAAATGGAAAGTATGTTTCTTTGGTCATGGAGGAATGTCATGTGAAGGGTTAAAAATATCTGGAAAATGATACTTTTCTGAGTATGACTGAGGAAATCCTCTCGAGGGCTTCAACCAAAAAGGATCATCCCAAAATTCGAGCAAGCCAAATGCATGTTGCCACAAATGGAGATGTCAAAGGAATTTTGACAATTATCTCCCAAGGAAGCGATGAACAAGCTTGTAAGTCTCTCATTTATGTTGGTTCCCTCATTCCATTCCTATCAATTGAAGATTTTATTCTTATTCATAGTCTATAAAATAATGCACTTTCCAACTCGAAATCTTCTAAAAATGCATCTCAAATACTCCACGGCCTCACAACCACTGATTCAAAGATAGAAAAATTTTATTTGATTCCTTCTAACCAGATAGTAAATAAACCCACATGACTCTGGGAAAATCTTGTTCTGATAACTAATGGTTATCCCATCTCCGTGCTCTTAAAAACTAACCTAGCCTCTTCCTCTTCCAATTCCCTCGATCCATCAATTTTCTCTAATAATAGTTATTTAATTGATACATCTCAGGTGGCTGGAAATGACCTCACCTCGAAAACATTATTTTCCCAACATTTCGTCTCCTAAAGGCTCTCCACTTCCTCTCATCCCCTTAAAATATTTTTTCAACACCTTCTTACAAGGATGTCCTCAATATGACGCCCATTCCTAATTTTTATGGGACATGCCCTATTGAACTCTTATCCATTGAACAACCATCCACCATTCCAAAAAACTACCATCAGAAAGAAAAATATTAACAAAAAATCTATGGCTAGAGAGGGAAACCCTCTTGAATTTATTAGGGGTGGATTAAGCTTGCCTCCCCCTACTGATAAGGAAATTGTCTCCAAGGCCCTTAGAGCACATCCACCCTATAAGGATGTTCCCAAATTATTATCTTGTTTCTCAACATTAGGGGGGTTGGGGGAGCCTCCAAATTCCTTTCCCTCAAAAGATCGATATAAATCCACATACCTTCTATTATATTTCTACAAGTAACTATGATCCTGAGGGCAAAGGCTAGAGAGGCATTTTGGAATCTGTGTCCAGGGTGCTATTTCACTTCTATGGATTCCAATAGTCTATATCGAGGGCTCCTCTCCTTATGGAATCCAAAGTATGCCTCTTTTCAAGCCTCCTCTTTTGTTGGAATTATTTTAGAAGGATTTTTAAGGGGCTCCCCCCTTCCGATCACGTTAGTAAATTGTGATGGACCCTATGGGGAGAGGCAAGACTTTTGGGATAAGTTTCAATCCAGGGACTGCTAGGGGACCATTCCCTCCTTTAGCATGTGATTTTAACTTCACTATCTCACTATGAGAGTCTTGGGGGTCTCGCACCCGCTCAAATCCTCTGGCTTCATATTTTTCAAAGTTGTTGTAGAACCACAATCTCCAGGATATAAATTCATTTCCAATAGCTCCCACATGGAGAAATGGTTGAACGGGTGTGGAAGGTATTTCCAAGCGTCTTGATATATTCTTAATGGTTGGTCAGCTAGCAAAAATTGTGGGGAGATATAGATCCTGGATATGTCAAGATAAAATATTATATCATTTGCCACTTATCTTGGAATTGGATTTTGAAAATCGCAGTAACATATACCCTTTCAAATTTAACCACACGTGGATGGAAGATGATTCCTTTAGATCTCTAATGAAGGATTGTTGGCAAAAAAACATGGTTTTAAATAGATCATTCATCATGGGCCCCCTTTTAAAAAAAATGGGGGAGCTCAAAAAGGAGGTTGTGAATTGGGAAAAGAAAAAGAAGGTGGAGCTTAAAGGGGATTTGTTGGCTTCAGAATTTGAATATGATATTTTCTCCCATATATTTTCAAAATCTCTCTTTCTAGCAAAAATAGCCCAGAAATGAGTCTCTTGGAAACCAGAAAAATGCAGATCTTGAAGATGGAAGAAAGATACTTGGAGACTCAAGAGTAGGGCAAATGGGATTAAGTTGGGGGACATAAACATGAAATTTTTTCATAATTATGAAAATTGCAAAAGGAATATAAATTATATCTGGGAGCTTCAGATGAATGATAGTAATGCTGTCACTAGTCAACAAGATTTAAAGGTCGTTGCAGTGTCATACTTTTCTTCCCTTTTTAAATATCTGGGCTCTTCCAACATTGTCTCTCAACTTCAAATTATCCAAAATTATGAAAAATTATTCAGTATTGAGGAGGTTGATCTAATAGGTAGTCCTATCTCCTCTAACAAAATAAAACAGGTTATGAAGCTTTTTTCCAAAGACGAAAGTCTAGGTCGTGATAGTTTGGCAGTCAAACTCTTCCTTTCCTTTTTTTTACCTTATGGGGCCTAATATTTGTAAGGAATCGTATGAATCTATAAGGTCTGGAAAGGTATTCAAATACATATATAGCTCTGATTCCAAAAAGCTCCAAACCAAAGTAGCTAGATATGGCTACTCAGAAAAGTAAAAAAAAAACAAACATGTGGTGCTATAATTGGTTATCTCTTGGGGGAAGAATGGTATTAGTAAAGTTTGTACTGGAAAACATTTTAGTCTTCTGGGAATCCATTACCAAGATCCCAAAATCCATTCTAAACCAAATCAAGCAACGGATGTTCAACTTCTTGTGGACTGGAAAAAAAGGTAAGGAGGGATTCCATCTAGCCAATTGGGACTCCTTATCTAGGCCAAAAAAGTTGAGTGGTTGGGGTTTCAAGAGGGGAAAATTGTTTATATAAAACCTCTTTTGTATAGTTAGCCCCAAAATTATTTTAAAAATAATTAATTATTATGCTTTAGCCAAAAAAACTAAGGGCGCATAAAACATGGAAATTTGGATTCGCCTTCAGATTTACTGGTCTCGACGATTTTGGCTTGTATTTGCCCCAATTTACTAGGTTGGAGGGTTTTGGAACTGCATTCGCCCCCAGATTTACGCTGATAATCAGGGAAATGGAGGGTTTTGGGTGGATTTTTTGGGACCAGAGTTGAAGCCATACAATATACAGTAAGAACTAACCAGATCCCTAGAGAAATCCTGGCCAGAAAATGCCCATCATGCCTTCTTGTCCTGGGGGAAGGTACCTTATGTTTTTGGACGCTCTTCATTGAGCTCTTCTTCATCATGTCTAGCATCTATCTAGGAAGGTTCTATTATGTTTTTGGTTTCCTATTTGCTATGCTTGTCCTACTTGTTATTGTGTGTGCTAAGGTATCCGTGGTTCTTACATACATGCACCTCTATGTGGAGGATTGGCAGTGGTAGTGGAAGTCATTCTTTACATCTAGCTCAGTTTCTCTCTATTTTTTCCTATTTGCAATCAACTATCTAGTTTTTGATCTTCGCATCTTGAGTCGCCCAATTTCTGCAGTGCTTTGTCTTGGGTACTCCTTGATAATGGTGCTTGTAATAATGCTTTCCATTGGTACCATTGGATTTTTGACATCATTCTAATTTGTTCACTACCTCTTCTCTTATGTCAATATTGACTAAGGCCAATCTGGTGATATTTCTTGAGAGGATATGCGTGAAAGGAGATCTTGTTTGGGACAAAGTAGGTTTTATCTTATGGAATCACTCTCTGATGAAATTATCAATTATAAAAGGAGAATTGCGAAAGAGGATATTGTGCTCGTAGCCTGAAGGATATTGTACTCGTAGCCTGAAGCAGGGATTTTCTTGAAAGAATTCTATAGGGATTTAATTTATATTCTTTTTTTATGAGCATTTCAGACAAATATAGGTATGTTTTGAATATCTTTTCATATTTCGAAGGTAGCACTGTTCTATCCTCTTATGTATCCAGTTTTTTATTTGAATAATATTTCTTTAGTATTTTATAACTGATAGATCTAGGTTAAAGGGGTTCTATGGAGAGGTATATCGGGGATATATCCTCCTTACAAGAAAAATTTTGATCAGGAATTGTCATTATATTTAGTTTTGATGATATCGGATGATTAGAGGAGCAGATGCATAGCACATTCTGTTGTTTTTATTTAAAATTGTTTAGAAATTATTTTGAAAGCCCAATTCTGCAAAATATGTAATGGTGCTTAAAATAATGCTTGCCACTGGTACCATTGGCCTTTTGACATCATTCTACTTTTTTCACTACATCTTCTCTTCTGTCAAGATTGACTCAGGCCGATTTGGTGATAGTTCTTGAGAGGAGATATGTGAAAGGAGATCTTGTTTGGGACAAAGCAGGTTTTCTCTTATGGAATCACTCTTTGATGAGATTATCAATAATAAAAGGAGAATTGCGAAAGAGGATATTGTGCTCATATCCTGAAGCAGGTCTTTTCTTGAAAGCATTTTATTGGGATTCAATTTATCAAATTTTTTCATGAGCATTTCAAACAAATATAGTTATGTTTTGGATATAGCTTTACATCTTACGTTGAAGGTAGCACCGTTCTATCCTCTTATGTATCAAGTTTTTTATTTGAATAATATTTCTTTAGTATTTTATAATTGACAGATCTAGGTTTAAGGGGTTCTATCAAGAGTTATTTCAGGGATATTCCTCCTTAAAAGCGAAAGGTCGATTAGGAATTGTCATTACATTTAGTTTTGAGTATATCAGATGATTAGAGGAGTAGATGCATAACACATTCTGTTGTTTTAATTTAAAATTTTTTAGAAATTATTTTGAAAGCCCAATTCTGGAAAATATCTAATGGTGCTTTCAATAATGCTTGCCACAGGTACCATTAGCTTTTTGACATCATTATACTTTGTTCACTACCTCTTCTCTTCTGTCAAGATTGACTGAGGCTGATCTGGTGATAGTTATTGAGAGGAGATGCGTGAAATGAGATCTGGTTTGGGACAAAGCAGGTTTTCTCTTATGGAATCACTCTCTGATGAAATTATCAATTATAAAAGGAGAATTGCGAAAGAGGATACTGTGCTTGTAGCCTGAAGCGGGGCTTTTCTTGAAAGCCTTCTATTGGGATTCAATTTATCTTCTTGTTTCATGAGAATTTCAGACAAACATACGTATGTTTTGAATACATCTTTGCATCTTACGTCGAAGGTAGCACTGTTCTATCCTCTTATGTATCTAGTTTTTTATTTGAATAATATTTATGTAGTATTGTATAACTGAAAGATCTAGGTTTAAGGGGTTCTATGGAGAGGTATTTCGGGGATATTTCATCATTACAAGCAAAAGGTTGATCAGGAATTGTCATTATATTTAGTTTTGAGTATATCAGATGATTAGAAAAGAAAATGCATAGCACATTCTGCTGTTTTTATTTAAAATTGTTTATAAATTATTTTGAAAGCCCAATTCTGAAAAATATCTAATGGTGCTTGCAATAATGCTTGCCACAGGTACCATTGGATTTTTGACATTATTCTACCTTTTTCACTACCTCTTCTCTTCTTTCAAGATTGACTGAGGCCGATCTGGCGATAGTTCTTGAGAGGAGATGCGTGAAAGGAGATCTTTTTTGGGACAAAGAAGGTTTTCTCTTATGGAATCACTCTCTGATGAAATTATCAATTATAAAAGGAGAATTGCGAAAGAGGATACTGTGCTTGTAGCCTGAAGCATGGCTTTTTTTGAAAGTCTTCTATTGGGATTCAATTTATCTTCTTTTTTCATGATAATTTCATACAAATATAGGTATGCTTTGAATATATCTTTTCATCTTACGTCGAAGGTAGCACTTTTCTATCTTCTTATTATCCAATTTTTTATTTGAATAATACTTCTTTAGTATTGTATAACTGACAGATCTAGGTTTAAGGGGTCTATGGAGAGGTATTTCAGGGATATTTCCTCCTTACAAGCAAAATGTCGATCCTGAATTGTCATTATATTTAGTTTTGAGTATATTGGATGATTAGAGGAGCAGATGCATAGCATATTCTGCTGTTTTTATTTAAAATTGTATAGAAATTATTTTGAAAGCCCAATTCTACAAAATATCTAAAGTACTTCCTTCAGACATACAAATAAGGCTTAAAATTAGCTATGACACACTTGAAGAATAGGAGAAAGATATATTTTTATCTCTGTGGATTTCCTTTATCCCTTGCTACTCTATAAATTTACTGATAACTATCTTGCTATCTAGCCATGAGATGGGGTGTAACAACCCATTGCGGAGAAGTCTCTTACACCCCAATCCCTGTGATCAACATTTTATTATGGGTCATGTGATAGTATATTTTCTTTGTCAATTTGGTAGTATGCCTCAGCTCTAGCATTGGATAGATATCCCTTGTTCATGAGTTCATTTTGTTTCATATTTTGGATATATTGTACAGTGCAGTTAAGCACCTCGAATGTAGCTCAGAAAATATACTATGAAGACATTCTGTGTTAAAAATGTAGATACATATAGCAAAGGATATCCCCCTTTGTGTTAGGGAGTGTTTATTATTAAGGATAGGATAAAGTCTCTTTAAATATCCCTTATGGTCTCATGGGATGGATATGATAGATAAGGGTCACTTCATGGCGATTTGGGATCCTTGCCCACTGTTGAAACCTGTAACCTTGTATTTCAGATTCTCAGTTGTAGTTTTTTCATGAGTATATATAATATATCTTAATTAAACTTTTATTTAAAAAAAATGGATCACCAAAAGAAAGAAGAGAATTCAATATCAGCAGTCACTTTTTCTTCATATGAGAAGATGATAGGGCATAAGAATAAAGGATGGATCTGTTTGGGGAGGATTGCTGAGTATCCATAACTTGGAAAACAAGTGTCTTGTAGAGGTCAACAGTAAAAACTGTATGATGCATGATCATCTCTATGAAATGGGCATAGCCTTTGGAGGAGGAGGAGCCTTCGTAGCCTATGTGGCACATCAATGACAACCTCAGGAGTTCAGTAACTATTCTGTTGATATGAGTGGGATGCAGTTGCTAAGGTTTAAAGGTGATTGTTTGGGAAGTGTAAATATATTATATCCCGATGAGATGGTCAGATCTTATATGTCTCTACTGGGATAGTTGTCCATACTCCTCCCCGCATTCTCAGATTCCTATAAAGAACTATTTTAGAAGTGGTAGAGGCTGGTGAAGCCACTAGGAAACATTGAGAATGAAAGTGAAGTTTTCTAGTTCTGGAGAAAGCTTGTGCTCATATTTTGACATTGCTAGAAGGCAGGGGTCTTGAAATAATCATATTTAATATTTAAGAGTCCATCGCAGGAGCCTCCACAGTTAACAGAGTTGATCTATCTCTCCTCCTTATGGTTACCAAAGATAGGGCAGCTGAAGCATCTAGAAATTTAGAAACAATTTCTCTAAAAGGATGCACAATCAGATTGAAGGAACATATGGGGAAAGCTTACATCCTAACATTTCAAAAAGAATTATTTCATATGTACTCCTTGAAGCACTAGACTACAAGAGTGCGTGATGTCGTTGCAAGATTCCTTTGGGAATTTAATAAACCTACAACATATTGATGGTTCAAGAAAAGGTGCTAGTTTTACTTCTTTTTTCATTCCATATTTCATAAATTTCAGGGCAAAGCACTTATATGTTACAAGAAGAATGAAACCCCGAGAGTCCCCATTGAACTTGAGCACAAGTTTGGACTTTCTTACTGTACAGGTTCAGAGGAAAGAATCTCGTGTAAATCCTGATCTGATTCTTAAGCCTATATGTAAATTATTTCAGGCGTGTGACTTCTTTGCTATTAAGTAAAGCTATAAAGAAGACTATTTTGTAGGCTCTCCTTATGCCTTTGTATCACCTCACTATTTCCAAACTTTAGTATGATGCAGTTAGAGATGTTTCATTTTCCCTTGGTACCTAACATAGTCCTATTGACCTACTTTTGTGGTCAACTATTAGACATTAATAATTATTTTTGATCTTATAATCTGGGGAAGGATACCCTCTGTTTGAATGGAGCTCTTCCTTCCTCTAAGGGCTTGTTAAGGATATTTATGATAGGTGATTCAAGAAGATAATCTGGTAGGGAAACAGAAACCCCAACTGGATTAAGGATAATTAATGATAATCTCATAGATTACTACTGTGCCACAGTTGGGGTTTCTGTTGCCCTACCATCTTTCTCTTCTAATATTTGTTGCCTGGCCTCTGTTTGGCATGATAACAACAATGATTTCACTCTACTGAAGATTCTACATATTCTACCTCCTGCTAGTCAAAGTAGTCAAGGGAAAGGTAATGCAACTACTTGGGAACGAGCTATAGCAGACAGGTATCAAGTTGATTTTTCTTGTCATCTTGCTGCATCTCTATATTTATATTGTGGTTTATTTCACTGGCCTATGGTTTGATTATTCTTATCCATTAGCATATTTTGGTGGGGCCTCTCAGTTGGAGTTGATTGGTGGGATGCTATTGGTTGTGCACAAAGTGCAGCTGAAGATGACATAGGTAGAATTAATGTACATTATCAAAAGGAAATCAGTTATGTGTTGGTGAAAGATAATTTAAGTGATGATGGGAAGCCTCTTATGTTAACAAACCTTTGTGACTCATTTGTATTCATTCAAACTGCAAAATGGGAGGAATACTCACAGACTACTATATTATAAATCCAAGTAGAATTTTTTATGCAAATGTTGTTTCTGCAATTGGAATATGTGTTCAAAGGTCCCCATTTGTGGTTTGACCCTATTTTATAACAAGTTTAAAATGATTTTTTGGCATCTCTTGATTCCAAGCACATAGGTGGCAATTTGGTTGAACATATTACATCATAGTGTTCCTCTTTTCATGGTCAGTTCATATAGATGTTTTGTATATTATGTTGGTAACACATGGTACAATTTTTTTTGAAGGATACTAGGAAATAATACAATCTCCCCAATCATCCCTTGTTCAATATAAATGGAGCTAAGTTTTCCTATCAACAAATTTTAAGATTAAAATTGACCAGAGTATGAAGCTACAGATATGACATTGACAACAGAGATATCCATTGCTTTGTGGAAGAATGCTCACACAGTGCAGCTAAGGGAGAAAGTTGTGTCAGAGTATTTCAAAGAAAATATATTAATCTTCGAAATTATTAAAGATGGGGCATTCAAGTCTTTGGAAAATGAGTTTTTAAGCGCTCCTATGGTTCTTTTAGGAAATGGGATATCAAGTGCATGACAAGTTGTTACATTTTTGTAACATGTCATAAGTTTATTTATTTGTTGGCATTATGTTCAACAATTATCAACCAAATATATACATTTTCCATAAACACATATAGGTTGACAAATGGGTCGATAATTTATGAAATTGGTTGATGATGGCTTGGAATTTATTTTTGAAGCTTATCATCTGCCCAGGCGTGCTCGATCAGGAGCTTATGGAGATATTTGTAGAATGGAACAGAGGATGATTAGGGTAGTGGAGAAATGGACCAAGAAAAGACACGAAGGGTCCATATATTTCACCAAAGACCAAGATCAAGAGTGAACACTACAGATAATATTATTGCATTCTCATGAGCTAGGAAGAACTTTTTGTGTTAGTGGACTCGAGGCCAAAATTTTAAGGATTAAAAATGCTTCGCAGATTGTTGGCAGAGGATCTCAACTGTACATATACTCATTATAAATGTAATTTCCTACATCATGCATGAAGTAACCAGAGTTTTCCTTGGATTTATCTTTGTTTTATCTAAAGAAATGGTTTATTCAAGATTTGGTATAGCTTGTGTGGCCATGGTTACTCACGGATCTGTTGTTCTAGTATTGAAATGTTGTGAAGCATATAAGTTCATGAGAGTTCAACTGGATTCTATTTTCTCAAATGATGAGTTGAACATGACAATGGAATTTTCTTTAGAAATTGAATACTTTGAGAAAAATAGGTTGTTTTAACCCCATATTCATAATATACCTTGGAGATAAGGTCAAACGACTAACACTCCCAAATTTTATCACCCTTATTAAAAAAGTGTTTTTTTATGCCAACACGACTTTAAAAGGGTGAAGTAGGACAAGTTACACAATCACACATGCCTGAGTATGATCAAAAAATTAATTTCTTATCTCAAAGCGTAAGTGATGATGGGAAGCCTCTTATGTTAACAAACCTTTTTGACTCATTTGTATTCATTCAAACTGCAAAATGGGAGGAATACTCACATACTACTATATTATAAATCCAAGTAGAAATTTTGATGTAAATGTTGTTTCTGCAATTGGAATATGTGTTCAAAGGTCCCCATCTGTGGTTTGAACCTATTTGATAACAACTTGAAAATGAGTTTTTGGCATCTATTGATTCCAAGGACGTAGGTGGAAATTTGGTTGAATATATTACATCACAGTGTTCCTATTTTCATGGTAAGTTCATATAGATGTTTTGTATATTATGTTGGTAACACATGGTACAATTGTTCTTGTTCTAGTATTGAAATGTTGTGAAGCATGTAAGTTCATGAGAGAGTTCAACTGGATTCTATTTTCTCAAGTGATGAGTTGAACATGATGATGGAATTTTCTTTAGAAATTGAATACTTTGAGAAAACTAGGTTGTTTTAACCCCATCTTCATAATAGATCTTGGAGATCGGGTCAAACAACTAACACTCCCAAAGTTTATCACCCTTATTAAAAAAGTGTTTGTTTATGCCAACAGGACTTCAAAAGGGTGAAGTAGGACAAGTTACACAATCACACAGGCTTGAGTATGATCAAAAAATTCAATTCTTATCTCAAAGCATAAGTGATGATGGGAAGCCTCTTATGTTAACAAACCTTTTTGACTCATTTGTATTCATTAAAACTGAAAAATGGGAGGAATACTCACATACTACTATATTATAAATCCAAGTAGAAATTTTGATTCAAATTTTGTTTCTGAAATTGGAATATGTGTTCAAAGGTCCCCATCTATGGTTTGAACCTGTTTGATAACAACTTGAAAATGAGTTTTTGGCATCTATTGATTCCAAGGACGTAGGTGGAAATTTGGTTGAACATATTACATCACAGTGTTCCTCTTTTCATGGTCAATTCATATAGATGTTTTGTATATTATGTTGGTGACACATGGTACAATTGTTTTTGAAGGATATTAGGAAACAATACGATCTCGCCAATCATCCCTTGTTCAGGATAAATGGAGCTAAGTTTTCTTATCAACAAATTTTAAGATTAATGTTGACCAGAGTATGAAGCTACATATATGACATTTACTGTTGGAAATTGGTCCTTTGATAAGGTAGAACATCACGATGATGGCATTGTCTATGACTGCAGTCACCTTTTCCCTCCACCACCTTATCCCAAAGAGGTGAGGTGAGGCATCCAAAGAAAAAAAGTCTAAAGAGTTTTATTTTATGATTATGTTTTCAGTTAAATAGTTTTTTAATGCAGTCATTGATTCTGCACAGATCAGGAAATTCAGCCATGTAAGCAAATTAAGATGCCAATATTGTTTTATGTTTCATTCATATTTTCAACAACAATGATATTTTGAGTTGAAATAAACAGATCTGATCATTTTTTTTTACCCAAGGAAAATCTGGGCAGATCGACCTGAAGGGATCACATCCCGCTGGCCAAACTAATCAGAGCCTAATCCTGAGGGCGTCGAGGAGAATTGACCCTGTGACCTCCCAATGGTGAAGTGCTTTAGCAATGGGACCTCGACCAATTGAGCTAACTGTCGGGGCTTAAACAGAAGATCTGATCATGATCAGACTATTATCATTATTTTTTTTGCAGATGCTGTGCTAATTTCATTTACAAATTAAAATATATTCAACCTTCCCTTAACAAATATGGTTATTATATGTCCAGGTGCAAATTATGGAACCTGATTTGAACAAGAGGGGAGGCTTATTTCTTAGCATTGAATGCGTTAATATTATCAATGAAGGCCTTATGATTCACCATGAATCACATGGATGCTCAAAGCCATTTCGATCAAGATATTTGGATTTTTTGAAGAGGATATTTTCTTCCTCAATGATACGCATCAAGAATGGACGCATGAAAAATGCAACCAAGCAATTTCCATCTCCAGTACTGGGAAGGAAATATTATCCCAAAATTCATACACTTTTCTCCACAGAGTGCTCTGCATACTTTGATTGGTAGACTGTAGGATTTTTTCATAGTTTCCATATGAGTGGGCAGCCGGGTCAGGTTACACGCTTACTTAGTTGTACAGATGATAAACTAAAGACATACACAGGACATGATTTGGCACCTACACATTATGTTCCTTCAATGAGTCATCATCCCTTGACAGGTGATTGGTAAGACTTATGCCTTTGGCCTTTAGATCTCTGTTGTTTTTAAAGTAGCACAACCACTGGAATGAGCTCTTAAGGCTTTTTCTTCAGTGGCCTTCACGTTTCCTTATTGAAGGGACATAAGGCTTTTTCTTATATCAATCTGCTTGGTGATTTTGATATTTTTTATTGTTGGATTATGCCCAAACCAGTATAACTATTTTCGAGCATGAAAGGAAAAAACAGTAATTGGACTCGATATATGGATTTTTGAAATCCTTGGTGTAGAATTAAGAGGTTTTTGGACCATTGTGGTAATATCGTTTAGGCAGGAAAAAAAAATTGGGAGAAAATTCTAATTACAATGACTCTTGCTATTGGTTGCAAAGTTAATTATTGTTATTATTCATGTATTTGTGTTGTATCAACCTTCTCAGTCACGATTGTTGAACCAAGTACCCTACAATCAATAAACCTGTAGCTGTATACCACTAGCTTAGTCATGCATCAATAGATGCAAAATTTGTAATCATCTTAGATGCAGATATGTTAATGAGAGGCCCCATTACACCTTGGGAATTTCGTGCAGAGTGTGGACATCCCATTTTAGCTAATTATGAGTAATTACCTTAAATTTTCTATTAATTGATATTATGCACACAACATGGATGAGCATTCTTTCTAATTAGTGGTCAGTCATTATATAGTGGAATACTCATAAGTTAGTTCATATGGTTTGAGTTTTGTTTGTGTTAGTGGTCATTTGGTACACTGATATGTGTCAATGCCATGCTATGGATCCCATTTATCTCTTTGGCAATGAGCTTGCATGCTTTCAAACTAGGGATCGGTCATTCTATAGTCTAATAATGTGACTATTTATAACTTTCTCAAGGTTTGAGTTTTGTTTTTCTTGAGTGATTGATTGATACACAGATGTATGTTAATGCCATGCTAGGTACCTCATTGGCTGTGATAATGAGCTTACACAAATTCACACAAGGCATCCAGAAGCTTGTGACAAACTTGGCAGTGTTATTATTATGCACATCGATGATCTTCGAACTCTTGCACCATTCTAGCTTCATAAAAATGAAGAAGTTAGAGTTGAAAGAGCACATTGGGAAACTAAAATCACTGGAGATATTTATGGACAAGGTTGGATTAGTGAAATGTATGGATATTCTTTTGGTGCAGCTGAGGTATGTAAACTTATGTTGAAGTCGGTTGATGTCAAAAATATTCTTTTACATTATGGTCTGTCATTTACTACTGGAAATTGGTCCTTTGATAAGGCAGAACATCACGATGATGATATTTTCTATGACTGCAATCGCCTTTTCCCTCCACCACCTTATCCCAAAGAGGTGAGCCATCCAAAGAAAAAAAGTCTAAAGAGTTTTATTTTATGATTATGTTTTCAGTTAAATAGTTTTTTAATACAGGGATTGATTCTGCACAGATCAGGAAATTTAGCCATGTAAACATCTTAAGATGCGAATAATGCTTTATGTTTTGTTCATATTTTCAACAACAATGAGATTTTAAAGATAGGGCAGCTAAAGCATCTAGAAATTTAGAAACAATTTATCTGAAAGGATGCACAATTAGATTGAAGGAACATATGGGGAAAGCTTACATCCTAACATTTCCAAAAGAATTATTTCATATGTACTCCTTGAAGCACTAGGCTGCAAGAGTGCGTGATGTCGTTGCAATATTCCTTTGGGAATTTAATAAACCTACAACATATTGATGGTTCAAGAAAAGGTGCTAGTTTTACTTCTTTTTTCATTCCATATTTCATAAATTTCAGGGCAAAGTACTTAGATGTTACAAGAAGAATGAAACCCTAAGATTCCCCATTGAACTTGAGCACAGGTTTGGACTTGCTTACTGTACAGGTTCAGAGGAAAGAATATTTTGTAAATCCTGATCAGATTCTTAAGCCTATATGTAAATTATTTCAGGTGTGTGACTTCTTTGGTATTAAGTAAAGCTATAAAGATGACTATTTTGCAGGCTCTCCTTATGCCTTAGTATCACCTCACTATTTCCAAACTTCAGTATGATGCAGTTAGAGATGTTCCATTTTCCTTTGGTACCTAACATAGTCCTATTGACCTACTTTTGTGGTCATCTGTTGGACATTAATAATTATTTTTGATCTTATTAATCTAGGCAAGGATACCCTCTGTTTGAATGGAGCTCTTCCTTCTTCTAAGGGCTTGTTAAGGATAATTATGATAGGTGATTCAAGAAGATAATCTGGTAGGGAAACAGAAACCCCAACTGGATTAAGGATAATTAAGGATAATCTCATAGATTACTACTGTGCCACAGTTGGGGTTTCTGTTGCCCTACCATATTTCTCTTCTACTATTTGTTGCCTGGCCTCTATTTAGCATGATAACAATAAGGATTGCACTATACTGAAGATTCTATGTATTCTACCTTCTGCTAGTCAAAGTAGTCAAGGGAAAGGTAATGCAACTGCTTGGGAACAAGCTATAGCAGACAAGTATGAAGTTGATTTTTCTTGTCATATTGCTGCATCTCTATATTTATATTGTGGTTTATTTCACTGGCCTATGGCTTGATTATTCTTATCCATTGGCATACTTTGGTGGGGCCTCTCAGTTGTAGTTGATTGGTGGGATGCTGTTGGTTTTGCACAAAGTGCAGCTGAAGATGACATAGGTAGAATTAATGTACATTATCAAAAGGAAATCAATTATGTGTTGGTGAAATATAATTTAAGTGATGATGGGAAGCCTCTTATGTTAACAAACCTTTTTGACTCATTTGTATTCATTCAAACTGCAAAATGGGAGGAATACTCACAGACTACTATATTATAAATCCAAGTAGAATTTTTTATGCAAATGTTGTTTCTGCAATTGGAATATGTGTTCAAAGGTCCCCATCTGTGGTTTGACCCTATTTGATAACAAGTTTAAAATGAGTTTTTGGCATCTCTTGATTCCAAGGACGTAGGTGGAAATTTGGTTGAACGTATTACATCATAGTGTTCCTCTTTTCATGGTTAGTTCATATAGATGTTTTGTATATTATGTTGGTAACACATGGTACAATTTTTTTTGAAGGATATTAGGAAATAATACAATCTCCCCAATCATCCCTTGTTCAATATCAATGGAGCTAAGTTTTCCTATCAACAAATTTTAAGATTAAAATTGACCAGATTATGAAGCTACAGATATGACGTTGACAATAGAGATATCCATTGCTTTGTGGAAGAATGCTCACACAGTGCAGCTAAGGGAGAAAGTTGTGTCAGATTATTTCAAAGCAAATCTATTAATCTTCGAAATTATTTAATATGGGGCATTCAATTCTTTGGAAAACGAGTTGATAAGTGCTCCTATGGTGCTTTTAGGGAATGGGATATCAAGTGCATGACAAGTTGTTACATTTTTGTAACATGTCATAAGTTTATTTATTTGTTTCCATTATGTTAAAAAATTATCAACCAAATATATACATTTTCCATAAAAACATATAGGTTGACAAATGGGTCGATAATTTATGAAATTGGTTGAAGATGGCTTGGAATATAGAGACCTGCAATTTATTTTTGAAGCTTATCATCTGCCCATGCATGCTCGATCAGGAGCTTATGGAGATATTTGTAGAATGGAATAGAGGATGATTAGGGTAGTGGAGAAATGGACCAAGAAAAGACACGAAGGGTCCATATATTTCACCAAATACCAAGATCAAGAGTGGAGATAATATTATTGCATTCTCATGAACTAGGAAGAAGTTTTTGTGTTAGTGGACTCGAGGCCAAAATTTTAAGGATTAAAAATGCTTCGCAGATTGTTGACAGAGGATCTCAACTATGCATATACTCATTATAAATGTAATTTCCTATATCATGCATGAAGTAACCAAAGTTTTCCTTGGAGTTATCTTTGTTTTATCTAACGAAATGGTTTATTCAAGATTTGGTATAGCTTTTGTGGCCATGGTTACTCACAGATCTCTTGTTCTAGTATTGAAATGTTATGAAGCATATAATTTCATGAGAGAGTTCAACTGGATTCTATTTTCTCAAATGATGAGTTGAGCATGATGATGGAATTTGCTTTAGAAATTGAATACTTTGAGAAAACTAGGTTGATTTAACCCCATCTTCATAATAGACCTGGAGATTGGGTCAAACGACTAACACTCCTTGTTTATCACCCTTATTAAAAAAGTGTTTGTTAATGCCAACACGACTTCAAAAGGGTAAAGAAATAGGACAAGTTACACAATCACACATGCCTCGAGTATGATCAAAAAATTCATTTCATAGTGTAAAGCGTAAGTGATATGGGACCGTTCTATGTTAACAAACTCAGACTCATTTGTATTCATTCAAACTGCAAAATGGGAGGAATACTCACAGACTACTATATTATAAATCCAAGTAGAAATTTTGATGTAGATGTTGTTTCTGCAATTGGAATATGTGTTCAAAGGTCCCCATCTGTGGTTTGAACCTGTTTGATAACAACTTGAAAATGCGTTTTTGGCATCTATGGATTCCAAGGACGTAGGTGGAAATTTGGTTGAACATATTACATCACAGTGTTCCTCTTTTCATGGTAAGTTCATATAGATGTTTTGTATATTATGTTGGTAACACATGGTACAATTGTTCTTGTTCTAGTATTGAAATGTTGTGAAGCATATAAGTTCATGAGAGAGTTCAACTGGATTCTATTTTCTCAAATTTTGAGTTGAACATGATGATGGAATTTTCTTTAGAAATTGAATACTTTGAGAAAACTAGGTTGTTTTAACCCCATCTTTATAATAGACCTTGGAGATCGGGTCAAAAAACTAACACTCCCAAAGTTTATCACCCTTATTAAAAAAAAAATTGTTTATGCCAACATGACTTCAAAAGGGTGAAGTAGGACAAGTTACAGAATCACACAGGCCTGAGTATGATCAAAAAATTCAATTCTTATCTCAAAGCATAAGTGATGATGGGAAGCCTCTTATGTTAACAAACCTTTTTGACTCATTTGTATTCATTAAAACTGCAAAATGGGAGGAATACTCACAGACTAATATATTATAAATCCAAGTAGAAATTTCGATGCAAATGTTGTTTCTGAAATTGGAATATGTGTTCAAAGGTCCCCATCTGTGGTTTGAACATGTTTGATAACAACTTGAAAATGAGTTTTTGGCATCTATTGATTCCAAGGACGTAGGTGGAAATTTGGTTGAACATATTACATCACAGCGTTCCTCTTTTCATGGTCAATTCATATAGATGTTTTGTATATTATGTTGGTAACACATGGTACAATTTTTTTTGAAGTATATTAGGCAACAATACGATCTCCCCAATCATCCCTTGTTCAGGATAAATGGAGCTAAGTTTTCCTATTAACAAATTTTAAGATTAACATTGACCAGAGTATGAAGCTACAAATATGACATTTACTGTTGGAAATTGGTCCTTTGATAAGGTAGAACATCACAATGATGACATTGTCTATGACTGAAGTCACCTTTTCCCTCCACCGCCTTATCCCAAAGAGGTGAGGTGAGGCATCCAAAGAAAAAAAGTCTAAGCAGTTTTATTTTATGATTATGTTTTCAGTTAAATAGTTTTTTAATGCAGGGATTGATTCTGCACAGATCAGGAAATTAATCCATGTAAGGATATTAAGATGCCAATATTGTTTTATGTTTCATTCATATTTTCAACAACAATGAGATTTTAAGGAGTTGAAATAAACAGATTTGATCATTTTTTTTACCCAAGGAAAATCTGGGCAGATCGACCCGAAGAGATCACATCCCGTTGGCCAAACTAATCAGAGCCTAATCCCAAGGGCGTCAAGGAAAATTTACCCTGTGACCTCCCAATTGCGAGGTGCTTTAGCAATGGGACCTCGACCAATTGAGCTAATCGTCGAGGCTTAAACAGAAGATCTGATCATGATCAGACTATTATCATTATTTTTCTGCAGATCTTGTGCTAATTTCATTTACAAATTAAAATATATTCAACCTTCCCTTAACAAATATGGTTATTATATGTCTAGGTGAAAATTATGGAACCTGATTTGAACAAGAGGCGAGGCTTATTTATTAGCATTGAATGCGTTAATACTATCAATGAAGCCTTATGATTCACCATGAATCACATGGATTCTCAAAGCCATTTCGATCAAGATATTTGGATTTTTTGAAGAAGATATTTTCTTCCACAATGATACGCATCAAGAAAGAACGCATGCAAAATGCAACCAAGCAATTGCCAACTCCAGGACTGGGAAGGACATATTATCCCAAAATTCATACACTTTTCTCCACAGAGTGCTCTGCATACTTTGATTGGAAAACTGTAGGATTTGTTCATAGTTTCCATATGAGTGGGCAGTCGGGTCAGGTTACATGATTAATTAGTTGTACATATGATAAACTAAAGACATACACAGGACATGATCTGGCACTACACATTATGTTCCTTCAATGAGTCATCATCCCTTGACAGGTGATGGGTAAGACTTATGCCTTTGGCCTTTAGATCTCTGTTATTTTTAAAGTAGCACAACCACTGGAATGAGCTCTTAAAGCTTTTGCTTCAGTGGCCTTCACGTTGCCTTATTGAAGGGACATAAGGCTTTTTCTTATATCAATCTACTTGGTGATTTTGATATTTTGTATTGTTGGATTATGCTCAAACCAGTATAACTATTTTCGAGCATGAAAGGAAAAAACAGTAATTGGACTTGATATCTGGATTTTTGAAATCCTTGGTGTAGAATTAAGAGGTTTTTGGACCATTGTGGTAATATCGTTTAGGCAGGAAAACAAAAAATTTGGATAAAATTCTAATTACAAGGACTCTTGCTATTGGTTGCAAAGTTAATTATTGTTATTATTCATGTATTTATGTTGTATCAATCTTCTCAGTCATGATTGTTGAACCAGGTACCCTGCAATCAATAAACCTGTAGTTGTATACCACTAGCTTAGTCATGCATCAATAGATGCAAAATTTGTAATCATATTAGATGCAGATATGTTAATGAGAGGCCCCATTACACCTTGGGAATTTCGTGTAGAGTGTGGACATCCTGTTTCAGCTAATTATGAGTAATTACCTTAAATTTTCTATTAATTGATATTATGCACACAACATGGATGAGCATTCTTTCTAGTTAGTGGCCAGTCATTATATAGTGCAATACCTGTAAGTTAGTTCATATGGTTTGAGTTTCATTTGTGTTAGTGGTCATTTGGTACACTGATATGTGTCAATGCCATGCTATGGATCCCATTTATCTCTTTGGCAATGAGCTTGCATGCTTTCAAACTAGGGATCAGTCATTCTATAGTCTAATAATGTGACTATTTATAACTTTCTCAAGGTTTGAGTTTTGTTTTTCTTTAGTGATTGATTGATACATGGATGTATGTTAATGCCATGCTAGGTACCTCATTGGTTGTGATAATGAGCTTGCACAAATTCACACAAGGCATCCAGAAGCTTGTGACAAACTTGGTGGTGTTATTATTATGCACATCGATGATCTTTGAACTCTTGCACCATTATGGCTTCATAAAAATGAAGAAGTTAGAGCTGACAGAGCACATTGGGCAACTGAAATCACTGGAGATATTTACAGACAAGGTTGGATTAGTGAAATGTATGGGTATTCTTTTGGTGCAGCTGAGGTATGTAAACTTATGTTGAAGTTGGTTGATGTCAAAAATATTCTTTTACATTATGGTCTGTCATTTACTGGTTGAAATTGGTCCTTTGATAAGGCATAACATCACGATCATGACATTGTCTATGACTGTAATCGCCTTTTCCCTCCACCACCTTATCCCAAAGAGGTGAGGCATCCAAAGAAAAAAATTCTAAAGAGTTTTATTTTATGATTATCTTTTCAGTTAAATAGTTTTTTAATGCAGGGATTGATTCTACACAGATCAGGAAATTCATCCATGTAAGGATATTAAGATGCCAATATTGCTTTATGTTTCATTCATATTTTCAACAACAATGAGATTTTAAGGAGTTGAAATAAATAGATCTGATCATTTTTTTTTACCCAAGTAAAATCTGGGCAGATCCACCTGAAGGGATCACATCCCGCTGGCCAAACTAATCAGAGCCTAACCCTGAGGGCATCGAGGAGAATTGACCCTGTGACCTCCCAATGGCGAAGTGATTTAACAATGGGACCTCGACCAATTGAGCTAACCATTGGGGTTTAAACAGAAAATATAATCATGATCAGACTATTATCATTATTTTTTGTGCACATGTTGTGCTAATTTCATTTAAAAATTAAAAGATATTCAACCTTCCCTTAATAGAGATGGTTATTATATGTCCAGGTGGAAATTATGGAACCTGTTTTGAACAAGAGGCGAGGCTTATTTATTCGCATTGAATGTGTTAATACTATCAATGAAGGCCTTATGATTCACCATGAGTCACATGGATGCTCAAAGCCATTTCGATCAATATATTTGGATTTTGAGAAGAGGACATTTCTTCCTCAATTATATGCATCAAGAATGGACGCATGCAAAATGAAACCAAGTAATTGCCAACTCCAAGACTGGGAAGGACATATTATCCCAAAATTCATACACTTTTCTCCACAGAGTGCTCTGCATACTTTGATTGGCATATTGTAGGATTTGTTCATAATTTTACCCCCACTGGGGGTAGAATTATGCATCAAAAATATCTCAAAGCTTAGTCAATGGAACAGTGGATTAGCGCAGGACCTAAGCTTGGTGTGGTTAGTAGATTAATCATTAAGGGTGCTCTTAAAGTAATGACAGCTTGATCATGGTCAATTACACATTAGACATGGAGAATAATACAGTCGTTCTGACTTTTGATTATTTTACGCTTTTATGCTTTATTTCACTTTAGTGTATTTCTCGGTCTATCCTACATTCATAAAATGGATTGACTCGACTAGCATGTAGCCATTGATAAGGAGGCTTTCTCTAGCATGGATGAGATCACTTTTTGAACTTGATACATTTTTTTAGCACCCATTTGCCTTCTCATGTTACAATGGTCTTGATTCCCATAGCAATGAGCATGAATTGCTTGATTTTGTCTGCATGTTCCAATTTTGATGGACTGTCTCGTAACATGCTTGAAGGATAGATTTTTCTTGTCAGGCATCGATTGTATTATATCAGTGAATCAAAAAATGCAAATGGAGTAGTGGGCTTATAGGATTTAAATTTCAGATATCCCCTACACATAATGGCATTCATGCTTAAGATTATAAACTACTTATTCTTAACCCATCTGATTCGAATGGGTATTCTATGTACCTTGTCTTCATTTAAATTTTAAATTACTTGTTCACTTGGTTTAAAGGGAGCTACCCCTACTTTATTTATGGGAGCATGTTTTGTTTAACTTTTTGGATAGCTTGAAAGTTTGAAGTAAGGCTGAAGGTCCTACATGATAGAGTGCACAACAGGGGAGAGGAGAATGGGAAAACTTATATCATTCTTTTCCTTGTTTCACAAGTTCTATTACATTCTGCTTTTTGATAGGATCTCTTCATTTTGGCATATTTGATTCATATTTCTATTACTGTTGCAAGTCTTATTTTGGTCCTTATTACCAGGCTTGTTTTTGCATTGTGAAATTGTATAATCCTCCTTTTTTAGTTATGGATTTATCCTTGATTGCAGGGACTACAAAGGCATTCAGATAGCATGCTTAGCTGGTCAATGTATTTAACAAATAACAATATACTGTAAGTTTTGGAATATCCAAAATTTTCATTGTTGGGTTCCTTAGGGTTTCTCAACGTGTTATTTCTTTTAGCTTGAAGTGGTAATCTGAACTGCTTTTATCATTTCTTTGAAATCCCATGGCATTGTGTCTATTAAATGTTTTCCCATGCTATTTTTTTGACAAAAGATCCATCTTTCCTTTCTAGATGAGCATGTAACCAGTTACTCCAATGTCTTTTTTCCTTGACAACGATATTTCTAACCTACTAAGTTCCTTATTTACTAGAATTATTCATGGTTTTAGTTTCAAATTTTTTTTATCAGTGTTCTTTCAAGATATCATATTAGTGGAATCAGATTGCAACTAGTGAAACAAACCAATCCAACCTGTTTGGGTGTCAAGCCGGTCCGGTTCAAGTTCTAGGACTGAAAATGGTTGGTTCAGTACTGAACCAACCTTTTTTCACTGAATCGGCCAGTTTTTTGATGTAGTCAAGGGATGTTCCAAACACAATTTAAAAAAAATAAAAAATCAAAACAAAAACAAAAAAAATTAAGTGGGGCATCCTAATATTCAAGGTACTAGCAAATAGCTGCCACATTCCAAGAAAAACTCAAGATTTGCAGATACCCTGTCCTAGAATGATACAGTTTAAAAAAGGTATTAATCCTCTGTTTTAAGGCGTCTTCACCCAATGTATGCAGATCCTCTCCTATAAATGGTATATAATAAGAGGTGTTAAACCTTTGTTTTATTGGGATTTCCAGTCAACACATGCAAGACGCACCTTCCAGCTAAAATATAATAATAAGATACGCCTAATAAATGACGGAAAAACTTTATGCTAAGATGTTTGGACCGATAAAATCTGCTAAATTCACCCAGGACTTGCACCTGGAAAACTATGTGAAACTACCTCTTAGAGCAGACCAACAACGAGGCATGTTATCCTCCTCAGGCGTCCAAGGTCCAAACGGAACATATTTTCTCACTTAAAATCCTTTTTTCACCAAACCCAACGATAGACTATTCGCCATGCCCTTCTATTGAGCGAATTGTAACCCAGCTCCACCTTTTCTTAAAATCCCAAATTCTTTAGCCTTTGCAGCAACCAATTTTACTGACAAATCATTTCCATTACCAATAGATAAATCAAACCCTTCTTATTGAACAATATCATATTAGCATAATGAGAAAATCCAAAGAAAAAGCTTACCAGACTCGAAATTATGTGTAGCTAGTACCAATGATGATTTATTTGCACCACTAGGGTTTCGCCCTGCGAAGTGGACAGAATAGTCTAGCACTGCTACCATGGAGTCACTGCAATGTCTTGGTGCACAATTTTGAGCCCCATAATACCTGAAATTTCAATTTAGAACAAACCATAAACGAAGAATTTGGAATTGGACCTCAATATCAATGCTAGTAGTAGCATGAGCAACAACACTACGCTTAATAGAACTCGAATGCGTTTTCCAAACTGCACGAGAACTACTTCCCTCACGAGTCACCATGTGAATGCTTGGTCTCGATGGTTCGCTTCCTTCAACTCTTGGTTCAACTGCCATATCTTCATTGGAACCAACACCCCGAACTCCACTAGACAACGATTCGCCATTTTTTACTAGTGATTTGCCATTTGTACTAGTGATTCGCCATGATTTTACAAGATAATATAATCTCGTGAGAGATTCGCCAAAAAATTATATATACATATTATATTATTAATAAATTTGCCTTCCATTTTTCCTATGTATCATGGGGATTCGCCCATTTATTATACATATAAATTTAGGGGGGTTCTTAAAATTTTCCCTGCCTTCATATATGGATCTTCAAATATTCCACCTAACAATGGTTTGAGTCCTCTCAAAATCATTATTCTTGTGTATCGACAATTTGATATTTGTTGTCCAATCTATGAACAAATCTGAACTACTCCCCTTATTATCCTTCTAACAAGCTATAGATGACTGGACTAGGGTCACAAATCAACCACTAACATTCCATTGACTAATTTTTTATAGGTTTCTTTAGATATTTGTATAAAACTCTCCAGATAGTCCACCAAAATCAACTCCTTTGCATGTCAATCCATTCTTCATGTGGCACATCTATTAAGCATGCTCAATTTTATGCTCAGGTTCCACCCTCCTTTGGATCTTCTATCTCCACACATACTAAATCTGCAAACCATCTTCCATATCTACGGTGTATATTGTAAAAATAAACCTCACTCTAAGGGTCACAACCGCTCTTCTTCTACACAAATTTGTCACAGTCTTAAGGGCATACCTTATGAACTAAACATGCTAGGAAACTATCCTAACTAGGGCACTATACTTATGTACTTCTAATTGTTGTAGAACAAACCCTATCCACCCATAGAAAAAACCACGACTCTTTCCTCCTGTTGAAGCCTAGAAAATCTCTGCTTCAAACATCGGGAAAAACCACCCGGTCGGGACCTTAAGACAGCTCCTTTTCCGTTTGGTGTGGTGGCTCCGACTGGATTTAAAGGACCAGTTTCCTTATAACTAAATGGATTGGATTGGATGGGTGGAAATGGGAATAAACTAACTGAAATAAAACTATCTAATTTAAGCTAAATACTGATAAAGAAACTCTAATACTAACCCGTGTAGCTATATGTGAATACAACTTAAGATTGTTCCAATTCAACAATAACCATGAAAATGTATTATCAATTAAATTGAAATATGCAGAAACAAATAAAGATAACTCTGTTTAAGAAATTAAACAGAGTTATATAAACATATTGCATTCATCATTGTATACCATTTACATGTAACTATGAAAAATAACGTTTCAATTATACTCAGAAATGATATATAAAAGGAAACGTTGTTAAAACAAATATACATATAAATGATAGCAATTTTAAAACAAATATCATAAAACAAAAGAGATCAACAGTGAACAGATAGAAATACCTTGTTCATCTTGAAGAATTTCAAATGCATTCTGATACTCTATCCAGTAATTATAATGCAAAACCAAATTCCAAGGTACAGAAATGCAACACTTCAAAGATAATTTCGCATGAAAATCACCAGATGTGATCCTTTTCAAAAATATATAAGACAATGGAGTACAGAAATGCAATCTCCAAGTCCAAAAATATTAAGATCCAGGACCTCTCTCTAAATGCATGAGAGGGGTTTAAATACTACTTAACTAACTCTAAAAATAGTTTATTACAAAAAATAAGGATTCGGTTCAATGACCGTCCTTTTCCTAGGCTAAAATACAGTGAAATTAAAACTAAATCTATCTATCTATGAAATTGATCTTTGCTCTTGTAGGAATCTAGCATAGTTTTGAGAAGATGCGGTTGACTGACTTCAGAATTCAGCTGTCCTGAAAAGACAGAGTCGGCAAGCATAGGAGCAATCTTCTCTGTAGCATTGATAATACAATTGAGTGCACTGTGCTGACTGTGTGGCTTTACCAAGTACATCCAGTATGAGTCCCAATTCAATCTTGTCAGCCCTTGGATGGATTTTACTCTTTCTTCTGCCTTTTGCCTCCATTCTGCTTGCAATTGATTTGCCTGTGGGAGATAACCTTGTTTGTTCTTCTTCAATGGTTCACTTCTTTTGGTCCACTCCTTTGTGCATTCTGCCAAATTTGAGTGTTCTTTGGCAAACTCTTCCATAAATTTCCTGTTGAAAGTTGCCTGAGGTTCTGGCAGCTTATACATTAATCTCAAATATTCTATGGTGAATGACCCGATTAGCTCTTCCAATGGAGTTCTGAATTGTCTGTCTGAAATATCTGTGCTATCCAGCACCCATCTCACCATGTATGTATATGGGAGAATCCTTGGTCTTGCTGCTATTCTATGTAGAAATGAGCAAGCCAAGTCTCTAAGGGTTGCTTCAGACGTATCCTTTGAACCAGCTGTAGCTGCAACTTTTATCACCATAGGGTTTTCATCTTCTAACAGTTTATACATTCCCTCCCAAGTGGATATACCGGTGTCCTTGTTACATGCAGTGTCTGCGTATAGCGAAGCCATTTCTTTGTTCTCAGAACTTGAGCTCTTCTCCTTCTTACCCATAGTGTTTAGCGGAAGCTTTGTATAGTGGTCTGCTCCTTCGTGCCTGCGTTTTACGAATAAATGAGAGTAATGACATAAGAAAGGTGATGAGACTGTTTTGAATGTGAAAGCGTATGAAATATAATATTTAAATTTTGAAACGACTTTCAATCTAAACACAATCTCTTTTCACATTAATAATCAATCCAATCATTTAATATAATCATTAAAGCGCATAACGGATTTGACATGTGGGAAGATTGCCTTGGGATAGTGCGCCTACATGAATCTGCGACATTGCGATCTACGATTTGCTGCGCAATATCGCAATATCGCAATGTCGCAATATCGCAAAATGAAATCATCACAGTCATAAAAATAACGCAAAAACGGGAATTGCACAATAGCGCAAAGCGTATGTCGCAAAAATCGCAAAAGCGCATATCGCAAAAAGTGCACTATCGCAAAAGCGCAGAATCGTAAAAGCGCAGAATCACAAAAGCGCAGAATCGCAAAAGCGCAAAATTGATAAGAGCGCAAACGATTTTTATTAATCATTTCTGTTTTCTGCGCTATGCGATCTACGATCAATGCGTTTTATATATACTATTTTGTTATGGATGCGCTATCTTGTTTCAAGAGCAATTTTATTACAATCTATCATAAACTTAAGTGTTTCTAAATATTCTTTCTAAGAGATTTTATAAGTTTATGATAGAAAGTTTTATTTATAAAGGCAAACAAATCCTAATTGATTTTTTTGGATTTTAACTAAGGGTCCCCATTTATTTAGTATTATTAATAATAATAAATAAAAAGGGGGGTTGTTACTGGTCACAACAATTGGCGATTCACTGAAAGAAACAATTATCTCTGAAAAAATAAAATGAACATTCTATCTTTAGTAAATAAAGGTTTTTAAAGATAATAAAAACTATCTTATGATAATTAAAATAAAATGTAACTATGAAAAAAAATAAAAATCATTTCATAATTTCTTTCTAATTCCTTAAGAAATAAAAACATTTTGGGTTATATAAGGCTTTGATTGGTGTTAATAATGAAGTAAGTGGATCTCTCCAAGTTTTGGTTTTATAATATACTCTATTGCCATAGGTATTGCCTCTGCTGCCAGCAAACGTTCATAGTCTCGACAGGGTTACCTTTAAACCATTAACCATTCATTGTCCCATCCAACTAAAATTATGACTTTTTAAAAGATAAATTCATAAGATCTATTATCTCATGTTTTTTTGTCTTTTATTTATTTTTATTTTAAGAGTCATTGTTCTGGTTTGGTAGCCAGTTATTAACAATGCCATTCACTAGTTATAATTAAACTGAACAAGTTGGCTCGTGATGAGACCCCTTGTCTTATATTTATAAGCCATTACCCTGTTTTGGTATGCAGTATTGGTAATGTCAGTTTTATTACTCCTTATGAACATGGTAAGTCGGCTCGTAATGAGACCTCTTATCTCTTAAAATTTTCTTATAATTTCTTAGAATTACATTCTAAAAAATCACAACTTAAATGGATGGGGTGAAATAGTTTTATCCTTAAGAATCAATGGATGACAATTTTTAGAGTTTTTTGAATTCCAAAACTTTGAAAAAATCTATACTTTGATAGATAACCTTTCTCTGCTTAATAAACTTATAATGATTTACTTTTTCCTCAAGTTTTCAAAAGATCATGTAAATGATTGAAATAATCTTTTCAAAGTTTAACATATTATTTTAAACTATTCAAAAAAAACTGTAATCATTACTTTAAAAATTATTATTTACACAAAATAAATATTTATAATATTTTTCCGAAGAAATTTTCTCAAATAGTAAACAGTCAATTAGAGACTCATAAACAACCTTTATTTGTAAAAACAAAAACAATCAAAAACTTTGCAGAAAGAAATATATACAGTTTAAGAAGGGGTTACCTCCTTATGAAAAGAATTTCTTCAAGATAAGCCCATTTACAGGAAGAGACTCTCTCTTACCTGTTAGATCTTGGAGTATAAATGTATTTGAGCTTATCTTCTCAATGATTTGAAATGGTCCAAGCCACATTTTCTGAAATTTGGTATGTTTACCTTTTTCTTCGTGTGCTTTATCCCATTTCAAAACGAGATCACCAATTGACAAAAATTTTGAGCCGGTAGAACTTGCATCAAAAAAATATTTTACAAGCTGTTGATGTTTTTCATGAGTAATTTTTGCTTTATCCCTATCTTCTTCTAATTTAAGGATTTGATCATATCTCAATTGAATGGATGATGAAGGATTTTCTTCAATAAACTGCACTAGGGCTAATGATGGAAGTGTTAAGTTTGATGGTATCACAGCTTCTTTTCCATAAACTAGATTGAAAGGTGAAGTCCCTATTGAAGCTTTTTCAGTGATACGATCAGCCCATAACGCAAAGATTAAAGATTTGTGCCAATTCTTTTGATTTTGATCAACGGTCCTTTTAATGATTTTGATAAGGTTTTTGTTAGTGGATTCAGCCAAACCATTACCTTGTGGATAATAATTTGCTGAATATTTTAATTTAAAACCTCTTTTGACTGCAAATTCTATTAAAATATTTCCAGAGAAGTAAGATGCATTATCAAAGACTAGAGTGTTAGGTACACCAAACCTGGTTATGATGAATTGATCTATGAAATCAATAATTGCATCAGAATTGGCTACCTTCAACGGTATTGCCTCTACCCATTTTGTAAAGTAATCAGTTGCAGTAAGGATGTACTTGTGCTGTTTGGAAGAATGAGGTACTATCTCACCAATAATGTCAAGCCCCCATCGTTCGAATGGTTGCTCAATAGTTACTGGTTGCAAAGGAAAAGCTGGTTTCCTTTGTCTTCCACTTGCAGTTTGACAAATTTGGCACTTCCTTACGTAATCATGTGTATCTTTAAAAAGGGTAGGCCAGTAATAACCAGCACGAATTATTTTGTGAGCCGTGGTATCACCTCCAAAATGACCTCCTGCTGGTCCATCATGCAATTCCTGCAAAACCTTTTCAGCTTCAGTCTTTTCCAAACATATTAATAAAATTGAATCATAATTTTTTCTAAATAACACATTATCAATGATTTGGTATTTAATAGCCTTTAACCTTAAAGCACGTTTACTCTTATAGTTAAGATTAGAAGGAGCATACCCATTTTTCAAGTAATAGATAAGATCAGCATACTGAGATCCGGAATTTGTAACACTTATCTGACTTACTTGAATATCTTGATTTGAATCTTGATTTTCTGGTATGTTATGAGCTCCTGCCAATAATCTGCAAAAACCTTGTCCTCTAACAATCTTAGCTAGTTTAATATCAACATCATATTCTTGCAAGGCTGTTACCCAGTTAGCTCTCTTTTCTCCTACTTCTTTTTGAATTAATAACTGCCTCACTGCAGAGAATGGGACAATGATTTTTGTATGTGTTTTTAAGAGAAAAGGTCTAAAATGTTTGATTGATTTAAACACAACAAAGGCTTGTTTTTCAACATCAGAATAATTAAGCTCAGCTCCTTGCAGATTCGAGCTAAAGAAAGAAATAGGTGCTTCGATTTCATGATCATTGAGTTGTGTTAAAACGGCTGCATAAGATGTTTCAGTGGCCAGAGTATACAAAGTAAAATCTTTAGAAAAATCCGGGGTATTCAATGCTGGTGCATTAATGATCACTTGTTTGATTGAATCAAAAGCTTCTTTTTCTTTATGCGTCCATTTGAATATTGAATTTTTCTTGATCATATTTTGCATAGGTAAAACAATTAAAGAAAAATTAGGAATAAATCTCTTAACAAAATTGATCTGTCCAAGAAAAGATTGCATGGATTTTTTGTTATGTGGTAAAGAAATATCAGAAATTTCTTTCACTCTATCTGGATCAATATATATACCATATTTTGACACAACAAATCCTAAGAGTTTTCCTTCATCTAAAGCAGAGAAAGATTTCTTGGGATTTAAGGAGATACCAAACTTTCTACATCTTTCAAATACTTGTTTTAAATCATGTAGATGATTGGTTCTCTTTTTTGAAAATACTGTTATGTCATCAAGATAAACAACAACTGATTTATTGATCAGACCTTTGAATGCTATGTCCATGGCTCTTTGAAAAGTTTCTCCTACATTTATTAGACCAAAAGGCATTTTCTGATAAGCATAAGTTCCCCATTTTGTCCTGAAAGTTGTTTTCAATCTATCATCTGGGTGAACTAAAACTTGATTATAGCCTGAAAATCCATCGAGAAAAGACATAAGTTCATAACCAGCTACCTTTTGAAGTATTTGTTCCATGGTTGGCAATGGGAAATTGTCTTTTAAACATGCCTTGTTTAAATTTCTGAAATCAATACAGATTCTTATATCACCATTCTTCTTCCTTACAGGTACCATATTGGAAACCCAATTAGAGTGCCTGTCTGGAAAAATGATTTTGGCTTTCAAAATTTTATTAAGTTCTGATTTGATTTGACTTTCGAGATTTGGATGGATCTTTCTCAACTTCTGTTGAACAGGTTTAACATCAGGAAGCATTGGAATCGTGTGTTGAATAATTGAAGTATCATACGTTTTTAGATCATCATAATTCCAAGAAAAAACGTTTTTATACTTGTTCAGCAGTTTAATGAATGCATTCCTTTCCTCTGGTGTTAAGTTGAGTCCTAAGTTAACGTTTTGAGGTTTAGAATTAGAACCAAGATTTACTAATTCAAACTTCAAAGTGGAACTTTGAAGTTTTGAATTAACAACTTTCTTGAATCTGTCTCTAATGTCATATAAATCCTCTAATTTAACAACAGATTTTGGAATGGGGTTTTAATTACCTTTTAAAGCAATTTGTAAATCATGATCATCTTCGTCAATAATTTGCTCATCATATGATTTCTCTGAAGTCATGAAATTTAGAATATCTTGATCATGATAGAAAACTCTCCAATTTGTAACATTATCCGGGACAGATGGACGAAAAATCAATTCTACATAAAATCTATCGGGACTGCAATCTTCAGCAGGTAAGAGTTTAGATGCAACATTAGCTAACAAGTCAGCTGATGTATTCTGATTCCTAGGAATAGGAGAAATATTGAATGCTAAAAAATGAGTGGTGAGTTCTTGTACTAGGGTTTGATAGTGTTTAAGATGTCCTGAAAGGTAATGAATAGTATTCCTAACTTGTTTAATAAAAATTTCGGAATCACCAAAAACTTTCAAGTATTTAACATCTAACCCTATAGCTTTATAAAGTCCTTGAACCAAGGCTTCATATTCTGCGGTATTGTTAGTACACTCAAATTCTAATCTGCATGAAAGCATAGTTTTCTCCCCATTTGGATAAATTAGGATGCATCCGGCTCCAGCTCCATCACTAGACTTCGATCCATCAAAATATAATGACCAAAATAAAGACTTATCTATTGACTTATCTATAATTACATCTGAAATATTTACAATTCTGGAAGTATCAGACTGTGAAAATTTTTCTATCTGAGAAACAAAAGTATTTACAGAAAAAGGTGATTGAGGAGCTTTGAAATTTCCAAGGAATGATTCAGCAGAATAACCTCCGAGAATATTGTTGTTGAATGCTACAGGTTCATTAGGTTGTTCAAATTCAGTGACAGTGTGCATCATATGTTTTTCTCGTTCAATTTTGATTTGATTTGGTTTCCCTTTGTAGGGAAGCCACATGTGTGAATAATCAGTCGAGATATAACCGTTAAGTTTCGCAGACCAGTCCCTGCTCAAGATTAATCCATAGAATTCAGGAATATCAGCAATCAGAAAATCAATTCTTTGGACAATCCTAGGATCTGAGGCTAATCTGATTGTGACTGAATTGATTTCTCCTACAACTTGAACTTTAGAGTGATCCAACTGAACGATATGAACTGCTGATTTCTGTGGTTCAATATTTATTTTAGCACAGACAGAAGTAGGCATTATATTGGAGGAAGCTCCGGAATCGATCAAGCAATTGTGCAGATTTTTATTGTACATCTCATAAGTCAAAAGAAAAGGAGGAGTTTGAGAATTTGATTTTTCCCCAATGAGCACAGTATCAGTAACATCTACCTTATCTGGTGGCTTACCAGTTCCTCTTGCTGCTTTTGCAACTACACCGCTTGGTAAAGGAGCAATTGGTGTAGCATTTAATTCTTTCAATAGCAAATTTTGTTGGTGTTTCAGTTTGCTGAGTTCATGTAAGGAAATGTTGGCTTTAATCTTTTTCATGTCTTCAACAATATTGTATTCCATAGGATCTGACACTACTAAAGTTTTCGTTGTTGATGTGAGAGGATTAGAAGAAGATGGCTGATTTTGAGTAGGTAATTGAGAAGTTTTCTTTAGAATGGGTTTGTCCTTGGTACTTGGAGTTGTAATTTTATTTTTTGGAACTGTTTGCACTGGTTCTGCTGTAGATTTACTCCTAGTACTTACAGGCATAGCTTGTTCACTATCAGAATTAGGGAGAATAAAATCCCACATTCCATTTAATTCAGCTATCTCTTCATTTTCATCTTCTTGATCTGATACTATAGATGTATCTTCTTCTTCCTCATCTTCTTCTGACTTTGCATTAGAGATTACATTAGGAGGTTTAGATTCAACTTGGTTTCTTCTGAAATTTCGGAATGGTTTCTTGGTAGAAGTTTCAGCCACTTGTTTTTTAATTTCAACCATTTCATTTGACATGGTTTTAAGAACTTTCTGTAAACCTTCCATGTCATATGGATCTTTGGCCTTTTTCTTTGAATCATCTCTGAAGTTGACCTTCTTTGATTTCCTTTCTTCAAGAGCATTTTTCTTTTCCAAAGAATTGATACGTTTTTCTACTACAATAGCTTCTTTCATATTCTCATCCAATGTAGGCTTTGCAACTCTGTCTACGAAAATTGCTATGTTTGAGGGTAAGGTAGTTATATACCATTCGATTCTGACTTGCTCACTAGGTTGTGAATCTGTATGAATTTTGTTCAAGAGTCTGTTGAATCTAGCATTGAATTCTTTTATAGGTTCCTTGGGTTCTATCTTCAAATTTGAGAGATCATTGAGTAAAGTTGCAATTGATCGATCATCTCCAAATTTGGTCAAAAAATGATCTGCAAAGATGTCCCAACTCGTTATAGATCCTGATGGTAACGAAAAGTACCATGATCCTGCTACTCCCTGAAGAGTATATGGGAATAATCTGACTACAACATCTTCGTGTATGACTCCATTCAAATTAATAGCCAGCATAAAGTTATTGATATGTTCTTCAGCTTGAATGTTAAGATCTGGGCTAAACTTTGGAAGCCATTTTCTAGGATTGTCTGGTAAATCATGTAAAGGTGCAACCATGTTGACTGCTCCTGGAGTAGACCATGGTCTCTGTGCCATTATTGGGATGATTATTGGAGGAATACCAGAAACTGGTGGTATTTGAATTGAAGTGGTTGGAATAGATGATGTTGAGATTGATGAGGATTGAGTAGAAGATGTTTGTGGAGATGATGATTGAAGAGATGATGATGAAACAACTGTACTTTGTTGAGTTGTGGTTTTGGAAACAGGTGATTGAATATGAGATGATGAACTTGTATCACTTTCTATTTCCGATTGAATTCTTTTTGTTTTTCCCTTACTAGGTAAAGGAAATTCTTTCGGAGGAATACCAAGTTTTTCACTTTGCAACCTAGTAAGAGGTTTCGAAGGAATAAATTTTGAGCTTACACTACCTTCAGATATTTCAGACTCTTCAAGAGATAATGAGAATCCTTTCAATTTATGAATTAGATCTTAAACTTCAAGAGACTCAGGATGTTGTTTGTCTGAATGTTTTAAGATTTTGGTAGTGGGTGTTTGAATATTTTCTGCAATTTCTTCTCTAGGATTTTGAATTTCAGAAGAAACTGAAGAAGTTAATGAGGGTGTTTTGCTCTCAGAATGGCTTGTGGATAAATATTTACTTGCCATTCATAGCTCAGGCCCTCCTTCTAGCGCCAAAAATGTTGAAGCCTAGAAAATCTCTGCTTCAAACATCGGGGAAAACCACCCGGTCGGGACCTTAAGACAACTCCTTTTCCGTTTGGTGTGGTGGCTCCGACTGGATTTAAAGGACCAGTTTCCTTATAACTAAATGGATTGGATTGGATGGGTGGAAATGGGACTAAACTAACTGAAATAAAACTATCTAATTTAAGCTAAATACTGATAAAGAAACTCTAATACTAACTCGGGTAGCTATATGTGAATACAACTTAAGATTGTTCCAATTCAACAATAACCATGAAAATGTATTATCAATTAAATTGAAATATGCAGAAACAAATAAAGATAACTCTATTTAAGAAATTAAACAGAGTTATATAAACATATTGCATTCATCATTGTATACCATTTACATGTAACTATGAAAAATAACGTTTCAATTATACTCAGAAATGATATATAAAAGGAAACGTTGTTAAAACAAATATGCATATAAATGATAGCAATTTTAAAACGAATATCATAAAACAAAAGAGATCAACAGTGAATAGATAGAAATACCTTGTTCATCTTGAAGAATTTCAAATGCATTCTGATACTCTATCCAGTAATTATAATGCAAAACCAAATTCCAAGGTACAGAAATGCAACACTTCAAAGATAATTCCACATGAAAATCACCAGATGTGATCCTTTTCAAAAAATATATAAGACAATGGAGTACAAAAATGCAATCTCCAAGTCCAAAAATATTAAGATCCAGGACCCCTCTCTAAATGCATGAGAGGGGTTTAAATACTACTTAACTAACTCTAAAAATAGTTCATTACAAAAAATAAGGATTTGGTTCATTGACCGTCCTTTTCCTAGGCTAAAATACAGTGAAATTAAAACTAAATCTATCTATCTATGAAATTGATCTTTGCTCTTGCAGGCATCTAGCATAGTTTTGAGAAGATGCGGTTGACCGACTTCAGAATTCAGCTGTTCTGAAAAGACAGAGTCGGCAAGCGTAGGAGCAATCTTCTCTGTAGCATTGATAATACAATTGAGTGCACTGTGCTGACTGTGTGGCTTTACCAAGTACATCCAGTATGAGTCCCAATTTAATCTTGTTAGCCCTTGGATGGATTTTGCTCTTTCTTCTGCCTTTTGCCTCCATTCTGCTTGCAATTGATTTTCCTGTGGGAGATAACCTTGTTTGTTCTTCTTCAATGGTTCACTTCTTTTGGTCCACTCCTTTGTGCATTCTGCCAAATTTGAGTGTTCTTTGGCAAAATCCTCCATAAATTTCCTGTTGAAAGTTGCCTAAGGTTTTGGCAGCTTATACATTAATCTCATATCTTCTATGGTGAATGACCCGATTAGCTCTTCCGATGGAGTTTTGAATTTCCTGTCTGAAATATCTGTGCTATCCAGCACCCATCTCACCGTGTCTGTATATGGGAGAATCCTTGGTCTTGCTGCTATTCTATGTAGAAATGAGAAAGCCAAGTCTCTAAGGGTTGCTTCAGACGTATCCTTTGAACCTGTTGTAGCTGCAAATTTTATCACCACATGCTTTTCATCTTCTAACAGTTTATACATTCCCTCCCAAGTGGATATACCGGCGTCCTTGTTACAGGCGGTGCCTGCGTATAGCGAAGTCATTTCTTTGTTCTCAAAACTTGAGCTCTTCTCCTTCTTACCCATAGTGTTTAGTGAAAGCTTTGTATAGACGTTTGCTCCTTCGTGCTTGCGTTTTACGAGTAAATGAGAGTAATGACATAAGAAAGGTGATGAGACTGTTTTAAATGTGAAGGCGGATGAAATATAATATTTTAATCGTGAAACGACTTTCAATCAAAACAAAATCTCATTTACCATTAATTGTCAATCCAATCATTTAATTTAATCATTAAGGCGCATAGATTTGACATGAAGATTTTGCTTGGGATGGTGCACATACATGGAATGTGAGCATTACGATCCTAGATTTCTTAGCAATATGTAAATATATATTTCTCGCAATATCATAAAATGAAATCATCCGCAGTCGCAAATTAAGCAAATGGGAATTAGCAATGGCATAAAGCGTAATAATCGTAAAAATGTAAGCATATCTGTAAAAAAGCGCTTTAATCATAACCTTGATCGCAAAAGCGCAGAATTGATAAGAGCGCAAAAGATTTTTATTAATCATTTCTGTTTTCTGCGCTATGCGATCTGTGATCAATGCGTTTTATATATACTATTTTGTTATGGATGCGCTATCTTGTTTCAAGAGAAATTTTATTACAATCTATCATAAACTTAAGTGTTTCTAAATATTCTTTCTAAGGGATTTTATAAGTTTATGATAGAAAGTTTTATTTATAAAGGCAAACAAATCCTAATTGATTTTTTTGGATTTTAACTAAGGGTCCCCATTTATTTAGTATTATTACTAATAATAAATAAAAAGGGGGGTTGTTATTGGTCACAACACCTCCATAAGAGACTTGACCTAGCTCATATGGATCCATAGATTCTAGGCATTTCTTTGACTGAATCTTGACATGAACTTTAGATCTCAATGTTGACCCTCAAACTAAGGTTACCTCAGTCAATATTACGCCTATGTCTACTTCTGTTAAAGCTCTAAATTACAGTGCAAACCCTCCTCCATTTATATTGGTCTTTATCATAGACATTGTGGCCTAATAACCACCACAAGTCAAGATTGTATCAACCGTCTCTTTTATTTCATGTAGAAAATTTAACCAACAGGATTCAATATGATTGTGTAATGTACTAAAATAAGATATTGAATCCTTCCTACAATTTGCAAAAAATAAAACATGATCACACCACATATAAGTAAGAGAAAGAAATTATCAATCGCACAACACGAGATGTATCTGGGGAAAGCAACTATTCAAAATCCCTCTATCTCTATTGTGTATTAAGTCAAGGAATCATGAAACAATACAATGTTTAATCTCTCATGAGATTCTCCAGCACTCTACTAATTGTCTCCTACTGATCTAGGAAAAATAGGTCTAGTACATAGCCAATTATAAACCTTCCATTAGCCTAGCTTGATCACAAAATTCCTACGGAATTAGTTCCCTATTAATTAGGAAAATCAACCTTCCTTGATTGCGCAATCCATCATGTCACCCTAATAACATTATAATTACACATGGTTACTTTTGTATGATTACAATTGATAGTTATGTTCCCTTTAACCTCTGTCTCAACTAGGTCTTCCTCGAAACTGACATGCATGAAAATATTAATAGCAAATTATCAGTTATATGATTGATTGGTCACTCATTGTGAATTAAATCGAATTTAATTAAATGGACCTCTCACTAGCTCATCACTCAGTTAGAACTAGTTAAACTAATTTAACTCAATTAATTGAGTTAACTAATTCACACCTACACCCCACTAATGCATCAACTACAACTAGACCCAAAAAATATTAGAATCCCTCTACATGCCCCATCTTATACCCTCATGATCTGGACATATGTAGGAACACAATAAAATACATAAATAAACATAAACACAAAGATGCAGTAGGAATAACACTTCATTTCATTAATATCAAATACTAAAAAATGCTTACAGCCAAAATGGAAAACAAACTAGCTCAGGCGATGGTAGCTTATCTCTAAGAAGAAATGTGGTGGCTACATGCCTCTGAAATGTGTTATAATCAGGCTCAAGGGCCTTTTTATTATTGAAAAAGAAGAGAAAAACCTAACTTAAGGAGATGTAACACCAAGAGTTTATGGTCCCTATTGGGGGTAGTTGGGTAGCCAACATCCCGAGGTCGTAACTTGGTCATATGATCTATGTTTGACACACATGATATCTAGTTGGAAATATATCTCCAAGGACTACAAATGATAACATGATTTCGATGAAATCACCAAAACTTTCATGCCCAAAAAATGACGTTTGGGTCTCAAAACGGCTCTAGAAGTTCAGGACCCAAAAATTTGACAAAAATATTAAATTGTGCTATAATTAAGGAAACTAAAAATCCTGAAAGAGATAATTGCGAGAGCCCAACTGGAATAGGCGGGTGGCCACACATATCCACCTTGATCTCCTTAACTCAAATTTCTTGAGCTAACTCAGTCATCATGACTTAGTTAACTGACCCAACTTGTAATGAGAAGAAATTAAAATTTATTGTCCAATTTATTTAAGGGAAAAATAAATTAGATGCCTCACATTCTTCCTTCTTGGTACATCAAAATTCCTTACCAGTGCGGGTGAATTTTATTTTTTTCCTTTTTGGTTGCCAATTTCACTGTTTCTTATTGCGAATTTCAACACTCCCTCTCAACAAGAAAGGAATTCAATCTATCCTGATCCAGTACCTTTGGAATTATTCATGCAACACTTATCTAGTGTTTTTTTCACTTGTAAATCCTAAAACTCAATCACCCCTGAACAATTGAATCAATATAATTCCTTTGAAATCAGATTCTTCTAACTGTTGCTAGCTACTGAACCTGTCTATTGGACTCTATATGCTACTGCTAACATTTGCATCTGTGCCCTTTGAACTATTTCCAAATCTGATCTATGTGCCAGTATCTGACATTTGTCACTTTGATTTTTGTCTTCCTGACATCTGACTGCAACAATCTAACTGATCCTTCCTACTACTATTTTACTGTGGACTCCTCATAGCTAGGTTCAATCCATGAGACACACCATCTCAATGGACCCTACCCAAATTTTTTATCCTGGGATTATGTCTAGACATCACCCCACCTTTCACTTGGAGGTATGGTTGCATGTGCTCCCTCTGCCTATCTGGATCGAAATTTCCTCATCATGGAGATCTCTGCTTGAGTGGACACTTCCACCTGGTCTCCTCTCTACTTCTCCAATTGTGGCTGCTCCAAAACCTTCTGAGACTGCTTCTAAGGTTTCATGTTGAGAGGTAATTTGTACTCCCTCTCAACAACCAAGTCTCTAACCTTTACTTTTCTCCTCAAAGCTTTGCATGCATCTGGTACCTCAAGTGCATATAGGTTCTTGAATCGTGCACATTGTAATGGTCCCATTTTTACAAAAGTTTCTAAAAAAGAGTTGATTTTAAATCAACGATATCTCTCTCATCCGAGCTCCGAATTGATTTTCCATTTGGGTAGTTTTTCGCAAGGAGTCCATATATATATATATATATATATATATATATATATATATATATATATATATATATATATAATTTTTTGAAAATTTTACACCAAAATATTCAGATATTCTTTGCAAACTCGTCACCCAAAAAATTCCTACTCTAATACCATGTATAAAATCTAACCAATGAGAATCAATCTGATCTTGTAATGTACTAAAACAAGATATTAAATCCTTCCTACAATTTTCGGAAAAAAAAACACGATCACACAATCACATATAAGTAAGAGAAATAAATTATCAATCACACAACACAAGATGTATCTAGGGAAAGAAACTACTCAAAACCTCTCTATCTCTATTGTGTATTAATTCAAGGAATCATGAAACAATACAATGCTTAATCTCTCATGAGATTCTCCAGCACTTTGCCAATTGTCTCCCGCTGATCTAGGAAAACTTGGTCTAGTACTTAACCAATTCTCAACCTTCCTTCAGCCTGCCTTTCTCATGAAATTCCTAGGGAATTATCTCCCTATTAATTACGAAAATCAATCTTCCTTGACTCCACAATCCGTGATGGAATCCCAATGATTTTATAATTGCACATGGGAAATTTTGTATAAATACAACTGATAATTATGTTCCCTTTAATCTCTGCCTCAACTGGGTCTTCCTTGGTACTAGCATGCATGCAGCTACTAATAGTGAAATATCAGTTATCTAATTGATCACTCATTGTGAATTAAATCTAATTTAATTCACTGGCTGACCTCTCACTAGCTTATCACTTAGTTAGAACTATTTAAACCGATTTTAACTCATTAAATTGAGTTAACTAATTCAGACCTACATGTAGAAATTAGCTGAATAAATCACTTATTCAATGAATATTAACCCGATCATACATCAATTTCGAATTGCATCCATAACACATAACCCTCTTCTACAATTAATTGTCACATGCGGAAATAATAGAAGCAATCTCACATCAAATCAATCACACATTAACTCAGTATGTATGGGGAAAGCCTATAGCTGAAAACCCCGCAGCTATTGTGTATATTATAATGGAGAAATCCTGTAACAAAACAAGTACAATACTCCTCACAAGTACTCAGTACTTTCTCATAAAGTCACACACAATCTAGCTTAGTTTTGAACAGGTTACTGGTTCAAAACTCCCCGCCAATTGCCTTGCCTCTATTGCGCAATCATGGCCTGTATATGTAGAGATCCAAGGTTAGAATCCCCTTGGCTTGACTGCGCAATTTTCATGGACAATTCCTCCAAGTGTAATGCAAATCCCATGCAAAACTGATCCTCCAACTGATAGCTTTACTCACCCTTTCATCTACCTCTTCCAGTTCTCAGGCGATCATGCAACGTAGTGGTAAAGTGTGTTCTTGAGTTGACTAATGAGTTACTAATTAAGTGTGAATTAAATAATATTTAATTCTTCACTCATAACTAATTGATTAGCTAGTTAAACTAATCTCAACTAGTTCAATAAAATAAACGAACACAACTCCATTTTACGTCGCATTAACTCCTCAAAACCTTATGAAGTCTAGCGAAGTCAACCATGCAAGATGCCATCAAACCTAGGAATACGTGATTCCTTACGTCGGGTCTGCATGAGCCACCTCCATGACTCAAACTAAAGTGCGCCAAGAGAGTAAACTGCTGTTTATAGTCAAAATATTATTAAGGGTAAATAATATTTGACTTCCATATTTTTAGGAGACACAGTCTAAAAATAGCCTGGGTCCTAAAAATAAGGGTCTCATCTATTTTTACCAACATGTCGCATACTTCAAGAATCTCCAACTGGAATTCCCAAATTATGCTCTGTATGTCTAAAAATAGACATAGTCTAAAAATAGACTTTGCGCCAGAATTTGCCTGCGGGCCCACTTAGTGAAGGCGACTTCATTTCACTAAGCTCCATCATCTTGCTGCATTCTCAACACTCCCTCTAAGCAAGATATGGATTATCTGCAATCCCTATCCTGCCTCTGTGGAATTCGAACTTGCTCCTGGTGAGCGCCTTCGTCAGGATGTCGGCATCCTGATCCTCCGTGGGAACATATGAAAGCATCATGATCCTCCGCTGAACACAATCTCTGATATGATGGTACCTGATGTCAATATGTTTGGACCTATCATGAAATACTGGATTAGCCGAGAGCTTGATGCAGCTCTGGTTATCACAGTAGATCACTGTAGGCTCCAAATGCAACCTGAACAAGCCTGCGAGGATCTTCCTCATCCAAATAGCCTCGCATGCAGCCAAACTTGTTGCCATGTACTCGGCCTCTGCTGAACTGAGTGCCATGGATCTCTGCTTCCTGCTGTACCAGGAAACTGCTGTCGACCCAATGCTGAAAACTCCTCCAGAAGTGCTCTTCCGGTCCGTTGGACTCCCTGCCCAATCTGCATCAGTGAAGCCGGAAAGCTTCACTCCATCCTCCTGTCTGTACCATAAACCATATCCCGATGTGCCTCTGATATAGCGCAATACATGCTTGCCTGCCTTCCAAAAGAGCTTGGTAGGCTTAACCATAGCTTGCGAAAGCTGGTTAACTGCGTAGCATATATCGGGTCGTGTATTGACCAGATACATAAGCGACCCCACCAACTGTCGATAGACAGTGGCATCCACTACCTCCGCTGAAGTAGCATCCTCCTTCCTCCAACCACCAGGAAGAGGAGTGTCAACAGGCTTGCAGCCTTGCATGTTGAACCTCTCGAGAATCTCCCGGGCATACTTGCCCTGAGAAACAAACAGTCCTCCGCTGCGCTGCCAAATCTCCAATCCCAGGAAATAATGAAGGATGCCCAAGTCCTTCATCTCAAACTCTCGTGCAAGATCCTCCTTGCATGAAAGTATCAACTGCTCATCGCCAGTCAAAATCAGATCATCTACATACGGTACGATGATCAACAGCTTCCCCTCCACCACAATCTGGTACAGGTTTGGATCCGCCTCACTCTTGGAGAATCCAAGCCCGGTGAAGTAGCTGTCTATCCGAGTGTACCAAGCACGAGGTGCTTGCTTCAGCCCGTACAGTGCTCTCTTGAGTTGGCACACATGCGGCTCACTGCTGAAGATCTCAAAACCTTCAGGCTGCTCTATGTACACCTCCTCCTCAATAACTCCATTGAGGAACGCAGTCTTCACATCCATCTGATGAATGTGCCACCCCATCTGCGCTGAGAGAGCAAGGATCGTCCATATGGAAGAGTACCTTGCGACAGGTGAAAAAGTCTCCTCATAGTCAATCCCCTCGATCTGTGAAAAGCCACGGGCGACAAATCTCGCCTTGTACTTCTCCACACTCCCGTCAGCTGCCTGCTTCACTTTATAGATCCATCGCGAACCCACCACTGATTTCCCAACCGGTCTTGGGACAATCTCCCATGCACTGTTCCTGAAGATCGAATCATATTCTTCGATCATGGCATCAACCCATGCGGGTTCCTCCACAGCTTCCTCAAAAGAGGATGGCTTCGTCACAACACATTGACTCACAAGAGCCATGTATCCAGTGTACCGATCCAGTGACTGTCTCTGTCTGCGCTGTGCTGTAGGTGGTCCTACAACCTTCTCTGCATCCCAAGCCAGTTGCTCAGCTTCTGTAGTGCGCATGCGCCCTCTGATGGTTGGCGCTGCATGGGTGGTTTCTTCCACCTCCTGAACCTCCTCTTGTGGCTGATCCACATCCGGAAGCTCCTCCTTAGGAACTAACAGCTCCTCATCTGCATGCAAGTGTAGCTCCCTCTCAAGCGAACACTGCATGGCTTTCTCCTCCTGAAATTTTATATCCCGTCGCACAACAGTCTTGCGACTGTCTGGCACATACACCCGATATTTGTGAGGTGTATCAGTGTACCCCACAAATATTCCAACCTTAGCAGTTGGATCCAGCTTCCTTCTTGCATTCTTCGTCACATGCATGTAGACAGGAGAACCAAAAATCCGCAAATGGGAAATATCAGGCCTCTTGCCAGAATAAGCCTCCTCCGGTGTACTCATGCCAAGAACCTTGTGAGGACAACGGTTATGCACATACACTGCTGTATTGCATGCCTCAGCCCACAAGTGAAGGGGTAGGCCCTGATCATGCAACATCGCCCGTGCAGCACCCACGATCGTTCTGTTCTTCCGCTCAGCCACCCCATTCTGCTGTGGGTTATGGGGTGCGATGAGCTCTCTTCGAATCCCTTCTGCGCTGCAGAACTCCTTGAATTCAACCGAGATGAATTCACCACCGTTATCACTCCTTAGAGCAATCACCTTCTTCCCCGACTCCTTCTCGACCAGTGCTTTAAACTCACAGAACTTCGCGAATGTATCGCTCTTCTTCTACATGAAGAAGATCCAGCACTTTCGAGAGAAATCATCAACAAAGATCACATAATACTTTTGCTTTGCTGTCGAAGCAACTGAGAAAGGACCACACACGTCTGTGTGAACTCTCTCAAGGATCGTCGTGGCGCGACTATCCTTCTCGTGAAAGGTGGCTTTCACATACTTTCCTAAAGTACACCCCTTGCACTGATCTGACTGCGCAAGGGTGCCCTTAGGAAGTCCAGTAGAAATCTGCTGCAGAATCTTCAAAGCTCCATGGTGAAGATGACCCAATCTCCTGTGCCATAGTTCGCCCTCATCATCCCGGCTCACCACATCTCCAGCCTTGCATGCCATAGCTGCGCAGTCATCTACCTGCAACTGATAAAGGTTCTGAGTTCGAACCCTTATCTTCCGGGTCTCTCCAGTAGTCTTACTGCGCAGGAAGGCTTTTCCTTCGCTGAAGACCACATCATACCCCTTATCCTCCAACATCGCTACTTAAATCAGGTTCTTCTTCAATCCAGGTACATGCATGACATCCTTTAAGACAAAGGGTTTACCAGACTCCCTCTGAAAGGATACGGTACCGATACCAGTCGCACTGTATCTACCATCATCTCCCATCTCGATGTGCACACCCAAATCTTTGTTCTCCAGATCTGAGAACAACTCCCGATCTCCCGTCATATGAAATGACGCACCGCTATCCAAGAACCACACCGATCCCATCACACTTGAAACCAAGCATGCAATCAGTGAAAAGTCAAGCTCGAACTGTGAAGCCAAAGCTTCTCCATCTGCAGATCTTCCCGCTTGCTTATTCTTCTTCTTCTTTGGACAATTGGTAGCATAATGTCCGTGATCATGGTAGCGAAAACACTTCACTTTCGCCATATCCTGCTTCTTGCCCTTAGCACCAGAATGAGAGTTTTTCTTAACCTTCCCCTTCTTTGCTTTGGACACCAAAGCGCAGTTCTCTTCATCAGCTCTCTTTGATGAAGATCCATCTCGAGTAGTCCTCCTTATCTCCTCCTGCATGAGATCCGCCCAAAGGCGCTCCCATCCCGGCAGCTTCTCCCGACCATTGACACTATCTTGATATGAGTGCCAAGCCTTCGGAAGACCAAGGAGAGCCAGGTCGACCATGTCCTCGTCTTCGACAGTCACCCCCACACTTCCCAGCTCATCTCTGCACTGAGTGAACTTCGTGAGGTATTTGGTGATACTGTCGCCCTTCTCCATCTTGATTTTCCTGAGCTTATCTTTGAGCGCCAGCTTCCTTTGGTCACTCTTACTCTAGAATAGATCCGTCAAAGCTTTCCACATTAAATATGGAGTAGCCTTTCCATGCAGGCTGGATACAATATGATCCTTGACGCCCTCCAACAGGATCCTTCGACATTTCGCTATCTTCTTTTGCCATGCATCGACTAAAGCTGCATCAGTGGGCTTTGGGACATCCGTATCTACGAACTCCTTTAGACCATTATCTTCTAACAATGCTTCCATGCGATCCTTCCATGCAACATAATTCGAACTGCCTTCAAGAGCATATTCGAGTCGCAAACCGTTGAAAGAAGACATTTTCAACACCGGCACCAAGAAAACAATTCTGCTGCAAAATTCGAATTCCAAACTCCAAGCTCTATCACTTCCGATCTACACTTGAAAAACAAATTATTTCCAAATCAGAGATTGACTGCAAGGGGCTTTTACCAGACCTTTCACTTTCCGAAGAAAGATGAATCCGGAGGCTTCCTGGCCCGTATGCAGACTCTGTCCGAGGAAATAAGTTTGCAATCACCGTAATAGATCTCGAAAATTAATCTCGCTCTGATACCATGTAGAAATTAGCTGAATAAATCACTTATTCACTGAAGATTAACCCGATCATACATCAATTTCGAATTGCATGCATAACACATAACCTTCTTCTACAATTAATTGTCACATGCGGAAATAATAGAAGCAATCTCACATCAAATCAATCACACATTAACTCAGTATGTATGGGGAAAGCCTATAGCTGAACACCCCACAGCTATTGTGTATATTATAATGGATAAATCATGTAACAAAACAAAGTACAATACTCCTCACAAGTACTCAGTACTTTCTCATAAAGTCACACACAATCTAGCTTAGTTTTGAACAGGTTACTGGTTCAAAACTCCCCTCCAATTGCCTTGCCTCTATTGCGCAATCATGGCCTGTATATGTAGAGATCCAGGTTTGAATCCCCTTGGCTTGACTGTGCAATTTTCATGGACAATTCCTCCAAGTGTGGTGCAAATCTCATGCACAACTGATAGCTATACTCACCCTTTCATCTACCTCTTTCACTGGTCTCCACTGAACTGATCATGCACTGTAGTGAACTGATGTGTTCTTGAGTTGAATAATGAGTTACTAATTAATGAATTAAATAATATTTAATTCACTCAACTCATAACTAATTGATTAGCTAGTTAAACTAATCTCAACTAGTTCAACTAAAATAAACAGAACACAACTCCACTATCTGTCTCATTAACTCCTCCAAAACTTCTGCCACTGAAGTCCAACTGAAGTCAACCATGCAAGATTCCATCAAACCCTAGGAACCACGTGATTCCTCTGTCAGTTGCATGAGCCACCTCCATGACTCGAACTGAAGTGCTCCAAGAGAGTAAACTGCTGTTTATAGTCAAAATATTATTAAGGGTAAATAATATTTGACTTCCATATTTTTAGGAGATCAGTCTAAAAATAGCCTGGGTCCTAAAAATTAGGGTCTCATCTATTTTTACCAACATGTAGCATACTTCAAGAATCTCCAACTGGAATTCCCAAATTATGCTCCGTATGTCTAAAAATAGACTTTGCGCCAGAATTTTCCTGCGGGCCCACTTAGTGAAGGCGACTTCATTTCACTAAGCTCCATCATCTTGCTGCATTCTCAACACTGCACCCCACTAATGAATCAACTGCAATTGGACCCCAAAAATATTAGATTAATCCCTCTACATGCCACATCTTAGACTCTCAACTCAAATTTCTTGAGTTAACTCAATCATCATGACTTATTTAACTGACACAAGTTGTTATGAGATGAAATTACAATTTATTTAACGGAAAAATCAATTAGACGCTCCACATTCCTCACTCCTAGTGCATCAAAATTCCTCGCCAGTGTGGGTGCATATTTTTTTTTGTCCAATCTGGTTTCTAATTTCAATGTTTCTTGTTGCAAATTTTAACATTTCAGAATTTAATGTGGCCTTCACTCAAAACACCATTGAAATCACATGCCCAAATTCTCATGAACAACATCTCTTAAGCTCGATCTGCCATAAGAGAACCAACAATATGCCATCCTACTTCCTAGATCTAACCAACCATTAAGGTATGTAACATTCTTGTGAACCCTCACATCATGATATTTCTCTTGGAGGATGATTATGGCCTTTCTTTAGCAACCCTTACTCAGCCCTCTTACTTGACCTACTTTAGGACTACATCTCTATTCACCCCCTTGATCAAATGAGCTCCTTCTCACTTGATGTTCTTTCCTTCATCCTAAGGCCTCCTTAAATATTTTTTCCTATACCTCTTAGGAACCTTGTATAACTTACGAGTTTTATCCACTTAGACCTTAGGAAATATTAATTTTCCTTTTTAATTTTCTTTTATATTTTAAACCCCATCTTGGGTCAAAAATCCCTTTTCTTGGCTTCTTTTCCCACAAATACTTTTGTGACCAAACTCACATAAACCCATCTCACCAGGCTTTTGGAGTGCCTTCCAAGCTACAAAATTCAACAGCATAGTCTAGTTGTAGTAATCGTAACTTTGTCTAGCTCTTATAGTCAAGCGAGGTCTTAGTTGGGTTCCCAAGTTGCAAAATAAGGGTAGTTGTGATGGCATGATATCTTATAGGGAGGGTCAGGGAATGCACATTAGGAATGAAAAGGCATGCTAACACATGTCAGACAATATCAATGCATGTTGAAGAGTGTTAGGGAGTGTCGGGGCATATCAAGGGATAACTAGGTCAAAATGCATGGAAAGGAATGAATAAGAGTGTGTGCCAGGGAGTGCCAATGAATTCAAGTGTGTTAGGAGAATTTCATAATAGGATTTATAGGAGGCAAGCCTACGACTGTTATATGGGGCTCAACATAGTAGTTTTAGACAAAGGGAGATTACTTTGTGCTAGGCACAACATTTTTTTGACTTTATCTATTTTTTATATGAGATGTGGCACACTTTGTTTACATGCTCGCGTTTTAAACTATTCTAGATAATTGCATATTGTACATTGTTGTGTATAAGTTTTGGGGCACTCGACTTTTTTTGGCTTATATCTTGTGTATCTTGTGGTTCTTGCAATCTCTTAGTAAATGTTCTACTGTTTATATGAACTGAACATACATGTGAAATATTTCCTATGTAAGGTATGTTGCTTAGTTGTTTTATGGCCATGGCTAGATCATGTGATCCTTGTCTTGGTAACTAGTTAAGTCGGACAAGTTGAGCTTGGACATGAGTGGCATAAGATGAGTTATAGGTATTTCTTAGGTGAACAAGGCACAATCTACTTGTAGTAGGTGCAATTGGTCAAGTTGTTGTGGTTGAAGCAAGCCGATATTGTCACATGAATTGCAGTAGCCAAGGAATTTATTGGGTTCCCAAGTCGTGAAAAAATGTAAAGGCTAGTTGTGAGGACATGAGTACCAAGGCATGCTAGGGAATGCTAAGATGTGTCAGATAGTGTGAAGGCATGACAAAAATTCTAAGATGTGTCAAGTGATAAGGCATGCTAATATGTGAAAGGGTGTGTCAATGTGTGCCAGGGACTGCCAAGGAAACAAAAGGAAGAAACAAGTTAAACTACAAGTAAATGAACACATAAGAGGGTTAATAAGTCATAAATTTACCTTTTCCAAGAGTGGCATGCTAGGCACACCAACACTAGGCACAAATGGGTACCAAGTGAAAAGTATTAGTGCATTCTAAGTGCCAATTATCCCTTTGTTGCTTCTCATATGCTTTCCAATAGTTGATCTCAAATAAATTTAATATTAAACCATGCAAAATTATACCAATGAATGTTAACTTATTCCATACATGCATGCTATGAAGTGGAAGGGCATGTTGAAGAGTGCTAAGGTGTGCTAGAGAGTGCTAATGTATGTTGAGGAGTGTTAAGGAGTACTAGGAAAAAACATTAATGGAGCACTAGGTTAAAATTCATGGAAGTTAATGAATATGAGGAACGTGTGCCAGCGACTGGTTTTAATGAGTGCTAGTTGTCATTCCAAGGATGGAGTGACAAGGTATGTGTTGGAACACCTAATCCTACATGGGTAGGTGTGGAATGCGAAAAGTCACAATGGAGTCCAAGTGACCTTGGAATGTGAAACCAAGAGTCACACCATTGTACTATAAATGTACATCTTTGTATAATGGAAAATAAGAAAGCCTCATGCTTATCTTTCATTGTGTGTTGAATCTTGTGTGTGTGCATTCTTCTTCTCATACACCATGTGTGTGCTTCAACATGGTGTTTAACATGGTATCAGAGCGGGCAATTGTTGGCCCTGCTCCAAATTGAGTGAGCCATTTGTGTTTATGGCCTGTGCATATCTGCAAAATTCTTGACAATTTTGCAGCATTTAGAGAGTTTTTGCATCAGAAATTTTGTTGGATTCGGAAAGGTGTTTTGAAGAAGAGCAACATTTGTTTTGAAGAGGAGCAGCTTTCAAAATCCTTGGTAGCATTTAGAAATTGGTTTGGAGACAGCCTTGTGCATCTGAAGGTTTTCTCACTGCTTATTTTTCCATTGAAAAATCTCTGCATTTTAACTTCTGCACCATTTTGGAGCTGCTGGAAAAGTGTTTAAAATAAGTTTCTAGAAAATTCTGAGCTTTTCCTAGAAAGAATTCTGAGTTTTTACTGGAAAATGTTCTACAATTTCTGCACATTACTCTACTGTGTATTCTACTGCTGCTATATTACGTGAAATCTCTGCAATTTTCTAGAAAATTTTTGAGTCTTGTACCTGCATTTCACTGCAAAATTTTGCCAACCTCTATTGTATATTAGTGAAATTCTGCTATTATTTTAGAGTCAATTTTCCTCTCTGTTGTTTAACATTAAAAAAAATTTCAAAAAAAATAAAAAAAAAATTCTGGGCAACTTGGCCCCTCGGCCCTCATGACCTCCCTGTTCTCATTTCTCAATACACCGCTCCCTAACCTGCATACCACGCTCTCAACGCATACATTTCCACTCGCCCTACACTCTGCAATTATTTTTTAACATCTGCATTACGCCCTTCAACACAGCTCTACACCCCATGACATTCCTGTTCGCTCGACTCTTAAACCTCTCACTCGACCCTCCACTCCTTACCCACCTGCCAACGCTCCCCTCCTTACCAGCCTTCTCCCACGGCTTAAATACGCCCCCCCCATCTGTGGCCTCTCGGCCCTATTCCTTATCCGCAGCACTTTCGACTATCCACTAACTCGACCTGCAATTAATTTGACACTTGAATCGAACGTTGTATACTCTGCACACGCCCTTCCATCTACCCCACGCATTTACATCCCACGGCATCGCTCATACTCCTCTCTTCCTTACACTTGACCCTATTTCCCTCTTTAATATTCACCCCTCATTATTAAATTCCCTCCCCTCCCATAATACGATTTCCCACTTCATTATTAAATTCCCTCCCCTCTCATATAATACGACTTCCCACTACTCATTATTAAATTCCCTCCCCTTCCATATAATACCTCCCATTTATGATTTTAAACTTTCCTCTCCCATTTTAAATTCAATTTTAAATTCCCTCCCTTTTAATTAATACCTTTCCCCTCCATTTTTTATTATCCCTAATTTTTTTAATTAAAAAAAAAAAAAAACAACAGAGAGAGAGAGGAAAAAGAGAGAAGACAAGAACAACAGAAATGAAATGAAGAAAATGGCATATGAGGAGCAGATAGACTGAATATATAGAGACAATTGCAGTTTTCCATTTTATGATTTGTGGCATAAGGGTGATTTTTCTGAAGAAGTTGACATTTGAAGACAAGTTTGCCATCATTTAAAACAGCTCTTTGAAGGAAATTTCAGCTACTTTAAAGGCCCCTTGCACTAGTGTTTCAGCTGCACATATTTTGCATAGATATGTATTGAGCTAACATTGTATTTTGAGTTGAATTTGCCTCTTCTTTCATAGTTGGAATCAGTGTATTTGAGTTGTTGGATTGTTGATTGTCCTCCATCATTTGAGGAGCACACTTTGTACTTTGAGATTTTCATAGTTGGAAATTCTTTGCAGTCATTTGTATTTGATGAATCACATTGTAAACGGGTGCATTTTCGGTTGAAGCCGACACCCTTTCATTTTTTGAGCCTAAATTGTTGAAAATGGCTAAAATCAATGAGGCATTAGTGTTGTTGAATAGCCTCATTCATTCCAATGTTGATGACATGATAAAAATGAGCAAGGATGCTCTTTGTAACATTCAAAGTTGTTTGCTATATGCACATGAAAAGATTGAGTTTTTGCAGTTGGAATCTCAACTCCAACAAGATGAACTTCAGCGAAAGAGTCACCATTCTGAACCTGTTTCTGTTCAGAAGATTGAGAAGGACTCTCATCAGAAGAAAGAAGATAAAGTTGCAGTTGATCCTCATTCAGTGCCTTGTACTAGAGCAGATGTACATGTAGGCCTTGTGGCTCGGCTTTGCACTTCTCAGAAACACATCATGGACCAACGGAAAGCATTACAACAAGCACAGAAATGGTCTTGGATATGACAAGGATGTGTCATTTCATATTCCAAACTACACAAAGCCCATCATATTTCAAAGTGCTGGATTCCTGTATGACTGTTCACCTGCAGCTGTTCTAGATTCTGCTCCACTTCCACAACAACAACAGATTGTAAAATGCCAACACTGTGATCGAGTTGGCCATATGAAAGATCACTGTTTTGATCTTCATCCATGCAAGCATTGTGGTCGGCACAACCATTCTTCAGACAGATGCTTCAGAAACAAACCTCCTGCAAGAACAAAGATTCATCTTGGATGGATCGCTTCTTAGCAATGGGCATCTTCTTGGCGATGGGCATTAGCAGCCAAGAGATGTTTACGACACATGTTAGAACTTGTTCACGGATATTGAGCAAACTGCGAGTTGAGTTTTCGCCATCATCTCGGCTTGTCCCTGACAGGGAGGGGAAAATGGTGGTCATGTGTACAAGCTGTGACCGAGATCAAAGCGACGACCACAATCCCTCATTCCCATGTTCAGATTGCTTGACGGTTGCGAGCCTGAGCCACAATTCGTCATTCCAGATTCAGAGATGTAGCCAGAGACACGGATGCCCATGAGCATGCCTTCGGTTGGTGGATAACCTTAAACCATCATATTTGGTTGGTGGATAACCTAAAACCACCACAGGTAGTAGACCTCCCTTCTTTTAGGTCGAAGGTATCCCTTTCATATATGAGGAACACTTCGTCTAGCAGAAGCCTTTAGCTTAGTAGCCTTCAGCTTCTTGCCAGCTTTGGTTGAGTTCCAGGAAATGCTTCAAGCATTCCAGAGTTGTTGGTAATCCTAAAACCATCACGGGTAGTAGACCTCCCTTCTTTTAGGTTGAAGGTCTCCCTTTTTTATGAGGGACAATTCCTCTAGCAGAAGCTTTCAGCTTCTTGCCAGTTTTGGAAGAGTTCCGGGAACTACAACAAGTTTTGCGTTCCAGTGTTTGTGGTCATCCTAAAACCACCTCTTTTTTCCAACACTTCGGAGAGTTGATTCATCCCAAGTGCTGCCATGTATACTTTGCAGATTTGTATTACAACTCTTTTCTTGGACTCACACATACCCCTTCGGATTAAGGGGGGATGTTGGAACACCTAATCCTACATGGGTAGGTGTGGAATGCGAAAAGTCACAATGGAGTCCAAGTGACCTTGGAATGTGAAACCAAGAGTCACACCATTGTACTATAAATGTACATCTTTGTATAATGGAAAATAAGAAAGCCTCACGCTTATCTTTCATTGTTTGTTGAATCTTGTGTGTGTGCATTATTCTTCTCATACACCATGTGTGTGCTTCAACATGGTGTTGAACAGTATGCTAAGGATTGGTAAGGCATGTTAGGGAATATCAAGGAAGGTTAAGAAGTCTCAAAGTGTGTTGGGTAGTTGTAGGGTGTGCTAATTATATGTTCCAAATAGTGCCAAGATATGCCAATACATACCTGTGCTAAGGATGTGCAGGGTGCGAGGGTATGTCAATATGTGTCAAGAAGTCTCAAGGAAATAAAAGGAAGAAACAATAAGGGGGTTAATAATTCAAAAATTTATCTTTTTCAAAAGGGGCATGCTAGCCACAGTAAAAATAGGTCCCAATACATGCCAAGTGGCATTGCGTGCCAAGTGCTAATGTATGTCGATGCATTCAACCAAGGTTTTCCAGGGCATGCTAGGAACTATATGCATGCCAACACATGCTAGGAGAGTTTTATGTTGTGCTAGCACATGTCACCATGTTCTTGGGCGTAAGTGTCATGAAAAGATGTTCCAAGACATTCGAGGTGCTAAGAAATGTTAGTGTGTGCCAAAGCATTAATTTAAAGTGTGCCCAGATTGTTGAGGAGTGTTAGGTCTTTCTCATTAATAGAATTGATAGAGCTTGATTATGTATTAAATAATATATTTCCACACACACTAGTGGGACTTTATCTAAAGGGAATTTTTTAGATAATAAACTTAATATATATGAATCATGTGTTGACTCATAGGAAAATGCTATTCAACTAGTCATTACTTGAGGGAACTTATGCACACTAATTACTTCTTAAAAAATTGACTAACTCTAACCACTATGGCCTTGAACATATTATAAAAAGGACTCCACAATAATTTTATTAATATGTTATCTTTTGACAAAAAATATATTAACGTGCACATAACACCATCAAAAATTCATTGGAATGATCAATGGTCACGAACATTTTTTGACCGTCACCAAAAGTAACAAAAAGAGAATTGGTGAGGGTCATTAAAAGTTCATCACTAGAAGTGTCACCAAAGAGAGAATTAGTGATGGGCCTTTAACGACCCTCACCAAAAGTGTCATTGAAAATTCCTTTGGTGACAGACCTAAAAGGACCATCACTATATACACTTACAATGACATTTGTTTAAGTACCATCACCATATGCAACATTGGTGACAGACCTTAAAGGTCCATCACAAGAATGACCCTCACCAATGTCCTTTTTTCTTGTAGTGCGAAAATTGAGAATACATGAAAATTTGATTGCAATCACTTTTTTTCATATATTTATCATTTTTCATGTAGTAGAATCAATCAAAAGTATGCAACATCGGTACTCCTTGGATGAGGAATTAAATTTTGCATCCAACCAATACTGCTGCTCGAAAATTGAGTAAAAACTTTGGGAGATAAGTTGAAAATACAAGTTCAAAAAGTAGTTTTATTATTTTATTATTTTTTAATCTTTTTACCCTTTTACTTAAAAAATGGTGAATCATCCCCCATGGTTGAAATCATCATATTGAATCCTATTGGTTCTTATAAATTTTATTTTGGTTGTATATTTTTCTTAGGAGGCCCAATTTAGACCTCAAAATTCCCATAATGCTCGGTTATGCATATGATCCTAACCAGAACATCCTGCAACCAGGATACCATCAAAGTCATTATGCACCTCTGCAAAACATGACCAATAGGACACAACCATACCATCATTAGCAAGGAGGATCATATCCTCCCATAGAGGGGACCCAGTACGCAGCTAGAAACACTGATGGAAGAACTCCCCCCTAGCAGTCATTCACAAACTAGGGATAGGGACCCCAATATTCCCAATCCCCAACACAAAACCCACAAATGAAAAATAATTCACTAGTGAACTTTGTGCATCCTTCCCAGGCACAACCGTGCTAATCATATGACCAGGAGAATCCTAGTTATCCTCCTAATGTGGCAAGGAAAAAATAAAAAATTAAACAAAAGGGAAATATTGGACAGGGAGCAATAACCAACAACGCCTTTTATGATCTCAAGCTAGGGGAAACTCCAACTAAAATCAAAACTAGGATCCAAGTAACTCCCAAGGGTAGAACAAGAGGGCTAATCTTCGGACCAACCACTCTTGCCCAATTTGTGGTGAGTATGGCCATTACACTCATTACTGTCCCAAACTCCCCGAGCTGAAGAAGCTTCAAGGTAACCGAGGACAAGGGGGAACCACATGTTATCACTCAGTAATTTCTCCAGGTTCGAAAGAAATAGTCCGAGGTAACCACAAACCAACTTTTAGGTATAGAATCTAGCCAATCTATATCCAGAGAGGGCTCTCTATTTAATTTTTAGCTTTGTTTTTGAAAGATATTAGGCTAGTTATGAAAGTTTAGGGATTTTGATTGTGTTTGGGTGATGGAATTTAATAGCAGAGGGGTATGACTGAATATTTTAGGCCATTAGGCTAATGGAGTCAAAGAAAGATGGCTTAACTGGATTTAGTTTCTTAAAAAGGGATGGTTTCACAGGGAAAAGTAATCAAATAGGGAACAACTAAAGATCTAAAATGAATGGAATGGACTCAAAATGGATGAAGGGAAATTAAGAATCCTTCAACATATTCGAAAGAAGGAACTTGAATGATTATTAATAAAGAGAAATTAAGAATTCCTTACCAAATAATCAAAATGAATAAACTAGAAAACAGGAGAAATTAAGAATTCATTGTTCATACTAGTTCAAAAGAAAACATTAAGAATAACAACGTTTGAAAACATATTTCACTTAAGCACTTTTTGAATTATTCTTTTTCGTTTATCATTCAGATGTGAAACGTAGATGGTATAATAAACAAGTATAAAACTTTAAAACCAAAGAGATAGAAGACTTATTGATCCATTGTCTGATTCAAGAATCCTATAAAAACTCCTTTGCATCAATTCTTTATCCGGCTAGCCATGCGAAAATTTGTTCAACAGCACTTTATTCCAAAATAATAAGTATTACAGCAAAGTCTAAGAATGCACCCCTCAATACTCTAATTGAGGGAGTATTTATACAAAAAATTATCAAAAATATCTCCTAACAGAGTGAGATATATTTTAGGATGACTCATGAATACGTTACAAGAAAAACAGAGATAGATGGTCTCGTAGATAAGAGAAAAGGTAACCAATGTTGTGTTGTTCCTATTTTTATGAATGTGCTGGAGGTAGGCCCTATGATTTGGCTTGCTGTTGTCTTCTTTGGTAACTCTGTGATGGCTGCTTTGTTTTTACTGATACTCTTTACCTGTACTGATACACTTTGACCTGTTTGATCTCTTTTATCCTTTTTTACCATTACTTACTGTAGTAAATAATCAAAATTTATCCAAGAATATTTTTACAAAATATCTAACATCTCTTCCCACCATTGTGCTTCTAGTATTCTGGTTCTTGTGGATTCAGAAAGGAATTTGGGTTTTTTGATGGAAAAATAGGCACAATTACAAGTTTGGGAACTTATGGAGTGAAATAAAGACCAAATTGTACTGTTTTTTAGTATTTTTCTGTGGAATTAGAGTAAGAAACCAAGACTTGCAAGGTTAAATGGGAATTGGATAAATACCTATTTCCAGGAAGTGAATAGTGATGAAAACAGGTGTAGGCAACTACTGACAAGTTCTGGACTGTTCGGCTGCAATTTTCTTAGCAAGGTGGTGGTTCGAAATCTTCGACAGTTGGCTTTAGCGTTCTTCACATGGGAACACTAGTCGCAGCAGAGAATAATGAAAATGACGTGCATTTGTTTGTTTTATTCACAAAGTCAAAGTTGGCGGGGGTTTTTATTTTTTGGGCGGATGACGTACATGGGAAGGGCTTGTCGTATGTGGAGGGCGGTAAGCGGTATGCATCGCACCGCTTTTGGGGATGGGTGGTATTTGGCTGAGAGCCAGCGATCACATAGAACTTGCGATGCGTGGTAGGTTACTGTTTGCAAAACCTCTTATTGATCGCGCGTTAATGTTTAATCGTGGGGGGTGCTGTGATATGGACGACAACCATTGTATGTGGAGTGGTTGATCGGACGGCTGTCGAGGAGGCGAGATGACGGGTGTTTAAAAGAGTGGGCCCAACATAATTAAATATTATTTAATCATTTCGGGAGGTGTATGATTGGTGGGATAAGTTATTAATTAACCATGAGGGTTAATTAATCCTTTTTTTAATGTGGCGGGGTGTCAGAGCTCTTAATCAGTTATAAATTTAACTAATTAATCCGATTTACACAATATTATGGTTATATTTCAATCAAAGGGGCAGGATATGTAATAATTGGGAGTTTTATATAGTTGAAGTAATACGAGAAACATGTTGATTTATATAGGGAATTAAATAATAAAGTTAAGAGTTAATATGTGAAAATAAATGAAAAGTGCTAAGTATAAAAACATTAGGATTATGTGTTTAACTTATGCTTGAATGAAAAGGGTTTTTTATGGAATATTGTGTAATTTTCCTAAGTAAAATAGGATTTTACTTACGAAAATATTTATGGATGATTTTAAGTACTTAGGCTTTTTAAATTATTAGGCTGAGGGTCTGGTCCCTCCAAAAGTCAAGGAAATTCCTTGAGCCCCTCTAATTTTCAAATGCCTTGGTACTTAGGGGAAATTAGAAAATTCTTTAGGGAAAACTGAGAAGGGAAGTTAATTATTTGACCTTGTTTTGCTTGAAATCCTTCCAGTTTAATGTCTACCTTACACTTGTGATGAAAGTAAATATTAACAGATTCAGAGTCATTATCTATCACATGTAATTCTGCAACATCATCTACCTACCCTACCTACTTTAACGTAGCATTTTTTCTTCTTTATTAAGGTGCACTTAGACTGGCAAACCCTTATCACACTTCCTTTTATTTTACATGTAGAAATCTATCTAAGTCTAACCTTATTACATCCAAGGGCTAGATTAAGATGTTGAGCTCCTTTTATTTACTCTACCTATCTACTTATCTGCCAATATTAAACAGTTTGGTCAGATTTTATTCTCTATCTCTAAAACATAAAATTCAAACATGAACTAGCCAAGTTTAAACTGTTTGATTGTTCACCAATTGTGGCATAAGATACAAGTTGCACACGATTTGTTTATTACATAAGAGAAAAAAGTAGTGGCATTTAGACTTTCACACTTTCCATGGCCTTTCTTTTGGTGGGGTTCATTTTCTTTTACTTTTTTGGCCATTTTTATTTTTTTCACCCTTTGATTTTTCTTTTAGGGTATACCCTCTGTACATTTTTTTAAATTTTTTTTATTTTTTTGACAATATGGAAAACCTTTGCAACAAGAAAAAGGTATGAACATATTACATAGCCCATCAAGTCAATCATGATAAATGACACCTATTGGTATAGGAGCATAACACTGGCTCCACTTGGGGATGGCTTTTCCTGGTGAAAATTCAAGAACAATAGGTCAGTTGCCTTCATCTTTGACCTTTGATGATCTTATTAAGTGTCTTCTGTCTTCTACAAAATGAAATCTGATTTGAAACTAAAACAACAAAACAAATTTTCAAACCAACTTAATGAAAAACTAGCTGAAAATTGAAAACTAAAAAAAAATGCTCAAAATTCTGAGCTTATTAGCACTCATCTACCTACTCAATCTACTGTTCAACTGTTTCTTAGGTAAAATGAAATAGCCAATGAAACCATTCAATAATTATATACTTTGATAGATTTTGTTGCATTTTCTTGTTGATTATCAAAATTGTACTTCAGCAACCTATTAGAAACTTGTCAACAAATGAGAGGATAAGGAAACACTTGATTTCCTTTGTTGACTCTAGAAACTGTACAAAAGGATCTTCCAAAATATATACACTGATGTTTAACTGATCTAAACAACTGTACATCTGTTCTGGATGGCCTCCATGCCATGAATCTGAAATGTTATTTTCATCTTTATCTCCCTGTAAACTTTCAGATAAGATTTGTGATGATATTCCTATTGATTGTAATGTTTGACTGTTGAATCCTTTATCATCTTGATTCTGAAAATCATAGTTAGTTAATAGAGAAATGCTTTGAATTCCTTCAATATTCAACATATCTGCTATTGCATCATGAAAAACTTGGGAAAATGGCTGCAACCTATAGCATATAGGTTTCCATCAGACTTCATAAACTTCAACAAGTTTCTCATCCTTTTCATTAAATATGTTATACCACATTTCCTTTAAACACTAAAATGATTCAAAAAATAGTGGTATGGAACTTTCTTGTGTCATTTGATCATTTATTTCAATGGGAACTGATAACTACAATTGTGAAACTAAAAAATCTTGATCAATAGTTTCATTATCTTCTTTGTTGTCAATCACAATTCCTAAAGATTGTTGATTATTGATGGCATGATAGTTGTCTCTAATGAACTGAAATGAAGAAAAACAAATAGGTAAAGAACCTTCACTTATTTCCACATTTTCTCCTCTTTCTTCCTCACTCTCACTGTTTATATTTGTATTGGTTGATCACTGTCTTCAATCTGCTGAAATTGAGTTTCTTCATCCCACAAACTAGCTTTTGATTTCTCTGTAAAGTTAGCTTGGGTTTGGAGAACATAACTATCATTATAATGATCATACTTAGGCAAATCATCAAAAGAAGGAATGTCATCAAACATACACATTAGATCAACAGTTTCCTCTTCCTCATATTGATCTGTAATTTCATTTTATGATCTATGATAATTGGGATTAGCAGGAATTTTTTCATGGCTATCAACCTCTTCTATTTCTTCATGGTGATTTTGAATAAAAAATTCATCTTTCATAGTGATATCCTGTGTTCTTTCATCTAGTTTTCTTACCAAAAGGTTGAGTTTTACCTTTGAAATGTTTTTCTTTTCCTCTTCTTCTGCTTGCAACTTTTCTTGTCTGATTTGCAGATTAACTTCTACATCAACTGCAATGTTCTGCATCTGTACAAGTGTTTTTGGATCTCTTTCTCTTAACCGAAATTCTATTTCTGGATCAAAGGCACTTGGATAATGCAAGAGAGCTGAATCATGAGGAGGTCTAATATTTTCTGGAATTGAATAATAAACGTGATTAAATCTGTCAAAAAATTGTTGTATTGTTTCATTTGGATGTATTTTTAACTGATTATATTCTTCCATGATCACAAAAGGATTAACTTTGATTATCCATCTATCAAGGAAAATTTTGATAAACTGCTGGAAATTTGAGATGCTAGCATTAGGCAGATTTTTGAACCAACTCTTTATGCTATTTTGCAAAGAAAGAGAAAAAATTCTGATTTTAACATCATCTTCATCAATCTCAAATAAATCCAAATAATTCTCAAAACCTTGAATATGTTTTTGGGCACTGATACCATTATCTCCATCAAATCTAGGAAGATACTTGTAGTATTTTTTAGGAAAATCATGGAGTATAGGAGGTAAAATAAGGGGCTTATATCTATCTGAAACTTTATATGGTACAGGAATATGTACAGGGATTGTAAGATCAGTCTTGATTATTTGAGGCTTCTTAATTGGAAAATGATCATCATTAGATTCATAAGAAAGTTGCTCAAAGAGATTAGGAGAATTATTACTTACAATCTTGAAAGGCAAATAATTAAAAACTAATCTAAGATCTTCTATAAAATACAATATACATTGAAAAACTTTCTTAATGAGAAAGAACATAATGTCTTGGATTAAGATCCAAGTTGAAAGCCTGATCTTTCCATATTGTTCTTTGAGGTTCATTCCTCCATTGGATTCTTGATTGTGAAATTGATTTGGAGTCACCGGGTGGATGATGTTAACCTTTGTGTGTTTGATCACTGTCCACCATCATAGATCAAATCTAAACCTGTAAAATATTTCTGAAGAAAAAGGTTAGTCTTCCCCAGTGGAGTCTTGATTGTGAAATTGATTTGGAGTCGCTAGGTGGATGATGTTAACCTTTGTGTGTCTGATCATTGTCCACCATCATAGATCAGATCTGAACCTGTAAAATATTTCTGAAGAAAAAGGTTAGTCTTCCCTAGTGGAGTCACCAATATGTTATCACTCAGAAATTTCTCCAAGTTCGAAAGAAATAGTCTGAGGTAACCACAAACCAACTTTTAGGTACAAAATCTAGCCAATCTATATCCAGAGAGGGCTCTCTCTTTAAGTTTTAGCTTTGTTTTTGAAAGATATTAGGCTAGTTATGAAATTTTATGGATTTTGATTGTGTTTGGGTGATGGAATTTAATAGAAGAGGGGTATGACTGAATAGTTTAGGCCATTGGGCTAATGGAGTCAAATAAAGATGGCTTAACTGGATTTAGTTTCTTAAAAAGGGATGGTTTCACAGGGCAAGGTAATCAAATAGGGAACAATTAAAGATACAAAATGAATGGAATGGACTCAAAATGGATGAAGGGAAATTAAGAATCCTTCAACATATTTGAAAGAGGGAACTTGAATGATTATTAATAAAGAGAAATTAAAAATTCTTTACCAAATAAGCAAAATGAATAAACTAGAAAACATGAGCAATTAAGAATTCAATGTTCATACTAGTTCAGAAGAAAACATTAAGAATAACAACTATTGAAAAAAATTTGCACTTAAGCACTTTATGAATTATTATTTTTCGTTTATCATTCAGATATGAAACATAGATGGTATAATAAACAAGTATAAAACTTTAAAACCAAAGAGATAGAAGACTTATTGATCCATTGTCTGATTCAAGAATCTTGTGAAAAGTCCTTTGCATCAATTATTTATCTGGCTAACCATGCGAAAATTTGTCCAACAGCACTTTATTCTAAAATAATCAGTATTACAGCAAAGTCTAAGAATCCACCCCTCAATACTCTAATTGAGGGAGTATTTATACAAAAAAATATCAAAAATATCTCCTAAAAGAGTGAGATATATTTTAGGATGACTCATGAATACGTTACAAGAAAAATAGAGACAGATGGTCTCGTAGATAAGAGAAAAGGTAACCGATGTTGTGTTGTTCCTATTTTTATGAATGTGTTGGAGGCAAGCCCTATGATTTGGCTTGCTGTTGTCTTCTTTGGTAACTCTCTGCTAGCTGCTCTATTTTTACTGATACTCTTTACCTGTACTGATACACTTTGACCTATTTGTTCTCTGTTTATCCTTTTTTACCATTACTTATTGTAGTAAATAATCAAAATTTATCCAAGAATATTTTTACAAAATATCTAACATCTCTTCCCACCATTGTGCTTCTGGTATTCTGATTCTTGTGGATTCAGAAAGGAATTTGGGTTTTTTGATGGAAAAATGGGCACAATTACAAGTCTGGGAACTTATGGAGTGAAATAAAGACCAAATTGTACTTTTTTTTAGTCTTTTTATGTGGAATTAGAGTAAAAAACCAAGACTTGCAGGGTTCGACAGGAATTGGATAAATACGTGTTTCCGGGAAGTGAATAGTGATGAAAATAGGTGTAGGCAATTGCTGACAAGTTCTGGATTGTTCGGCTGCAATTTTCTTAGCAAGGTGGTGGTTGGAAATCTTTGACAGTTGGCTTTAACGTTCTTTTCATGGGAACACTGGTCGCAGCAGAGACTAATGAAAATGACGTGTATTTGTTTGTTTTATTCACAAATTCAAAGTTGGTGGGGGTTTTTATTTTTTAGGCAGATGACGTACGCGAGAAGGGTTTGTCCTATGTGGACGACAGTAAGTGGTATGCATCGCACTGCTTTTGGGGATGGGTGGTATTTGGCCAAGAGCCAGCGATCACATAGACCTTACGACGAGTGGTGGGTTACTGTTCGCAAAACCGCTTATTGATCGCATGTTAATGTTTAGTCATGGGGGGTGCTGCGATATGGATGACAACCATTGGATTTGGAGTGGTTGATTGGATAGCTGTCGGGGAGGCGAGATGACGGGTGTTTAAAAGAGTGGGCCCAACATAATTAAATATTATTTAATCATATCGGGAGGTGTATGATTGGTGGGATAATTTATTAATTAACCATGAGGGTTAATTAATCCTTTTTTTAATGTGGCGGGGCGTTGGAGTTCCTAATTAGTTATAAATTTAACTAATTAATCCGATTTACACAATATTATGGTTATATTTCAACCAAAGGGGCGGGATATGTAATAATTGGGAGTTTTATATAGTTAAAGTAATATGGGAAACGAGTTGATTTATATAGGAAATTAAATAATAAAGTTAAGAGTTAATATGTGAAAATAAATGAAAAGCGCGAAGTATAAAAACATTAGGATTATGTGTTTAAATTATGCTTGAATGAAAAGGGTTTTTTTATGGAATATTGTGTAATTTTCCTACGTAAAATAGGATTTTACTTATGAAAAGATTTATGGATGATTTTAAGTACTTAGGCTTTTTAAATTATTAGGCCGAGGGTCTGGTCCCTCCAAAAGTCAGGGAAATGCCTTGAGCCCCTCTAATTTTAAAATGCCTTAGTACTTAGGGGAAATTAGCAAAATTCTTAGAGAAAACTGAGAAGGGAAGTTCATTATTTGACCTTGTTTTGCTTGAAATCCTTCTAGTGTAATGTCTGCCTTACACTTGTGATGAAAGTCAATATTAACACATCCAGAGTCATTATCCATCACTTTTAATTCTGCAACATCATCTACCTACCCTACCTACTTTAACCTAACATTTTTTCTTCTTTATTAGGGTGCACTTAGACTGGAAAACCATTATCACGCTTTCTTTTCTTTTACATGTAGAAATCTATCTAAGTCTAACCTTATTACATCCAAGGGCTCAGATTAAGCTGTTGAGCTCCTTTTATTTACTCTACCTATCTACTTATCTACCAAGATTAAACAGTCTGGTCAGATTTTATTCTCTATCTCTAAAACATAAAATTCAAACATGAACTAGCCAAGTTTAAACTGTTTGACTGTTCACCAATTGTGGCATAAGATACAAGTTGCACACAATTTTTTTATTACATAAGAGAAAAAAGTAGTGGTATTTATACTTTCACACTTTCCTTGGCCTTTTTTTTGGTGGGGTTCATTTTCTTTTACTTTTTTGGCCATTTTTATTTTTTTCACCCTTTGATTTTTCTTTTAGGGTATACCCTCTTTACATTTTTTTATTTTTTTTTTATATTTTTGACAATATGGAAAACCTTTGCAACAAGAAAAAGGTATGAACATATTACATAGCCCATCAATTCAATCATGATAAATGACACCTATTGGTATAGGAGCATAACACCACACAACAGACAATTGTAATGCAGGAGCCCTTCCCCCACCAAGGGGCAGTTAGTACCCAACAACAAAAAACACCCCCTGACGATTTCGGAAACAACAACCACGAATTGTACATGAATGGTGAGGAAATTTTTTTTAAAACAAGGAATCGAAGTTATGATACCCCGCTAGACATCATTTTTTCAAGGGCTATCACGAGTGCACCTACAACACCATTGACTATATCAAAAATGAATATTGAACCTTTTCCAAAGATGGCTAAGGGACCAACTAAGCGATCAGGACACCACTCCAAAGCGGCCCATAATTATAGCATCGTGGACGACTTAGCACATTCTCCCACTGCCATGTCAGATTTAGAAGTCCTACAATATTTCCCAAAGCAAAGGAAAGGCTTACTCTCCACGTTAGGCGCAATTGACCCTGCCGATTCATGCCTAATGGATTTTGACTTAGATAAAGCCACCCCTAGGATTTCTTCGTTGGTCTCCTTCCAAATACCGGTGTCAGTCTAGAACATAACTGTCTATCGTTGTATCATTGACGAGGGTGCATCCACATGCATCATGTCAAAGAATGTTTGGCAAAATTTAGGATCTACCAAACTGAAACCATCAAACATCACGCTCAGAGCATACGATGGACGCCCTTCTGCTCCTATCGATTTCTATCAGAATTTCCTAGTCTTCTTGGCTAGAAATACATTTCTTATAGACATTGAGGTCTTGGATGCTCAACTAGATTACAATATACTCCTTGGGTGGAGTTATAGGTATTCCATGTCTTCCATAGCATACTTTGTCTTCCAAACCATGTTTTTTCCCCACGAGGACCACATCATTACCATCGACCAATTGGTGTACCACAACAAACAACCCTTGACGAACACTGATGTCATTATACCCTATGTGGACACATCTTCTAAAATGCTCACACGGTACCAAGAATATGGCCTTGACCAATTCAAAGCCTAGTCCATCCTCAGATCATTCCTAGGAGATCCCCCTCTCATACCAGAACCATTCACTGATATCACGAGGCTCCAGTGTGCATGATGTATACATCAAGCACCAAAACCAACCAAGAGACAAAGACTAGTAGTAACAACACTAAGGCCCCTGGCACAATGACCTCTTTATCCTAGGCCATCTCCCAAAGTTCTTTTCTATACCCTCCACCTTTTTTGTATCACAACAAGTCTTGACAATAGTAGTGTTTCCAAAAATATCTTTCACAATACCATTTTAGTATTTGGTCCCACATACCACGTCGGGAAGCATGGGCATCACCTCTATAGGATTAATCCCCTCACTCCTGAGGACACCCCACCTGTTAAGGAAACCAACGCAACTATACCATCTAAGGAAACTCCCATCGCAAGGCTGATTATCATGACCAAGAAAACCCATAAAAAATGGGAAAAGATAGAAAACCACATCATACAAAGGGAATTACAACCTTGTGAAGTATGCGACATAGTAGGCTAGCTTACCCATATCTTCCCAGAGCTGGATGAATTAAAACCGCTCCTTAGCTCCGAAAGAAATATCGTGACAACAAGTTTCCGTAAAAAGGAACCAGCCACAAAAAACCAAGGCAAAGCATTGTGTACCAATGATGCAGGCTTTATTTGTAACAATTATGGGCATTACACTCATCATTTTCCAAAAATACTGTGATATAGGGATGCCTTAGATGCCCTATAACAATAATATCGAGAGGACCCCCCCAATGCAATCAAATGGAGAAGAACCTTGCTCCATATTATACATGCAGGAGACACGAAAGTCACTAGAAAGACTCCCATTCGTCCCCCCTCCTCTTGTCCAACACTATGCACTCTGTGATGAACGAGCTCATTTCATTGCCAAATGCGCAGCCATGGACTTATTCCAACGAAGGTATCCAATTAATGTATTATACCATGCCGACCTTATATCCATCCAACATTCATGTCAGGTATGTGGTGGCGATCACCCATTATGCCATTGTCATTACATCCCTCGATTTCGCGTAGCACTGACCAGTCTATGCACGACCATAGTTCACCTCTCCCTAGAAGACGACTCAGCCATAGAATCCATGGGTAGCTCAAAAATGTAAGAGGATGTGAAAAGTAGGTCCATTCTCTTCCTGTCAGCAGAAAAGGGGTTGGTCAGGGAATTCTAAGTCACCCGCACCTGCCCTCCATGGAGAAGAACAACATGTGCATTATGTAATGCATGTAACCATTTGGTGGCCAAATACCCAAAACTAGAATCGCTACGCAGATGGTTTCTTATCACGTTATCAACCGAGCAGGAAGGGAATACCAAAGAAATAAATTCTTGTCTGGTGTGCCAAAAGAAACACAGTGATCAGCACCTTATAATGCCCAAATGGGACTCCACACATTCATGTCTCCAAAAAAATAAATTTTCAGTTTCAACAGGTATGCCCTCTCTTATCCTCTTTTCATTTATCAAATTTTTTCAATATATTTGAATGAGAAATATGCTTTCACTTTGGGTATTTTTTTGCGGCTATTATAGAGTACAACAAACCACCTATTGCCCCATGCAAAAAAAGTTCTAGAGGATGTGTAATATTCCCATTTTAGCACATGGCTAAATGGAATATTAAAATTTTTCTTTGATCACCTAGTAGCTAAATAAATGGGTAAGGGAACCCATTCTTATTGAATACATAAATAAAATCCCTCATAATGTGAAAGGGATCATTATATTAGCTTAATTTTTCACCCTCAAGTGTGAAAAGGGGCAAATGCATCAAGACAAGGTCAAGTTTGACTAAGTCAACAACGCTACCATAGGAGGAGTGGATTACTTTAGAAGATAACGCAGTGTGAATGAGGAAGAGGATATTTGGTGGAGGAAACCCTAATGGATGAGGCCCATGGAGTAAGAGCTTTCACTTGTTTAAAATTAGGGCAAGGCAACCATTGTTACTCTTGCTTTGTATTATTCATTTCATGTCTATTCAGACATTGTGCATTCTCTGCTGTCTAGCAAGAATTGCCGGGGGAATTCCTGTTTAGGATTCCTTCTCCTTCTTGAGAGGCCTCTTGAGGGATGGGACTAATTTTTCTCACATCTAGGCTTAAGTCCAAGCTTCCTCCATCAAGAAATCATTATTTCTGCAGCAGAATAACACTATGTTGTTGGGTGTTGTAGTTAGTAGTCACAACACCTCTTCCATTGCTTGTTTTTTAGAAGGAGAGTCTTCCTTTCCTTTGGAGGATCAGTTTGGAATCTTTGGAGCTTATTTGCAGGTCTTGGCACTTTTCCACTTAATTTTATTCCACCTACATAGAAGTTACCCTCTTAGACTGCATTATTTGCATAGAGCACTTGCAGTGAGGCTTGCAGTATATTTGGAGGGTGAGATCTCAAGTGTGAGGATCAACCTTCCACTTTGGAGATGCATTGGAGAAGGTATACTTCATATTTCTCTTCATCTTCAGCCTTCTCTATTGAATTCCAGATTTGAGTTGCTGCAGCTATTCAACAACTCCGACATTTTTTCCATTTTGTATATTTCAACCAATCTCTTGGAGGATTGATGTTTTATTGTTCCTAAGGGTTAGATATCTACTCGCCTAGTGTATTTGAGCTATATTATTGCCACATCCATGTATTTACATTGTGTTGCAGTAGTAACCCATAATATACTGCGCTGTCATAGCCAAGGGTTTCATATATGCAGTTGTGTTTCTTCATTTCCATGTGCATGTATTGTTAGGCTTGCATTTCCTTTCTTGAGAGGTTGTTTCCTCAAGAACTTGTATTCTTTTACTGCTATAACATTATTCATTGGCTATATACATCTTCTTGTCTCCTAGCTCATAAAATAACACTGTCTTTCCATTTCCTGTGCTTACATTTGTTGCAGTCCCTCACCGAGCACTTTATGAGGATATCTAGTAGTGGGAGATCTGTTTAACCACTCTAGAAGGATTTTTTTGGTCCCAACTCTTGGATTTTAGTCTTAGATGTATTTATCTAAGAGATCAAGGTCTTGTATCAAATCCTGCTGCCTCAATTTCTGGAAAATGCATTCTCCAGCCATGGATAAATAGCTATTCCTAAAAAGGGATATTACAGTGGTATCAAAGCATGATCTCTGGCTCAGCCTGTGAGTCTTAGTGAAAGAAGATCAAGATGATAAAAAATACGATTTTACTCTCATATATTTTTATATCCAGAGAGAACCTCTCCAAGGAGGTCAGGAAGAATGTAGAAGGAGAAATGGAAGGACCATGCACTTCCTATTCTCACAGAAGAGAAGGCATGAAGCATGAAGAACACTTGGAATTCGAAATTCTTAGTGATTATCTGGCTGGATACCGAGATATACCTAGAGCCTTCAAGGAAACTCTATCTTTGCCAAAATTTGTTCAGCAGAAAGAAGAAAGGAGACCCCACAGCTTCAGGATGATGAGAGGCAATAGATTTCTATTGTCAACATTTGATGGATCACTCACATGTGCAGCAGAGGTTTGGGTGAAGAAGCTAGAGGCTTTCTTCCTGATACATCCTGTAGTAGACAGAGAGGCTATATAAATTACAACGCTGCACCTTGAAGGTGAAGCAAAGAATTGGTGGATTAGCCATCTAAGCCATACAAGGGTTTCTACTCTTGTTGAGTTTTCTCAAAGATTGATCGGGAAGTTTGGCAAAGGGAGGGAGGAACCCTCACCACCAGTTAATAAGGCATGTACCAGCACTGTTGAGATCATGGAGAAGCAGCCTTCATCTTAAGTAGTTTTGGAGGCCAACACTTATAAGGAGGAAACTCTTGCAGCACTGCAAGGAGCTTCCAATTTTCACCAAGGTATGATTGAAAATCCATCTCTTTTCATTTCAGCAAACACTTTGGATGGGTCTATATCATTGCATGCAGTTGATCCAGAGCAGTAGAATAGGACTGCGCTGAGCAATGATGGAGAAAGGAGGATTCATTCCTCATGTGAGAATTCAGAGAGCAGCTTCATTCTGAAAGCCATGAAGGAAGCAGTGAGAATGGGTAGACATCTAGAGATAAGAAACTCTTTCTCCTCTCTAGATGACACTCTCTCAATGAGCATGCCACATCTCAAAGACATACTTCTACTTGCAGCAGATCTAAGGTCTCTTTGGTTTTGGAAGGACATGCATGAGGAGGAGATCTCCCAAAGATATTTCAGTAGAGGTGCACTCCCACGCTTCATGGAGTGCAAGATTCTTCATCTGTTTGAGGAGGTCCTTCCCTTCTCTCAGGAACAGATAGTAGATGGAGGAAATATTTGGATGGATAACATCTCTCATGATTGTGTTGGACATTCCTTGATCCATGCACATCATGATGGGAGGTTTTTTCCTACCACCTATTTGGATCCTCATAGGGTGAAATTGATCCTCGGGAAGATGGCATTTCAAGATCCCATGAAATGCAGCAATCTAATTTGGGATGATGGTAGCCCTCATGGGAGGATTACCAAGATGAAGGATGGAAGAAGGCATCCAAAATTGGTTTAGTGGATGTGGATGGTGAGTAAGGAGCAGGTGAGCTACTTGCAGATTTATGATATCGTGCAGCAGGAGGCTTGGCTACGTTGGTTACTCTTGAAGGAGTTTGGCCATCATTTGGCATACATTCTTTCCAAGGGTATGATGATGGAGAAGATGTGGTAGGCTGCTGGCATCATGGAGCAACAAAGAGTATGGATGCATAGTGATGATGCAACACTCATATCATTCACTATGTCTTCATCACATATCTTGCATGATGAGACCATGAGGAAGCAACAAAAACATTTGTTGTTTGGGTCATTCTTTAGAGAGAAAGGGAAGAATTGCTCGCATTTCTTGTATCATGTTGCAGGAGTAGGAGATGGCACTATCATGGTGCAAAGGGGATACTCCTTGACCTTTGATGATCAGGAATTACTTCCACCTTGGGAGAGATTCCATATGTGCAATAACATTAGTGGAAGGTTACCCATCTATGTTGAGAGAGATGAGGGCAACAACACTGTGCCATCTAGAGATTATCTAGTGCCTCATGCAGAGGAAGGAGGAGCTCTTTCTCTAGGTAGATGGATTCTTGCATCCTTGCAAAGAAGTCCCCAGGATCTCATGTGTGGAGATCAAGGCACAATCCATGTTCTACATGTGCCATTGTTGAGGAGGTGTGAAACCATGGAGACATAAGGAGGAGATAGTGAGGATGACCATCATGATGTGATGAGTAGCCCACATCCCTATCTATTTGATGAGGTTGGTGCACCTAAAAAGGTTATTGGATTACGCAGTGGAAGCATGGATATATTTTTTCATTCATATATGTAGTCACCTCTTGATGATGATGTCGCATTACGTGGAGACATTTTTCCGGGGAGACCACTAGAGTAGCAAATGATGAGAGATGCTTCACAATTTGAGGCACCATTCATTGATCTCAAAGGAGTGGATACCTTGTGAGATAACCATATGATAGATGTCCTTTGTGGGGAATTATCGACACTGTCACTATGGAGGACATATCCATGTTGGAGCTCCGGGTTGTTGGTGGAGTATTCCCAGGATCATCTTTCTTGCCTGATATTGACATATCAACATATGAGGAGATGCATATATCATGTGCAGATGGAGGAGATACATAAATCTTTGGAGGAGTTAGCACAACCACCTCTTTTCTCTTTGAGGATGAGAGGAGACTCATTTTTGAGCCACTCCATTTGCATACACAAAAATTATGGTAAGGGTATTGTTTATTTGCATGATGATTTGTATATTCATCCCTTAACCATATATGTACAGGATGTTGCTCCAAGGAGGAGCATTCTTCTTTCTAGACCCCATGGTATACTTGAGGCCATGAGCACTATTGGTGACCACTCCCTAGGAGGACTTGGGGAGGAAATTTATTTTGGAGGACCTACTCACCTTGCACCATATATCATTCACTTCCTCCACACATTTGAGGAGAGTAGGACAACAAGCAAGTGGTTGAGAGGCCACACTTTTTGTCACACTCTTTGGCAGTTGAGGGTCAAACTGCATTGGTTACAATTGAGGGACCATTATCCTTCTCCCTTGCTACATATGACAACAAGCATGGTTTTCATTATGGTTCATTATGATGCTATTGTCTTTGTGTTTGTTGAGATCGTGATTGGGGGAATGGCACATTGGTTGGATGTGTCCCTTGGGGGAGAAATATCCCACATTATTTTAATTGCATGTTCTAATGGGAGCATGAGAGGACATCTGGCCACTACAGCAAAAAAAAAATTTACATTTGAGGTGAGCCATATGATTGATTGGATGCCATATGATGGTGACTTCCAAATCATCACATATGAGGTGATTTAGGACAATATGTTTCATAACGCTGGAGAAAATATCCTTGGAGGTCTAGTCTTCATTTCGCCACTTGAGGGAAACATTGTTGCAGCCCAATATTAGCATATACTCTTCACTTATCCTAAGTGGAGAGGAGGACAGCGTGGGGTAGGCTATCTTGGCTACCAAGATCAGATTTTCAACCCACCTATATTGCAGGAGCCAAAGGTGGAAGATAATTTTCAGGGGTTGCCATGTTGGGAGGTAATTCACTTTGTATGGATGATTGCTTGGGGGATGGGGGATCTACATGAGGAATATTTTCCTCAACATATTTCATACTCCATGCCTTGGGTGAAGATTCTTCAGTTCTATATTTGCAGTTTCTTGAGGACAAGCAACATTTGGGAGGGGAGGACTGTAATATTCCCATTTTAGCACATGGCTAAATGGAATATTAAAATTTTTCTTTGATCACCTAGTGGCTAAATAAATGGGTAAGGGAACCCATTATTATTGAAGACATAAATAAAATCCCTCATAATATGAAATGGATCATCAGAGTAGCTTCATTTTTCACCCTCAAGTGTGAAAAGGGGCAAATGCATGAAGACAAGATCAAGTTTGACCAAGTCAACAACGCTGCCATAGGAGGAGTGGATTACTTTAGAAGATAGTGCAGTGTGAATGAGGAAGAGGATATTTGGTGGAGGAAACCCTAATGGATGGGGCCCATCGAGAAAAATCTTTCACTTGTTTAAAAGGAGGGCAAGGCAACCATTGTTACTCATTCTTTTTATTATGCATTTCATCTCTATTCAGACATTGTGCATTCTCTGCTATTTAGAAAGAATTGTGGGGGGGAATTCATATTTAGGATTCATTCTCCTTCTTAAGAGGCCTCTTGAGGGATGGGACTGATTTTTCTCACATATAGGCTTAAGGCCAAACTTCCTCAATCAAGACAACGTTATTTCTGCAGCAGAATAACACTGTGTTGCTGGGTGTTGCAGTGAGTAGTCACAACACCTCTTCCATTGCTTGTTTTTCAGAAGGAGAGTCTTCCTTTCCTTTGGAGGATCATTTTGGAAGATTTGGAGCTTATTTTTAGATCTTGGCACTTTTCCACTTCATTTTATTCCACCTACAGCATAGTTACCCTCTTAGACTGCGTTATTTGCATAGAGCACTTGCAGTGAGGGCTTGCAGTATTGTTTGGAGGGTGAGATCTAAAGTGTGAGGATCAACCTTCCACTTTGGAAATCCATTGGAGAAGTTCTACTTCAGATTTATCTTTATCTTCAGCCTTTTCTATTGAGTTCCAGATTTGAGTTGTTGCAGCTACCGAGCAACTCCGACATTTTTTCCATTTTGTATATTTCAGCTAATCCCTTGGAGGATTGATGTTTTATTGTTCCTAAGGGTTAGATATTTTCTCCCCTAGTGTATTTTAGCTATATTATTTCCAAATCCATGTATTGACATTGTTTTGTAGCATGAACCCATAATATACTGCGCTGTCATAGCCAACGGTTTCATATATGTAGCTGTGTTTCTTCATTTCCATATGCATGTATTGTTGAGGCCTGCATTTCCTTTCTTGAGAGGTTGTTTCCTCAAAAAATTGTACTCTTTTACTGCTATAACATTATTCATTGGCTATATACATCTTCTTGTCTCACAACTCATAAAATAATGTTGTCTTTCCATTTCATGTGCTTACATTTGTTGCAGTCCCTCACCAGGCACTTTATGAGGATATCTAGTAGTGGGAGATCTATTTAACCACTCTAGAAGGATTTCTTTGGTCCCAAATCTTAGATTTCAGTCTTATATGTATTGATATAATGGATCCAGATCTTGGTATCGAATCCTACTGCCCCCATTTCTGGAAAATGTATTTTCCAGCCATGGATTGCTAGCTATTCCTAAAAAGGGATATTACAGTAGGTATCATTCTACCCTCAAAATGATAGATTCCTAGAGAAACTCTGCATATCCTGACATCATTTCTCCACATAAATCATCCATAGGTTCCAAACCTCTGACCATTTTTATCATCTCCCCACCTTGCACATGATAAACATCCACGTTGGTCGGTAGAGCCTCCCCCTTGATGGCGTCCATCATTCAAAGTAGACCATGCATAAAAAAAATATATGATGCCATGGCCATATCACCTTAGTCTGGGAAGAAATTCATGGTCATTCATCCACCATGCATCAAGTCAAGTTGTACCAATCAAAATGAAACCCCTTTCTTAGAAAAACATTTTTGTGAGTAGATTGAACACACACCACCGTGTCTTGCATTTGGCCTACCATCCCCCCCATCAGCATAGCCCATATGTGATATTTTACATCCGCTTCAACATCCCCACATCGAGACCATCCAATGAGCCCCCCACCCTCAGCAAAAACACCTTCCTCACATCATGAGTGAGAGAACATTTTCATGTTTTTGGGGCACCCATCTCCCTTTTTTGTACAATCCAACCCCATTTTTTATTCTTTTGGAAAGTGTACAAAGATTCCATAGGAGAACATCCCCCACCCATCCATCTATTTTTCTCCCATGCCAGGAGTCCCTAATCACCCTTGGTCAGAGCATCAAGCCTTTCACACAATGCCACCACAACATTCAAACCAACATATACCCACCTTGGACATCCTACCGGCTCCACGGCTTTCCTCATTAGAAATAGTTGTGACTGCTGCCAAATTTATTTTTTCATGCTCCGAGCTTGGGCCAATCCATCATTATTTTTCATTCATCCCTTGCCATCATGCCTATGTTAAAACTTTCATATCAAAGACCCTGGTCCCTTGCATCAGTAGCTCTCTCATTCAGTTGAGGCTTCCTTTTTATCGACTTCAACACCCATTCTCCAAAAAGGAAGCAGTACCTTGGATGGCTCCTCATCTCAATAGGGCCATCCTTGAGTGGAACTGTAGGAATCATAATTTCCCATAGATGTCATCGATCCTCCTGAAATTCTACTACAACACAAGCTTTCATGTCAATATGGTATCATACTTCACAAACATTGCACTTTGTCCAAATTCATCAAAGACCCATGCCATTATAAGCATCTCTTTCAGCAATGCTTACATGGGAAGGTCCCAGTCATACACCCATGCGTGCAATGAGAATTCATATGCCATACCAATATTATGCACGTGGGCACCACATTCAACCTATTTTCAAAGAGAAAAGTCCCCTGAGGGCGTCAACAATCATCGGCATCAACCAAATCAGCAGATCACTACCATATCAGTGACACAGATAGAACCTTTATTTGTTAGATAGACTTTTTAACTAGCCAAAGCATCACGAGCATGGGATATGCCTGCCTCATAGAAAAATTATATTTATGGTATCATACTATCTCTTTCAAGTTTCCGACATAACATTGTCCCTCTTTTACCCATTGTAAGGGGTCTCCAACCTTGGGCTATATGCACGTATCTCTCTCTCTCTCTCAACATAGGTTACACATAATAAAAACTATAATGTATTTTAGTTATACAGTTCTTCTTAGAGCTCACACATTAGGGGGAAACTGTTATCACTATAAAATCGGACAAGAAAAAAGAAATCATAAAATATCAAGTAGAAAGATTTACACGGCTAAGAAACATTAGACAATCTAGAGAAATTTTAAAATCTCTAAGGTAAAGAGGAAAAATATCAAATTGCGCACAAAATACACATGAAAAATGCGCTCTTCACGCATTTTTATTCTATAGGCGCGCTGTTCTACACGGCTTTCCCTCAATAAGCCATGCGGTCCTAATCATGGAAGAAGTCACCATCCGGAACCACTTGACACACTTCAAGAGAAGATTATCCACTTGAGGTTGCCTAAAGACAGCTGCTTAGAGCCACCTTGGGAACTCAAGTGAGCACAAAAAGGAATCAATCCCCACTCTTGGGTCACTATCCCCAAGTGTACTAAGAGAGGGAAGAAGGATTTGAATTTTCCTATAAATTGCCACCATGAGAAGAACAAAATGAGAACACATTGTTATGCTGGCTAAATTTCCCATGAGAAAACCAATAGTGTGTGATGTGGAGCAACAATAGAGTTAGAGAATTCAGTTGTTTTCCACCCAAAAATTCAAATCCCTTAGGAGAACAGAGACGCCTTGCAGAATCAGCTCAAGGGTAAAGCCCTCCTTGCATTGGTTATTAGAGCTCCATAGCTCTAAGGATCCTCTGGAAGTGTGTAACGTTCTACCCTTTCTTTACTAATAGCGGCTAATAAGAGGGGAATAGTTCTCTGTTCGGATTATTGGCTCATTTGACTCATTTGAGCTTGTGTTTATGTTTTATTGTAGTCTTGTTTCTTCTTCTTGTTTTCAGCATTATATTTTCCATAAACTAGTTTGTTCTACATGTTAGTATGTTTCCACTAACCAGCTAACAATTATTTATGCTTGTGACCATTTCTTGTAGGTTGCAACCATTCCTACCAAGCACCGGTGTTTTAGTACACTTGTGCACTAAACACACCATAACAGTGGGAAAGGATGCCAGGCTCACGAGTCATCACCATTGGACTTAGGTGAATTGAGCGCTCAATACAGATGTGCCTAGGAAAAATGACGGATGGGCATGTGCCAAAGTACAACAGGCACAGCGGGCAGGCACACTCATGAATGACTGACGAGCGACTTTGAGACGAATGTGTTTGGGTGACCCATGCGACAAGCTACCAAGGTGAACGCGCGCTTCGGTGATGATGCGACGTTAACTTGGCTATGGTGCAACATTAGATGTGGATGAGTGAAGTGAAGCGGAGGCACCAAGATTTTATAGGCATTTGCGGATGGTTGGACAAGCGAACATGAGTGCGGGCAGATTCAGTATCGACAAGTTGAAAACTTGGGTTGGCTAGGGGTGTCAAGACCCCACATAAAATAAAATGAATGTTTAGAGGGTCATAGATATTGGTAGATATTTTTGGCATGGAGGACATCAAATAGAGATCATAGATCATCCATGGGAAGCACATAAGTGTGAAAGGGAGTGAGCTCGGTGGAGTATGAGCCCGCAGGTCGAATGATGATATAGCGGGCTAAGTCAGGTCTTTTTTACTAGGGACAGCATGATGGGTGGGTAGGCCAGCTCTGGTGAGCTACAAGCAAACTATGGATGTACAATTACGGTAGGGTGTGGTAGAGCAAGTCAACTCAAGTGAGCTGTAGACACAACACTACGGTGAAGATTTGGTTGTATGTGAAAAGAGGTGACCATGGCATGCAGGTAGAGTTTGGTGACCACCGTAGTGTCCACAGACATGACATGACTCACGTGTGGAGGCCGTATTTTGTTGGGAGTGTAAATTTATGAAATTTTCCTATGTAAATTGTTGCCTATATCAAAAAACAAGGAAATTTTATAATGTTATTATAAAATTTTCCTTTTATACTTGTGTTGGTATCGTGCTATTTTCATATTGTTGTTATGTTAATGATGCAAACATAACTTAATTAAATAAATATGTGCTAATATTGAATGTGGGAGGTGTAGTCTGGAAACATGTCGAAAAAAGAAAGAGTAGATGTTTATTCGGTGTCGCATGACCCACCAACGTGGAGAATGGAATTGGGGGCACGACAGTGGTGGTGGTTGTCACCGTCGCGAATTTTTTTAAAATGTGTTTTTGAATGTTTAAATAAATTGAGTATTTTGTGAATTTTTGAGATATTTGGATTGTGAAGATTTCACAACTCAAATTTGAGATTATAATAAATCCATATGAAATTTCGATTTATTAAATTTTAAATAAATTTCGATTTATTAAATTTTAAATAAATTTAATTAGGAAAAAAATTATTAAGCGAAGATGCTCATTCTACAACTGAGTGTGAAGGGGATGTGTAAGTATGTCTCTTCATCATAAAATGAAAATAAAATATTCTCTAAATAGAAAGAAATGTCGGAAATTAGAAAAAAAAAAAGCTTAAATCTTATATCAGCTACATATATATTTGTATATAGAAAAAAATTGTTAAAAGAAAATATTTTTATGTTGTATAGAATAAAATATCCAATATGGGTTATAAATAAAATATCCAAGGTTATGAATAAAATATTTAATATGAATTGATATTGATGTATATTTAAAAATATATTAATAATTAAAAAATCAATTTAATGGGTGTTGATTAAATAACTCAGCACCCTAGGTATGGGTTGGGATCCCATATGGGAATGCCAGTAAGTACAAGGTTGTGGATGTAGAACTCAAGAATCTTAGCTTTTTCTTTCCATGTTGCATTCTAGGAAAAAATATATGAACTATTTGGTTTCTTACAACTCGTTTGTGTTGCTTCATCCTATATGCTTTAATTGGAACCTACACCATTATTCCTTTAGGAATAGTGAATAACCCCTTGAAGGCTTCCTACAATTGACAAATTCTAAGGAGAGGTGTTCCATAATCCCCATGGATGTCTCGATTATTGAAATATGAGCATCATTTTCCTTCAACAACTCATGTGCTTGTTGCAATTGATTCCTTAACTATTGGTTTTATTTTTCAAGTTGATCTCTTTTATTTTCCTCATCTATTCTTAAGAAGGCAATTTCCTCCCTCATCTCATTTACTTCATATTTCATATTGGAAATGTCAACCACCCATTGATCCTGTGTTATTATTTTCCATATATGTGTTTCCACCTTGGCCTTATCTACTTCAAGAATCAAATCAAGCACCATATATGCAGACAACATCATCCCTATTGTCCTTATAGTAACGGGGTCAACCCATAGTGACCAGGAGAAGAAGGAAGGTGATTTCCTTAGGGAAGACAATTTTACAGCATTATCTTTCTCATGTAGCTCTAGAGGTTGGTTCTATAGTTGTAGAGGTTTCTCCTGTAGTTTTAAATAGTCTTCTCTTGTAGTTTGACTTCCTACCTTATTACCTCAGGAAATACTAACATTATTCTTTGTTGTGCATCTAGCTCCCATATCTGTGGCTCTAGTAATATTTTTATTTCTTCCTCATGTAGCTTCTTCCCTTTAGGACTAGGTGATTATTCAATTATGATGGAAGTAGCAAAGGGTGGTTTAGGTTTCCCACTAAATTTGATTCTAGTACATTTCCTTCTTGTATAAATGATCTACTAGGCATACCTACTTACCTTACGCTTGGTATGGGTGCTTAGGCTTGCTAAGGTAGTTGCAATCTCTTTTTCTTATTATTTCAGGGTGTTTTTCCTCTTCCGCCTTGAAGGTTTAGATATTTCCTTCCCTTTTCTTTAATGGTTATGCCCTTATTGGGTTTTCTGAGATCTGCTTGTGACTCTAACAATTCCTACCTATCAATGTCTAAAAAATCAATAAAAGGGATAAGGATGTTGTAGGTCCTTTATTGCATCTATGGAAATTAACTTTATCAAGCCATGATGGGCTAGGCAGTTGTGCTCACCCACTTTTACCTAGGAACTCATTTCTTTTAGGGATTGTAGGAGGAAAAAATAGAACACTTAGTAGCTCATTGACTAGAAGTCTGACTCAAAACCTCAACTAGTATAACAATATGAAGTGATAGGAATAAGCTATAATCAAATTTCCTTCATAGGAAATATAATTAAGAATGTGGTAAGCCACTTCATCCTAAGGGTTAAGCATATTTTCTCTCCTTATCCCATTCTTGTCTTCATCAGGCGGCTCATTTGGTAAGAAAAATCCTCTCTTGGTAGTGATGGGTTTTTTTGTCTTTCATCCTTGTTCTAATACAACCCCTAGAGAAAGTTATAATTATGCTAATGGAATCTTCATTGATATAAATCACCAACTCTTTGAATATTCTAAAAATTTATTTTCCTACACGATTGTATAGGTTCTTTTCAAACTCCATGGCTACCTCATAATCAAATCATGTAAGTCTCTCCAAAAGTCTCAACCACTAGTAATTATCTAGTATGGTGACAACCTCATGGTATTTGTGGATTCTAATACTATCAATATGTTCCCTCCCATTTAAAATTCCCCCCATTTTATCTTACAAATATATTCCAAATATGTTTTGGAATTCAATTTTAAAGGTCTTCTAAAAAATTGGTCAAGCTTATTAGTTATTTCTGTAGACTAAAGGAAAAAAATGATTTGTCTATGTTTCTATAGGAGACATAATTTCCTATTATAGCAAGGTTATATGTCTATTTGAATGGGCAAGAGCATCAAGGTTTTATCTAATTTTTGCTATCAGACTGAATATCAATTTATGGAGGAAAAAACTCGTGAATATTCTTTTCTTCTAGTTCACAACTGAGACACAATAAGATATTTAAAACAAGGTTGGTGTTTTTAAATAAAAATATACAAAACCTATGCTAGCTCAAACAATGCTATGGTAGGAATATAAAAGCGTGTTTTTGAGAGATAGTCTCTGTAGTATGTACATGGGACTTTTTGAATGATTGTGGAGGCAAAATTATATTACTGTAGAAAACCCTATAACTTCCTGTAGCTTTATGCGACCTATAGCCTTTGCTTCCTCTAGCTTCTAAAACCTATAGCCTCTACTTCCTATGGCACTTGGAAGTATTTGTGATGGTTCTTGTGACTTCTTGCATGAAAATAATCAATGGGAAAATAAATGGTTTTCTTGAGTTTTATTCACAACTTAAGTGGAGATATGAATGATTGGTCGAGTGGTGTAGATGGGGGCTCATCATGAAACGATGATCTAGCCCATATACTTACTTAAATCCATACACAATACTTTCCTTCATAATCCACCTTAATCAACCACCATGAAAGACAATGGCTACCTTTCTTGAAAGTTTATGTGTTTCTCTTACTTGCTCCTGAGATGCGGGAAGTGATTTTGGATAAAGGTGACTGTGGAATACTAGCTTTGCTAGTGTTTGTTTTCGTTAAGCTATTATTTGAACCACTCCTTTGCATGAAATATGTTTTCTACTATGATCAAATCAATTTGAGGTAATATTTTCAGGGGTCTCATACCTTATACTTATCTTTCTTGGGGCTGGATGCTGCTATTTTTCAGGGTTGCAAGTGTCTTTAAAGGTTGAGTACAATGGAAATCCAATCATGTAGAAGCTCATAGGGGATATTGTAGCTTCTTAAGATCCCTTCATCAAATATGGAGTGAATTCTTAAAGTTTTTGAGTTGCATTATCGTGTAGTCTTCTTAGAGGAGTTTGTGTTGATCTGTAAACTAGGACTGTAGGGTTTCTAAAACCTACTACAAGACTAGGTATTCCTATGTAGCACGTATAAAGGCCCCTCACTCTCAATAAAAAGTGTTTTCGAAGTGGCATGATGGATTTATTATTCATGGAAATGGAGGCAATGATGATGGAGAGGGTTTCCAGTTTGATTATGATGGAAAAATGAAATAATTGTGATACTATAGGGTGAAACAAGGAGAACAACAAGGGAGAAACCAAGTTGTGATACTTGATGATAGAATGACTAGTTGCAAGGATAATCTTGGTGTTCTTTCTCAAACCAGATGCTCATTTTTTTTCGACTAGTATCTTTTTCTAAAAATTGGTCTTTCGTGTAGCAGTCATTAGAGAAATTTTGAGGTAAAAAATGGGTCTTGAAACAAAAATACACTTTATAAGAACCAATAGGAATAAATATTATGATTTCAACCATGGGGGGTGATTCACCATTTTTTAAGTAAAAAATAAAAAGATAGAAAAAAGCTACTTTTCCAACTCCTATTTTCAACTTATCTCCCTACGTTTTTACTCAAATGTTGAGCGAAATCATTTGTTGGATGAAAATGTTTATTTTGAATCCAAGGAGTACCCATGTTGCATATTTTTGATGGACCTTACTACATGAAAAATGTGAAATACATGAAAAAACATGATTACAATCATGTTTTTTCATGTATTTCACATTTAGTGTAGCATGGTCCATAGAAAGTATGCAACATGGGTACTCGGATGAAAAATCAAATTCTACATTGAACAAGTGCTCCTGCTCAAAATTTGAGTAAAATCATAGGGAGATAAGTTGAAAATACAAGTTGGAAAAGTATTTTTTTCTTTTTGTTATCTCAAAACTTTGATGAAGTAGTCTAACCTTATTTTATTATTTCCACTATTATTTTATAATATTCCTTAGGAGGCCCATTTTATACCATAAAATTTCTCTAATGTTAGGAAAGTTGCAGAAAACACATGGAAAGGGGGTGGTTTATAATGAATGATGTTGTGGTTGATGAAAATAAATGGAATATGGTGGAGGGATGCCATTTGGGTCCTTTTTAGAGTGATTTTTCTAATGAATGAGACTGTGTTGTCGTCTGGTCCTTCTAAGTTGACCTGATTTGTTGTATTCTTATTGTGCTTGCACATAAACCATGTGAGAGACCAATACACTCTTGTTTTTTTTTCTTTGTTTTTTTTGCCCCTTTTTTCTTTTCTTTTTTTTCCTTTTTTTTGGATTATTGGCTACCTTGTGGAGGTTTCTAACTAATGAATCTTCCACAAGTGCCTCAAAGGATATTTTCAATTGAAATATTGTTATTTTTTCTTTTTTCTTTCTTGTTGATCAAGGGTTGAATGGATTGGGAGCTCTAATGCTCTCAATCACATTAGGTTCCTTGGTTATTGAGTCTGTAAACTCATCCTTAGGGATGGGCTTCCTATAAATATTTAGCCGATATCCTTTCACTAGAAGTGGTCTTTGTTCCCCATCTATAGTTTTGATCTTAACATAGCCATTATCATAACATTTCTCCACCCGGGAAGGCCCTAGCCATCTAGTCATGAGTTTTCCCTTAAAGGCCTCAAACGTGGAGTCATACAAGAGAGCCTAATCACCCTCTTGTAATTCCTTGGTATTAAAGTATTTTTCATGTCAAATTTGTCTCTACAACTAAACTACATCAATGTGTAACAAGGCTTGCATTATATATTCATCTAATGCATTTAACTATTGTATCATGTCAATTTGTACCTTGGTAAAATCAATTTCAAGTTGGGCTACCATCCTCAATGTGTTATACTAAAATTTAATTGAAAATAAATCCTTCTTTCCATATATGAACTCATAGGGGGTGAAGCTAGTGGTGGTTTTCCATGTACTGTTGTAGGTCAAAGTGACCTCTACAAGTGATTTTCCCTAATCCTTCTTGTTTCCATTGATCACTTTGGTAAGAGTGTTTTGCAATGCACTGTTAGTGACCTCTACCTACGGATTTACTTAGGGGTAGTATGGAGTGGAATTATGATATATAATATGGTGTTTATTCACTAGCACTTCAATCAGATTGGAGGTGAATTAGGAGCCTTGATCTGTCGTTAATTTTATTGGAAAAAAAAACTTGCAGAAGATATTTTCCCTTAACAATTCAACCATTTTCTTTTCTTTTTCTTCCTTTACTAGCTTCACTTCAACCCATTCGGTCAGGTAATCAGTGATTACAATGATGTACTTTTTTATCTCCAGTTGGGGATCAATATGACCAATGAAGTCCATGCCCCATTTCTCAAAGGACTAAAAGTAAATATTAGCTTGAAGGGTCATTTCTTCCTTTCGAGTAGGCTTTCCAATTATTTGGAACTCATAATATTGTGTAGTGTCTCTTTGGGCATCCTTATGAACATTTTTCCAAAACTATCTTCCTTGCATTATTTTACATACTATCCTCTTTTCAACAAAATATCGCCCACAGGGTCCATCATGATAAGCTGATAGGATATCATAAACTTCACCCTCCCTCACACATCCTCTTAAAATATGATCTAGTCCAAAATAGAAGAGGTTTCCCCCATTCCAAGTATAGGAGGCACTTTCTGTCACAATCCTTCTCTTCACTTTTGAAGATAGGTGAGGAGGGAATTAGATAGTGGCTAGATAGTTGACAATGATAGAAAACCATGGAGAAAGAATTTAAGTGGAAAAAATATGTTCATCTAGGATTTTATCATCTACCACCTCTTCATTTGCAGAAAGATTAGTGTTGAAAAGAAATATGCAACAACATTCTCTTTCCATTCATGTTTTCCTAGAGCTTCCCTAATTTAAATGTCTAATCAATATATGTGAATGTGAAATGGAAAGGTCCAATTGGGACCTCTCAGGATAAGTTGTTTCATTACCTTTTCTTTTATAATCTCAAATGTTTATTGGCATGACTTTGTCCAACAAAAATCAACATCTTTTCTCAATAAGGAAAAAAAAGGAGAGGAAATTTTGCTAAACTATTTTATAAAATATTTGATAGTATGTTGCAAGGCCCAAGAATATTCTAACATATATTTAATTTTGAGGTACATGAAGGTGTTTAATTATGGATATGTTACTAGGGTCCACTTTAATTCCTTTTGAGGAGAAGAAATGTCCTAGAAGAATTCCCTTATTAGGAACAATCACTTTTCATGGTTCAAGGATAGGTTCATCTCCCCAAAACTTTATAATACTTTTCTTAGGTTGGAGATATATTTTTGTAAATAATTCCCAAAAGGTGTTAAGTTTTCCATGTATATTTCTACCCAATCATGTACAATATTAGAGAAAATGCTAAGCACAACCCTTTAGAAAGTAGCAAGGGAATTACATAAGCCAAATGGGAGTACATTGTCAGAAAAAATCCCCCAAGAGAGGGAGAAAGTGGAATTATTCTAGTATTTGGGATTGCCTTGGATTTTATTGTACCTGTTAAACCCATAAAAATAAAAATAAAAAAATAAAAAATAAAACTTTTTTCCTACAAGCACGTTAAGATATTAGTCAATGAAGGGAAAGTGGAAATCATATTTCCTCTTGGATTTGTTAAATTCCTTGTAATCACAACATATTATCCACTTTCTATTTTTCTAGGGAAGAATAACCAAAGGAGATATGCACTCACTATATGAGATTGGATAATTGAACCTTGCATCTAATAATTTCTACAATTTCCCCTTCACCATATCTTTTAGGCGAATATTTTTTTCCCTTTGAGGATGGTGACTAGTTTTGTGATATCTCTATATAGATATGCCGTAAGTACACATATAGGATGTAATTATTTAATCCCCTTGTAATCCCATGCAAATGCGTCAATATGCTACCTTAATATAGTGAGTAGTTGATTCTCCTAATCAACTACAAGTGATTAGATGGTTTTCAACATTTTAGTGGGGCTAATTTCTACCATATTTATGTTTTTTTTTATGAGAACCAATAGTCAATAATTTTCACCACATACTTTCTTGGGAACAAATATGATTCCCTTAGGATTACCCTTCTTTTAGCACATCAATATTCATAGCAACAATATAGTAGGTTTGCATAAAATTATCAATTAAATCATCTTCATCATCGTGATTGTTTCTAAGGGTGGTTTCTATTATACACATAGGGTATGATGATGAGATGTGGTAATCATCTTATTCTTCTTGTACTCATGTATAAAATTCATGCTCAATAAGAGTTTGAGATGGGGGATATAATACAAGCTATGTTAGAGACTTCCCATTGGCGATTTTCATGTTTACAATCATACAATTGATATCTCCATCAACAATAGCTAACCATGGTCTCCCCAAGATGAGTGGATAGCCATTTAACTTGGTTTTGGGCTAGAGAACAATGAATTTTGTGTGATACTCCCAAGATTCCATTGATACTATTACGTGTTCAAAGATTCCATTTCAAGGAACTATTGTGGATCTGTAAAGAAGTTGTAGCATAATAGTGGTCTTTCTCAGGGACTCTTGGATGTTAAGTTTAAACATGGTTTCTTCGGTCATGCCATTGATTTCAGCTCCCAAGTCAATGAGAGTCTTCATAACTGCAATTTCCTTTATGTGCACATCTACTACATGTCTTCTAAGATCTAGATACTTGGGGATGATTACTCTCCTAAGCATTATATTAGCTAGTCGTTTGATGACAATGATAGTAGGGGCATCAATTATCTTCCTTCCAAGTATTTCATGTCATTATTCCTTGATGAAATTTTTATAGATGGGAATATATTTGATGGCTTGGAGGAGAGAATTTTTGACACACAAATTCTTCAATTATCTCATAAGTTCAACTCCTCTTAGGGTGTGTGATTTTTGGATTGTCAACCTTTTAGGATAGGGGGTTTCTTTTGAGTGACATGAGGCAGAAGATCCTCCTCCTCTTTCCTAAGATCTTCATTTGCAGATGGTGGATGGGAATTTGGGACAACCTTCTGTGACTAAATATTGATTCCTTTTATTTATACGATATGATTTGGAAGAAATGTCTCCACTATAGACTGGCCGATCCTACTTATTATTGAGATTGGGATTTGGTTAAGCATGCAACTAGATTTTTTTGGGAGAAAAATTCTAGGGTAATTTTTTTTCTAAGGAGGAGGGATCAAATCAGGTGGTTGGGAAACCCGAGGCCTTCATCCTTGTGATGTAATTCCCCATTGAGGAAGTTGATTTGGATATTTCCGGATGGGAGTAACCATAGATTGAGAAGGATATGGCCAAGGATTAGGCATAGGCCAAGGTGAAGGATTAGGAAAGAACCAATGTTGATAGTGAATAATAGAATTAATATTGAAATGAGAGGGGAATTTAATTGGAGCTTGTGGTCTCTTTTGATTGACAAAGTACAAATACTCTATGCTCCCTTCTGCTCCTTGGTACACATCGCTCAAACATAGGAAATATGGAAAATTATCAGTGGAATGTTTTTCTTTGAATATAGAACATAATTATATGAATTTCAAAGGACATTAATTCCTAGGTGTTATTTTAGTGCATTAAGGGGGAAATATGGTCAATTCATTCTATACTTCATCTTGCTTTTTTTTGATCGAAAAATTAATCATATATACATAGAAACTGTGTGCAATATCTTGGTCTTCATGTTTTTTAATATCCCTCTTATTTCACTCATAGTAAAAAAGGTTGATATTTTTCTTTAATTATTTTTTTCATCACTCTTGAATGATTTTTGAATACCTATTTAATTCCGTCATAAGTGAATCGGTAGATATATCCATTTAAGAAAGTTGAGGGTTTTCATAAGATATTCTATGAATCCCATCAATAGTACTATTTTTAAGATGTTTGGGTTCAAGGTGCAATTATTTCCCCTTATGTAACTTAGCTGGAATCTCTCCTATTAGTATTCGAGAGACTCATTTTCTCGTTGAATCATTTTTAATATTGCATCACTAAAATCACTTGATTTGTACTAATCTTAATCATTTTTGTTAAAATTCTGTTGTGTTTGATCCCAGGTGACGATGTTATTTCCTTTAAGTAGCTCATGGACCATCATAGGGTTGCATCATTTAGGGTGGAAGGAAACAATATGAGATTCTACTCATCAGTGGTATAATATTTAAGTCCTATAAACAAGAAAAAGCCCAAACAAGAAATCGTAATAATCTTCTGTGATCAAACCATACAATTGTGGGAGCACAAATGGGCTAAATTTTTCCATTCTCACTTCTCCATCTATTTTTCTAATGGGAAATGTAAATGCTTTAGTTTGTCTATGTTGATCCATATTGTTGGTGGGGTGTGAAGGGCTTTCTCCTTTTTCATGATTCTCAAATATCCTCTCTACCTCACCAAAATGGCCTTAAAGGTCCCTATGGATAGGGAAGGAGACTCATAGTAAGAAAAAAAATGTTGGATTGTAGTGGAAGTTAGGGTTTTGGTAGAAATTTTCTTATATTTTTCCTAATTATTCAAGGCATAAAACAAAGAAGAGTTGAAAAGGATTTTATTTTTTATTTTTTGTTTTTCTTTTCACTAGAAAATTTGGCGGAAATTCCGACGGCCAAATCGTCGCTATTCCGACACATTGTCGTCGCAAGAGTGACAGTTAGAGGGCGAGCAAACCGTGGTTTACCATACTGTCGCAGTTCCGACGCAACTAAAAATTGTCGCACTATCAACACTTTTTCCGTCGCTTCCAAACAAGCGTCACTCTTCCGACGTTTCCCAATCCGTCACACTTCCGACCTTTATAAACTGTCGCGCTTCCGACGAAATGTGGTCCGACGTTTAGAACGTCGCTCTTCCGACGTCTGTAAACTGTCACAATTACGACGAAATGTGGTCCGACGTTTTGAACGTCTCTCTTCCGAAATCTGTAAACTGTCACAATTACGATGAAATTTGGTCCGACTTTTTGAACGTCGCTCTTCCGACGTCTGTAAATTGTCACAATTACGACGAAATGTGGTCCGACATTTTTGACGTCGCTCTTCTGACGTTTCTAATATGTTGCAATTCTGACGCTTACAAGACGTCGGAATTGCAACGGAAGGTTCAATTTAAAAAAAAAAAAAATGAAACTTTAAAAGAGGAAAAATGTTGTTTTGAATATATCATATGAAGTAAAACAGTCCATGAAGTCATTACATTTTCACATCTGAAGATTTGAACCCAAATATCCATCCAGAAAAGTGGAAGTCCCACCCCAGACAATGATATAAAAATACCCCATGTCACATACAGGGACATGATATAAAACCCAGTAATGGTCCACATGGAGATTATCGACAAATCTGAGAAAGCATCCAAATATGCCCGAGGCATCTATAAGAAAGTGAAATAGCAGTATGTAGAATAGTAAAACAACAGATAGAGTACCGACGTCCATTGTTCCAAATACAAATTAAAGTACCCAAAATCCTTGAACAGAGAAAAACGCTAATCATGTGAGTGTGATATGTCCCAAATATAAAAAGGCCATGAGACCATATCAATAAACCAACAACATAGACCAGCATCGCTAGTTTTGAAGGAAGAGTGATAAACATTAATCATTTTTTTTCACAAGAGAAAAAACGTTGTTTTGAATATATTATATGAAGTAAAACAGTCCATGAAGTCATTACATTTTCACATCTGAAGATTGGAACCCAAATATCCATCCAGAAATGTGGAAGTCCCACCCCAAATAGTGATAGAAAAATACCCCATGTGACATAAAGGGACTTGATATTAAACCCAGTAACGGTCCACATGGAGATTATCGACAATCTGATACTCTTTAACTGCTACTCTTTGACCTCTTTAACTGATACTCTTTAACTGCTCTGATACTCTTTGACCTTTGTTCATACTTTTATCCTTTTTATCATGATATACTGTGGTAAATAGGCAAAAATTTATGTAAGGATAATTTTTTACAAAATTTCCATCATTTCTTCCCACCATTGAACTTCTAGCACTCTGGTCCTTTGCAACTTTCTTAGTGTTTCATCAGCCTCAGTATATCTGAAGAAATTAGGTTGATTTGGGAACAAATGATTTACTTCATGCTCAAGATAAAATAAATTCTCCAATCTGTCATGAAGGTTTTTCCTTGTAGGCAATGCTGCTGTTGATGAACTGGTTGAAGAACTAGCTTTATTATCGGCATATTTGTCCAATTTTTCAACATAACTATCAAGGTCCATTAGCTTATCTTCTGCAACTATAGGACTGGGAAATCCTCTATTTAACAAAATATTCAATCTTTCTCTGAAGGCAATGATTTCTTCTTGCATATCTGAGCACCTTCGTTCTAAATTCTGTACCAGAGTTCTTTTAGTAAAAACTCTCTTTATTTCTAGAATTGTTCCGGTCCTGTCCTGAATACCAATTTCTGCAAGTTGATTCTTAGTCTAAGTATTCAAAAAATGTATAAGTCTATTGGCCTCTTCTGGCATATTTCCCAACTCTTGTCTTGATCTCTCAATCTCATCCAGAGCCAATTTAGCTAAGTTATTATATTCATCCATTATCTGAATTGAGGACCAAACATCCTTTATTGATTGAATGATATTATCCCAAAGAATTTCATTTATTTATTTTAAAGGTTTCTCCAATGTGAGATCCTTTTCCAATGATTTGACTGTTTTTTCTAATTTGTTCACTTCTCTTGTTTTATCAGCAACACTCATTTTTGAAAGATCATATTTATGTTCTAGAGTGGCCAATTGTTCCTTTGTTTTGTGAAGCTCTATGGCTTGAATTTTCATATCTTCCATTGAATTTGTTAATTCATCAGTGTTCAAATTTGCAGTGTTGCTCTGTGACAATTCTGTTGGCTAACCTGTTGTTGCTGTACCTGTCACTACTACTGCTGTAGATACTAGAATATTTGCCTGCTTATCTTTTAATGCATTCTCAAGCTCTTTTTCAGTTGCAGTAAGTTGCTTATTCAATTTTAAGAGAAAATCCATTAGTTCTTCCTCAGAATTTTTTTTGATGATTTCTACAGTCTGTGGATGTCTTGAGGCTGGTAACTTTAATTGTTTTCTCAGAGCTGCAATATCATCATCTTTTCTCTTGATCAAAGCTTCAATACCTTTCACATCTTTAGGATTATGACCCAAACCAATGATTATTTCCTCTAAATTTTTTATTCTATTATCCTTAGCCTGGGAGGAGGCTTTTTCAAGCTGCAACTTTGTATTAGTATTATCCAAAGAATCCTGCAACTTATGGGTCATCATTGATTTATTCGTCAGAGTAGAATAAATCATCTCACCTGTTTGCTTGTGTAGCTCAATTTTATCTAAAGGATGGATATCCTTTGCTAAGACTTCAAAATTAGTCCTAACATAATCTGCAGCTGGCTGAGGCTACTACACCTTGGGCTTCAAATGGCTCATTAACATCTTACCCTGTTGGATGTCATAAGCTGACATCAATCTTTCTTGATTTTTCGGAGCCATCTTCAAATATTGGTTGTACACTTGAAGTCTAGGTGGATCGTTCTTGGCCTTTATATTGATGAATGTTCTTTTGATGTCCCAGGCAGTTTTTACTGGAGGTTTGAAAGAAGATATTTCTGCACTTTGTTGCCTCTGTATTCCCTATTTTTGAAAATTAGTGGATGTCCCACTACATGTATATGTTTTCTGACTGTCTTCTCTTCCCTGGCTCTCAGGGATTTCCTGAAATGATTCATCTTCTGGAAGGGGAGTTAATTTCTGCCTTTTAACGTCTTTCTATTCAGAAGAGCCACCAATAGGAGTAGTTGTTTCAGCCTCTCTCTTTTTTCCCTTTTCTATATTCAGAGGAGTTTGTAAAATAGAAATTTCTGGCTCACTGATCTGAGTAGGAGGAATTTGTCCTTGACCTTGTTCTTTAGAAGTCTCTGGTTGCGCTGTCATTATGAAATTTTCAATTATTTGTATATCAGGCTCCTTTTCTTTTCCTTTAGATTCTACTGCTACTGTACTAATCTCCTGCAAATTTTGTTGTAAAGTCCTGGCTGAAGAAGATCCCTGCACCTGTCCAAAAGAATCTAGGTCAAGTATCTTTTCAAGATCTTTCATTACATTTTCAACATTGACCTGCTCACTATCATTTTCAACCAATGTCCCTTTTGTCCATTCATCCATATTAGCATATTGTTCTATTTCTGGGATTCTTTGATGGATGTATGGTGACTGTTTATTTTTCATTCTTCTATCACAGATAAAGTTGTTTGGATCATAAGGCACCCAGTAGAAACTCTTTTGTAGTTTGAGATAGTCTTCTAAAATCCTTTCGGCTTCCTTTCCGGCTTCCCTAGAGTTACAAATGAAGGGACCTAATTGGCTCTTGATCCTGAGTTGAACCTTTTTCTTTGCATTGCAAAAATGAATTATATCTGAATTATTCATCTGCCTGAAATATTCTAATGCAAAGAGTCTCATTGGGACATACTTGGGCGGTTTGAATGGGCATAATTCACATCCATATATCCTGATCTCTGTGTAGTTTTGATATAGGTACCAGTCACCTATCTTGTAATGCTTTGAGAGCTGAAGGATTTTTTTGATTTCATTGTTAATTCTAGGAGGAGAGACTCCTGTCAACAAGGTAGTTGCAGGATGAACAAAAAGGTCGAAAAAATCATTATAGGAATAAGGAGAATCAGAGGAATTGTGAGTAATGGCAGACCAAAAGATGACTGACCTAGGATTCCCTTTGGCATCAAGTTTCTTAACATAAAAAGGAAAATTTTCTGACTGAAAGTAAATCATGAGATGATATATGACAGAAGAATACTTAAATACTCTCTCATTCTCAAATCTCATGAACTGATCATGGATTTTGTCAGCAATATAAGATGAAAAATCGTACTTGACAGCAGGAGGTTGTCCAGGGGTAAAAATGGATAACAATACTAGGGTTAAGTGATCAACATACTCACTAGTATTGAAGCCCATTATGGAAGATATCATGTTTAAAATTAGTCTACCCTCATCAGTAAAGAAAGTATAACCATAAGGGGGAGGGTTTTTAGGCTGATGCTCTGGTAACATGAAGGTTTGGCATAGGCGGTTTAACTCTTCATGGGATAACTTAGTAGATTTCTCAAGTAATTCAACCATGGACAGGGGAGTGAGAGCTTGACCAGGTTGGAATTGTAGCATTTCATATATGGACTGAGCAGTTATTGGGAAAAGGACATTTTGACTTGGGGATAAAACTGCTCGTTGGTTGGGATCATAATTTGCGTAGCAATAATGGATTAACTCATGAAAAATATGGACTGAGGGGAGAAGGTACATCGGAAGATTTGATTCCCAAAGTCCAAAGATGTTAGAACCATTCAAATAATTGTCTCTGCAGCGGCAAAATATTCGAAGAGGATTCTCACTGAGACACAAGTCCTTAATTTGAAAATCCATATCGGCTAAAGGCAAATAATCCAAGTCCTTGTGAGGGGCATTGATGGGCACGACATTTAGAGCTACAGGAACTTCCATTTCTGGTTCTTGTGGATTCAGAAATGGAATTTCGGGGTTTTTGTGGAAAAGGGGCATAATTACCAGTTTTGGGAATATAATTGCAGTTCTGGGAACGAAAAATACCAAACTGAACTTCTTTTCAGACCTTAGTGCAGAATTAAAACTAAAACCAGGATTTTTTACAGATTTTAGCGGGGAATTGGAATAAATACCTGTTTACGGGAAATGAAACATGTTTAAACAAGCGCTGGTTATGACAGAAGAACCCTGAAATACTCGACTTCAATTCTCTTCAGCAAGGTAACGGTTAACAAGCGTTAACAGTTGGTTTTTGAATTTTGTTGCATGGAAGACTGGCTAGCGCACAGAACAATGAAAATGACGCAGACGCAATTTGTTTTATTTACAAAGTCAAAAGGGTGGCGGGTTTTGATTGATGACATTAGCATGTACGATGGTTTCGTCACAGAGGGATAGGAGCGGATATTTGTTTGGGCCGCTCGCGCAGTGGAAATCCGGACCCGAAAAAGATTAGGGCGAATTTGATAAGAAATTCACGTCACAACTCTCCCTCCGTATGCCAGCCAACTTCGGACCCGAAAAAGATTAGGGCGGAATTCATTTGGTTTTCGCGTCACAAAATTGGCCGACGTCAGCAGGCTATTTTGGAACACGAATTTGGTTTGAATTATGGTTTATCGCCGTTTGAAGTCCGGCGGGCTCAACTTAAGAAAAATTTTGTTTGATCCCATATTATAAAATTTGTGTTGGTTTTCTTTGATAATACACATATTTATAATAAATCATGGGAATACCACACTAGTAAACATGTGGAAAAGTTATATAAATTATTGAAAACAATCATTTTTATGTGAAAATATCCAAATGTGCTTTTGGGAAATAAGAATTTGAGTATTTGGTTCATATTGTTTTAAAGGAAGGAGTGAAGTTGGAGCCTCAAAAGATGCAAGCTATTACAAAATGACCTATTCCTAAGAATATCAAGGTTCTTAGAAGATTTTTTAGACTTACATGATATTATTGATTTGTTAAGAATTATGCATGCATTTCAAGTCCACTCACAATCTCTTGAAGAAAATATCATTTATGTGGAATGATGAGGCTACTTTGGCATTCTCTCTTTTAATGGATGCCATGTCTTCTACACCAACATCGGTTGCACCTACTTTTGGTAAAACATTCATAGTAGAGTGTGAGGCACTAGGACAAGGAATTTATGTAACATTAACACAATAAGGAATATCATTGGCTTTTAAAAGCAAGGAATTCAAAGAAAATATTTGGTGAAATCTATGTATGAAAAATAAATGGAAGCAATATTACATGCAATAAAAAATGGGGATAGTATATCATTGGGAGGTACTTTAAAGTCAAGATATACCATGATAGCATAAATTATTTTTTGAAGCTATGGATTTCATTGGAAGATTAACAAAAATGAGGAGAAAAAATGAAAAGTTTTAATTTTGAGATAATCTGCAAAAAGGGTAAGGAAAATTTAGTACATGATACTCTTTCTAAAATAGAAGAGGCCTCAAATTTATATCCAATTACATTTTCTATTCCTAGGTGGCTAGAAGAAGCTTGCCATAATGGAAAAATGACAATAGTACTAAGCAAAAACTAAAATTTATAAAGGATGGGATGAACTCTATGGAGCATTGGGAGTGAAAGAGAGATATACTTTGGTGCAAATGTAGAATTTTTTTATGCACGCAAGCATATTTGAATAAAAAAATATTAAGGGAGTCCCATGTCTCTCTGATGGTAGGACGCAGGGTTCCTTAAAACATCTCAAAGGATCAAAAAATATATTTTTGGAAGGAATGAAGAAAGATATTCAAAATTTTGTAAGAGAAGGTCGAGTTTGCATAATAAATAAAAGAGAGATAGTAAAATCTCTAGGGTTACTTCAACCATTCCACATACATATTCAAAGACTAGAAGATATATCAATAGACTTTATTACAGGGTTACTGAAATATAGAGGTAAGTATTACATTTTTGTGGTCATTTATATAGACAAATTTTGTAGATTTTTTTGTAGAGCTCAAAGTACATAAACAAAAAGCCAAGTGGCATAAGTGTCCGTGAAAGACATTCATCGTCTTCATGGTTTTCCTAAAGTAATAGTAACAAGAAACTTTTGGAAATAATTATTTAATATGAGTGGAGAAACACTAGCTGCCATGAGTTCTACATATCGAACACAATCAAATGGTCAAACAAAAATAGTTAACAAATGTTTTTAAGGTTATCTACAATGTTACTCTTTAGAAAAGAAATCTTAATGGATGAAGTGGGTTCCTCAAGGAAGAATGGTAATATGATACTATCATAATACCTATCACACATCTACTAAAATACCATGATGATGTAAGTTTGGAATTTAACATTTTTACATGTTAAAGACAAATAGTCAAAATCACTGACAACTTAGTATGCCATAATTAATAATCATTCCCTATTCACTTTTGTTAATAGGTTTATGTCACACGATGATGCAGGGGCATTAGGCACTAGCCAGCAAAGTAGGAGGTTTTTTCCACATGTTGTGGCTAAGAGGGTTCGAAAACATTTGAGTTGTAACAGCTAGGTTTCAATACCTCAGCTGACTGCATTACTTAGAATAGTTAGAGTTGTAGGAGTCGAACAGTTTCAGTTAGTTGAATTATTATAATTAGAACTTTTGATTTCTAGAACGGTCCTCTCAGAGGAACCGAAGAGCCATATGTTATGTATATAAATTGTAATTCCTCGGATGAATAAAAGTAGAGAGGGAAGAGGAGAGTAGAGAGGGGATTTCTGCAATAAACCTCTGTGTGTGAACAATTGTTTCCAGTTAAATGATTTCCAAGCATAGTTGCCATTGAATTATCTTGAACTGCTAATTGTGAAGAATTGTTTAACTGTGAGGCGATTGGGTACTGATAATTCCATTCTTTTGTCTTTGAATTCCCGTAAATTGTTGGATAACCCTGTGAACTCACCCCACCCGAAGGCGAGGTCTGTGTAGAGAACCGGGGTCGTGAACACTATTCAAATATAAAAATCTCGCTTAATAAAGAGACAATATTGTTGTGCTTTCGGAACCTGACTCGAGGATTGGACATGAGTTAACAATCAAAAGGATAGTGGAACCAGACTTGCACCCGTGGTCAAGCCCTATACCAAAACCACGAGCGGAATCACAAAAGTGGGTTGCCCATATCGCACCGCTTTTGCGGAGTAGGCGGTATTTCCTATTCGCGAGCGATTCCATAGGGAATGCGACATGTGGCGAAGTGGTCCCCGGAAAACCACTGTTTAACCCGCGCCATCGCACGTTAAAGCCCGACGTTCGAAGCCGAGCGAAATTGCCAAGAGTCGTTGATTTGGAGAAGGGCCATCGGACGGTGGTCGCACGTTGAACTTGCCCAGAGGTTAAATAAGGTGTGCAGAGGATATCCAGGTACGATACGAGTGTTTGATTGGTTATTGATATATATAGGTGGGGCCGGAGTATAATGAAATTGTTTAATTAAACGATTGGCGGATAATTAGCATAAGTATGGAGCGTGATTGTTGTAAGGCTGGGTGGTGAAATATAGAGACGAAAGTTCATTACAAGTTATTTATTTAGAAAGAAACGTGGAGTATAAATACAAAGTGTTGAAAATTAAACATTGGTTATAAGGCTTGGAGATAATATAAATTCGGGAATATAAATTAAAGTCCAACCATTGTGGATGGTATTTATTTATCAAATTCTACGAATTTGATAAATAAACCCAAAGAAAGAAGAAGTCAATGAAGACCCAGGCTGGAGGAAAAGAACGGGGTAAACCAGGGGAAAATGCTGACAGAGCGATTGTAGACACACCAGCTCTCCTTCGGGGTCCAATTTCAGTTTTTTTGCGTCACACGATGATCTCTCTTCTCTGGCATTTACTTGTATTGAAGATCACTATTCTAGGAATAAGGAGTTATTTTTTCCAAAAATAACCCTAGCCAAACATTGACAATGCATCAAGGATATCTTTCTATGCTTCATAAGCACATTTGTTCTACTTCTAAATCATGTCTTGGAAGTGGTTGTTGTGCTGGAAATTATTCACCAGTTGGTTTCATACCAAAGACTTTTTCACATTTTCAGCATCCAATACATGAAAAAGATAATGGTTTAAAACAACATAAATATTTGAAATTTTGCAAGAATTGTCTGGCACACTTTGAATATGAATTTTGAATTCAAGTGCATGATGTTGTATAGGATCAAGTGTCATTTTGAATACCAAATGTTTCACAAGAAACTTCTCAACATGCTACCCTGCGGTAAGGATTAAATGACAATATTGCATCAACTATTTCCATAATAAAAGTGCACCTCGGCCATAAGACTAAACAACTACAAATGTTGTAGATCTAACAAGACCACACAATCAAATGTATTCCACAAGGCCAATACTGTATGAAAAATGAAAAGGAGTTTGCAACCAAAAATAACTTAGGCAACTAATTCAATTAGATACACCAAACCATCAACAAAAAGGAAAACCAACCTACTTGGCCCCAATATTTTCAACTGGGTCCTCTAATTCAACCAATAAAAAGGCCAAAACCATAGCATTGAGATACATTTCATTACACTGTCAATAACAATAAAATTTGACTCATCCATAACCCTTTCCTTTTAGACCACTGGGTAACAAATATGTTTCCTTTCACCTTTGATTTTTCAAATTATGCCTACCAAATCTAAGACATTTAAGAGGGGGAACTAATACAAAGTTAAAAAGAAAACCAGAGCACACATCTAAAATAACAACCCTCCATGAAAAATTAAAATAACACATTAAAATCGAATATAAGTGGACAAGGAAAGATCCACCGCAGTGAAGTTTCACGTGCGGGTGACCTTCCTTTAAACATAATTTTTTCTCTGACCTGCAATTTTTTTGTCACTGAGCCATCCTTGTTGAAGTACAACTCCTTTTCCATAGCTCTTGTATTAACTACCTTCTCTCTGTCGCGTAATCTCAGAGTCCCTCCTCTTCTTGAGCGATTAAAGGAAATGGGTGAAAAAACTAAAAGAGAAGACAATTGTCTGCCATAATTATCAAACATTGGACCCAACTTCTTCCCCTTTCCATTGTTACCCAATGAGGTAGATGTGGAAATTTTTGTCATACTTCCCAAAGCAGAGGCCATCTTCTCTTATGTTGAATATAGAATTACAAGATCTTCATACTAGTATGAACCTTAAAAAACATGACTCCCATTGCTAAAAACCACTTTTAAGTTGTAACAGGCAAACTAAACAACTATCGCAAATTTTGGCAACTTCTGGAGCATTAAGAGAGAAACAACCAAAGAGAAATACAACCACAATCCTCATTTTAATGAGATCGGACTATATATTTGCATTAAGATAATAGAAAGAAATCACGACTATATTAAGGCCACCACAAAACAATCTTTAACCAGTGTCTCTCGCGGCCTTCAGGTTGCCATGCTAGAGGTTGCATATTTTTAATTTAAATTCTTGACCTCTCGTGCCCATCTATGAATGCATCCGATGGGATATCTACATCAAATGCTCCTTTATATCCCCAAAAACAAATTCCCTACTACAAGAGCACCAGTATTGATGGATCACCCCACACCATCCCACCCACTAGAAACGGTGAAAAAGGAAACCCGAGAAAACTTCTGAAATGTCTCAATATGACTATATGGGCGGTTCTTATGAATCAACCAACCATTCAGAACATGCTAATCAATCCAAACCATGAGTATTATGTGACAATATTCAAGCAAGCACTAAATCGGATTTCTGAAGCTATGTTAGAGAAACCCTAAACTCTCACTGAAAATAGGTGAAATGTGGCACCACTCAGGGATTGACACGTGCCAATTGGTACAAGTGGTAGAAAATTGGCATGCTCAAGCAATGAGGTGATGCAGGAATGACATGAGGGATAAAATATCAGAAAAGCCCCAAATCTGGAGAACTAAAGCTCATCACCAACCTGAGATTGACAACTTTACATGATGTAACCTATGAAATCGTAAATGGAGAAATCATAGTAACAATAAAGTAACCTATGTAACAATAAAGTCAAATTCATCCTGGGAGTGGTAATGGGAGAAATCATAGTGAACAACAGGAAACATACAGAGTTGCTTACAATCAAATAGATGAAAAAACGCATACAAAAAACCTAGATAATAATCATGAACAAGCTTAATATTGAATTATGAACTGTAAAGGAACTTACAAAATGTGACATTACAAAAATGGTCAAGCGCGCAAGAAAAAATATCATGGACATGACCCTGGTTGACAAGTTGTATTACTCATGATGCAAGAGGATTTGTACCTGCATTGCCAAGTCAATCAAAATCCATCATTATCTATACAATAAATACAAGTAATTGATGTAGTATTTTTTACTCTAAGATGCATTCTTATGATAGTGTTAGAACATATGTTGAAAATGTCAAAACATACCTAAATAAGCTCCTCTTCGTTTCAAGAACAATTTATTGGAGTCGCATGAACTTGGAACAAGCCTGCCACGATCTGAAAGAGTAGCAACTAAGTCAACAGTGACTTTTTTGTTGCTACACTCGATCGAGGGTGGTTTGCTCCAAGATTAAATCGCTCCAATAAATTATTCTCTACTAAACAGGGCCAACCACGTGAAGGTGGAAGCTCTTATGGCCGCTCCCCCCCCCCCCCCTTCACATCACTCTCAATTCCCCAATACCCAATCTATATTTCATTTTTTACTTTCATGAGCATAAAAAAAAATATTCAATAACTAATAATAAAAAAATTCAACAAAAAGTACGCAAGGAAACATTGCAATTAATGCTTGACATAAAAATAGTATGATAAATGAGTTTTTTATATAACGCAAAAAACGTTCCAAGTATGGTCATTGGTAACGTTTGTCTTATAATAATACAATATTTTACATTATCGAATTTTTTTTTTCTTCTTCCTATTTTTAAAGCTCCTAATTACATCATCAATATCATCATGCTCTGCTCCTGTTTCGTGCCTTTCGACCCGCACTGCTGACTTAGTTGCGTAGTCACGATGTCTGGTCTCATCCAGTGACGGGGCATCGCCTACAAAAACAGATAATATTAAATTTTAATTGTCAGTTTTTAAATATCATTGAACTAGTTCGGTAATATTAATAAAAAAAAATCGCAATGAGATTATTTACCTGGTGCACCAGTTGTCGCCGCTGACCTAGTTGCGTAGTCACGATGTCTGGTCTCATCCAGTGACGGGGCATCGCCTACAAAAACAGATAATATTAAATTTTAATTGTCAGTTTTTAAATATCATTGAACTAGTTCGGTAATATTAATAAAAAAAATTGTAATGAGATTATTTACCTGGTGCACCAGTTGTCGCCGCTGACCTAGTTGCGTAGTCACGATGTCTGGTCTCATCCAGTGATGGGGCATTGCCTACAAAAAAAAATAATATTGAATTTTAATTGTCAGTTTTTAAATATCATTGAACTAGTTCGGTAATATTAATAAAAAAAATTGCAATGAGATTATTTACCTGGTGCACCAGTTGTCGTCGTTGACCTAGTTGCGTAGTCATGATGTCTAGTCTCATCCAGTGACGGGGCATCGCCTACAAAAACAGATAATATTAAATTTTAATTGTCAGTTTTTAAATATCATTGAACTAGTTCGGTAATATTAATAATAATAAAAAATTGCAATGAGATTATTTACCTGGTGCACCAGTTGTCGCCGCTGACCTAGTTGCGTAGTCACGATGTCTGGTCTCATCCAGTGACGGGGCATCGCCTACAAAAACAGATAATATTAAATTTTAATTGTCAGTTTTTAAATATCATTGAACTAGTTCGGTAATATTAACAAAAAAAATTGCAATGAGATTATTTACCTGGTGCACCAGTTGTCGCCGCTGACCTAGTTGCATTGTCACGATGTCTGGTCTCATCCAGTGACGGGGCATCGCCTAAAAAAACAGATAATATTAAATTTTAATTGTCAGTTTTTAAATATCATTGAACTAGTTCGGTAATATTAATAAAAAAAATTGCAATGAGATTATTTACCTCGTGCACCAGTTGTCGCCGCTGACCTAGTTGCGTAGTCACGATGTCTGGTCTCATCCAGTGACGGGGCATCGCCTACAAAAACAGATAATATTAAATTTTAATTGTCAGTTTTTAAATATCATTGAACTAGTTCGGTAATATTAATAAAAAAAATTGCAATGAGATTATTTACCTGGTGCACTAGTTGTCGTCGTTGGGACTGTTGCCCTATCTTCCTCTCTGGTGGTAAGATCCTCAAGGGAAACATTCTCTTTCATTTAAACAAAAAACGTTATAAGGACAACCATCAAGGTATAATTAGAAAAAATTATAAGTGGAAATTAATTACCGTCGCGACCCTCACTGATAGTAGCATTGTCAGCCTGGTCCCTACTACAATGATCAGGTTGCATGTGAAAATCATCTACATTTGGCTCTAAAACTGGGTTATTTGCGTTGTCGGTAGTGTTGCTCCCCTGATTTAAACAAAGTTGTTAGACATTAAATTTATGAATGAAAACAAACATATTGAAAGGTTAATGTTTTACCTTATCAGGCATTCTGGATCTTGGGACCTACCCCAAGCTTATGCGACATTCAACTACGGCTTGATAGCCGAAATGGAAGGCGGTATTTTTATCTTCCTCTGTTGTTTCTGTTCCGAAGTCATCACCCTACATTACATATGTCTGTGTATTTTTAATCATATTTGATAGGATTACAAAAACTTTGGAAGGAAATACAATTAATTATAAGATGTTTAGCTGCTTAATTACAATTCTTGCAGCCAATTTCAAGTAGCCGCCCTGGCCTAGCTTGTGATGGCCCTTTTTTTCAATCCTAGCTTTGGTTGCCTTTGAGGTTTCAGGCAACCTAGCATCAAAATATTAAACTCAGATATGATGTAGCACACTTTTATTTTAGACATAGAGAAAATTAAAGCTATTGAATTAAAGTTGTAATTTACCTTGCGGGTCCAGTTGGCATTTTTCCTTCTTTCTTTGCCCTTTTCTCTTTTCTATCATGGATGAGTGCTCTCCACTCACTCTCTGGAACTGTGAGAGGACACTCATATCTAGGGTTAAATTGAAATTGCGTCCTATAGGTGTCCCTGGTATATTTCAAATATTTTCCGGCTACCCGAGCCACCGCTGTTCTGTCAAATATGCCGACCCCAAAAAGGGTTTCTAGATAATCTAGAAGTTCTTTTTTCAGGTTGGAACTCTGGAAATTCCACCCTGTGCATATGGTTGGGCCAAAAATTACCAACGCATGGGTCTCCAGATACCTGTAGAACTCATTGTTTCCTACACAGAAAAAAAAGAAGATATTATCATTAATTTAAAAATAAAAATCGTGATAAATATGTTTTAGATAAAGTACATGAAATAGTTAAAATATTAAAATTTACCTGGGAGTTGTACATGCTTTATAGGGACACCTTCATCATTCACCAACAACGTGCCATTAATGGTCCCTGTGGAGCTGACACGTGTAGCTCCAGGAAACGCAATAATGTAGCTGGCCATATCAGCCTCATCATTTCCAACATGTTCAGCGATTCGTTGGGTGTCTGCTTGGGCAGGGTGTGTTTCTTGCCTGGCACCTAAAGGATTAGAAGGTGTACAAGAGGATTGTTGGGAAATATCTTGCCCTTGTGTCCCACTACCACCAACACCGGATTCAGCAAGTGCCAGAAAACGCTACATACAAAAGAACTTTTTGTTAGTTTAGTCAATGTAAAAATTAAAAATCAAACTATCACAATTCATCTCATGCAGAACAAAAAAAATATCCTTTTGACTTTATATTATTACCTGATATGTTTCTAGCTAGCTCATAAGTTGTTTTACCCTTTCTTCTGTTTCAGGTGTTTGAGGCGCGTCTATCAAAGTATTAAATTCCGACCTTGCATCTCGTGCCTTTTTTCGCAACAAGAACACTGGAGATAGGGATGAAGAAAGCTCTTCCTCAAAGAGAGAATCATCAGGCGTACCATGGCTAGGTGTCTGCATATTTGAACAAAATTAATATTATTTCAATTATGTAAATAACTAAAATACCTGAAGATAGAGCAATGCTGGCACTTTACATGTTCTTCCGTTGGCCTCTTTCCGCGATCATCCCGTCTCTGGGTTGTTCCTACACTGCTCTCATCAGTCTACCACATTGCAATAAAATTATAAATGTAAAAACTTGAAAACAATATCTAACTTAAAAACACAAAATGAAAACTGAAATAATTTCTAATAAGACACCGGACGACAAAGTTAGAGTTTCAAATATGCCTTGCATTGAATTCAGTCCCGGAAACATGTCATTGCACATTAAGGCACCCAAACAAGAGACGAGTTGACAATGAAGACCTTATTGAATATATTGTTGGAGCAACTTCTAGTAAACTTGTTGTGAAGACCTTGAGGACATTTTTGGAGCAACATTGTTGAAGCCGATGGTATAGCATTGTTGGAGACGATCTTGAAGGGCCTTGAAGTGAAGCTTTTGGAGCAACTATTGAAAAATCCTTAGAGCATTTAAGTAAGGCACTTTCTATCTTCCATCACCTTTTTCCTTTCAATATCCTTTAAATGATTTTTTTGATATTTAATGTTTGAAATCACGTTATAATTCCTTGATTATATGTGTTTGGGGACTAGAATAATTTCACACTAAACCATGCAAACTTAAAAGTAACTTAACAGATCCATAAAGTAATAATAATAATAATTCCTAATTTCCTATTGTACGATATGATGCAAATTATTCAAACATGAAGCAATGAAGACATGCAATGTTTGAATTTCAAGATTGATGAACCAATACAAGAAGTTAGAAACTACAACTTTGATTCAATACTCTGTGTCCTAACTCCATGAAGGAATCTAGTTTGTAGTACAGAACATGCATCATGTATTATCAATTCTTAATTGACAACAACTAAAGGTCATCTACATCATCAATTCCTTCCCATTTTGTGTTTTTATGTTATATTCCTTATAAAAGTGTCAAATTTCTCTCAAATTAAGCAACCATTGAATAAAATAAAAAATAGTTGAGATATGATTGAGAAATGGTCATTTATTTCTTAAAAGGATCTTCACGATTTCTTTGGTTGTTTTTCATCTCAAGAAACAAGAAATGACCTAAGAAACTATCGTGCTGTAATACAAGAAACAACACGGTGCAATGGCCATTTTCAAAGCCAAATGATGTCCATTGAGGACATGGCCTTTATTTGGTTCCTGTTTCATAGGAGTTTCGGGTAGAAATGGAACTTTGTTGTACCATTTCCAGTAGTAAAAAGGGAAAACCTTGTTTTTCCATGGGAAATAATTTACCTTTCCTTTTTCAAGATAATCTAAATCACAAAAAATATGAACTATACTACACACATTCTTGGATAATGTGAAAGTGGAAAAGGAATACCCTACACAAGTGATGCACACATGTACACTTGAACACTAATATATTTTTTAGTTGAAATGCAATGCTTGTTTTCATTTAAATGTAGGGTTTTTAAAGCAGGGAGAAATAATGGCTGCCAATTTAATAAGCGTTTCTTTGGGAAAAATTTAAATCTTGTATTGGGTGATGAAGATAATAGAGGGTATTGAATCTTGATTCTTGTCATTGTGTTTAACTTGAATAACTCAAATGATTATAAATATCAGTCGATGAGTTCTTTTTTCAAGTATGTCACTCAAAACTCTTATGTCAAAGCATTGTATGATGGCTAGCATTTGCTCGTTTCCCTTTCTTCAGTTCAATGTAAAAAGTATATTAATATATTGGAGCACGAATGATAACTACAATTATTTGTTCTGCAGTATATCCAGCCCCAAGATTATGAAATTTTTTCTCAAGTGGAGCTATTTGGTTAGGCTGTAGGGTCAACCCTTTATAGGAGGAAGGGCCTGCAGTAAGAACTTACCATTTTGCAAGAGCTGAGGGTCAATGTTGTTCTGCAAGAGCTGAGGGCGAATGCTATTCTACAAGAGCTGAGGGTGAATGCAGGGCGAATGTTGTTCTGCAAGAGCTCAGGGCGAATGCTGAGGGCGAATGCTGTTCTGCAAGAGCTCAGGGCGAATGCTGAGGGCGAATGCTGATGGCAAATGCTGTTCTGAAAGAGCGGAGGGCGAATGCGCACGTGATATCAGACGTTAATGTAGCACACATGTACATTTGAACACTAATAGATTTTTGTAGTTGAAATGCAATGCTTGTTTTCATTTAAATATAGGGTTTTTAAAGCAGGGAGAAATAATGGCTGCCAAATTAATAAGCGTTTCTTTGGGAAAAATTTAAATCTTGTATTAGGTGATGAAGATAATAGAGGGTATTGAATCTTGATTCTTGACATCTGGAGAGAACCCTACAGCCTAACACAATCCAATGGAATTGACGAAAAAAATCCAAATAGAGTCAACCCTACTATAGCAGGAAGGGCCTGTAGTAAGAACTTACCATTTTGCAAGAGCTGAGGGTGAATGTTGTTCTGCAAGCGCTGAGGGCGAACGCTGAGGGCGAATGCAGAGGGAAAATTCTGTTCTGCAAGAGCTGAGGGCGAATGTTGTTCTGCAAGAGCGGAGGGCGGATGCGCGTGTGATATCAGACATTAATGTAGCTATTGTGACGGATACGAACCAATAAAATCATTTTTATGTAGCATGCATATAAGTTTCGTATTTGTATTTAGCGCGCATATAAGTGTCATTATACTGACGGCAGAAAAGGCGTCGCTATTGCAACGAAGGCCTCCAAATGTCGCAATTATGACACTTAGACATTGTGTCGCACTTGCAGTCGTCGCAATAGCGACGCGTTGGGCCATAGTGTTGCCACTGCGACGTCTTCCTCCAAACGTCGCAATGGCGACATTTTTCTAAGTGTCGGTATTGTGACACCTTTCTATAAACGTCGGTATAGCGACGGTTTCGGGCAGGATGGAAAAAAATTGGGGAAATTTCCGACATTTGGTCAAAAGCGTCGGAACCAAGTGTCGGACTTTCTGCCAAATGTAGTAGTGTTTGTATTTTCTAACAATATGATAATTTTTTTCTTTTGTATAAGATGAAATTAAATAAAGAGTAAATTAAATAAATAAAAAGGTAATACATAGTTTGATACCTCCCAAGAAGTGGCACCAAAAATTGATTTCCCTCAACATTGCAACAATAATGTTGCAACTCCCAAGGGTTCAACTTTAACTATTAACCTGAGGTTCATACAAACAGAAGAGCGGTCAGAATCGTATGTGCAACATGACCTATCTTTGTCTCTGGTTAATATTTATGTAAGTGGGAATTATTGAAATGAAGGTTAGATGTAGATAGACCGACCTAACTAAGCTATTCTACATGAAAAATAGATTTTCAGAAAATGAATTACAGAAAAGGACATGGAACACATTTCTATGTTATTTACAATGAAAGAAAGTACACTTTCTAAATGGCATGCACTTATTTTTTTTCTGCAATAAATGGAAAAGCACACTTGCTAAAATAAAAGTTTGAGAATAATAACCCTAATTTATAGGAAAAATAAGTTTACGGAAAAAATTTACTAAGGTAAGCTACGAGGTCTCTATACTTCCAAGTTTCATTATCAATGTCCCATAGGTTTTATAATAAGTCAAATACATCAAACATGAGTTTATTGTGGAGATGAGCAAGAAAGGAAGGCTTATTACAGGCTACTAAAGGAGTCTTTGTTTTGTTAAAGGAGTTAATTGATCCAGGTGGCTCTATAGAGGCTCAAAAATAAAATTACTTGGATCAAAATGAAACTATGACTATATCGAGCAACTCTTCACAATATTTACAATGACACAAACAAAACCTCAATCCGAGTTTGTATGCAAAAGTTACTTCCAGTCAAAGTTTTGGTCAAACTAGGCAAAATGAAAAGTAAAATTCAAAGTCAACCTAGGGTGCCATTTGGAAATCCCATAGGCTGCCACATGGAAGCAAAGCTAGTAGGCTTGGTAGGACCAACAAAATTGATGTGGTAACCCAGCTAGAAAACCAGGTGGACCCACAACCAAGTGACATGGAAACACAACAAGTCGACACATGGCAAGTAGGTGGTTGAGGTGGCATATGATATGGACCAATTATGGAATGCCACATGGCCTAATCACATCATGCCACATGGCACCTTAAATTAAGCCCAAGTGGCCTTGGGATGGTGCAACCTCCATTTTTTCTTATTATCATGGTTTGGGGAGTCGATACGTTTACCATATATTATATGGTTTGAAAGCAATATCAAAACCAAAATTGGGTTTGAAAACCATATTCACCCTCACACTCTGTTATAAAATTCCATTAAAATGGTTCAAAGGGAACCATGGAGAATTTTGGAGAATGCATGAGAGAGGAGGAACCACACAACGGAACTAAGAGCTAGGAAGTGGTGGGAATGATTTTTTGAGATATAATATTCCAAGGGAATATTTCTTAGAATATTCCATAAAATATTCCTTACGCAAAATCATTGAGGAATCTTCAGATTCCCTAGGGGCCGAATTTTGACAATGTCAGAAATATGTCGAGTTTATACTCGTTTGAATTAATTTTTCTCTAGCATTCTAATGATGCAATACGTTTCTTCATCTAAGAAGCATATTTTTTTCCCATTTCTAGAAGAGAAGCTTGTGAGGAATCTAAAATTTCGGGACGCCAGATTTGACTAAGATAGAAACGGGTCGACTTTATACTGAAATTTCATTTTTTTCGCAAGGAATACAATAGTGCAAGATATTTCTTCGTCCGAATAGTCGATTTTTCAAGTCGTCCTCGGACTTAGAGGTATAAGGTGTTTTTTTCCATTTATTCATTTTATTTTGTTTAGATGATGATTTGATTTTGATATCCATGTATGCAACTTCTTTGGAGGATCATTGTATACCACTTTATGTGAGAGATTGTTATTTTTTCATGTTGAAGGAGATATTTTATGAGTGATAGTTATTATAAAATAACATTTCCTTGGAGATACATGCTACACTAGTTAAGGGGGTTCATCCCTGTATTGACAAACATTGCATCATATACTCATAATATTCTTGCGGCAACTAATGAAGCGACCTCCCCACTCTTGAAACCGAGCCTGGAGACGTAGCCCACACTGGGTGAAATCCATTATCATATCACATGTTTATGGATTTTCATTATGATTTCTTCTTGTTTCATGTTTATGATTTTATGAAGTTGTTTATAATATCCATTGTGGTTTTCAAACTTATGTGGTTGTTGTTAATTGTAGAATCCAGATTTTCCACAGTTTTATGATACTATGGAAAATCCAGATTCTGCAATTAATATCCATTGTGTTAACTCCCTCGAGTTTCCCAAGGTTGAGAAAGGAAGCCAAAGAGGTAGCCAAAAGCCAATATTTAGATTTGATATATAGCCCTACCAAATCAGAGAAGGCTCTCTCAATATCAAGCTCACAGTCAATGAAAATGACTGGAGAATAAGGATTTTAGGCTAGTTAATAAGGTCAATAGGTTTTGATTTAGGGTTTGTTGGACAAATAGCACCAGGTCTCAGAACTAAGAAAGGTATCCCAAAGGTCAGTTACAGATATATTATGAAGCAAGGTAGGTATGATCTGTGACACAATTAATTTTTCATTGTAGTGGTGGTGAGGAGAAAATAATAGGAGTCAAGTGAGCAAAGAATGAATTCACTTTTCTAGAGGATGACACATTTAGATGCTCATCTTAAACAAAAATAGACCATAAAAGAATGATTTTTGTTTTAAACCTTAAAATATAAAGCATGGGAAGAAAGTAGATGGTTGCTAACAAGATATAATCTTCAAATATATAATAAAATATAGGAAAAACAAAGCCACTAACCATAACATAGTAATTCCATGAAAATAGCCTCAAATGTCCATTATACTTCTGTAAATGATCAATACACGAGTTCTAAGTTTGAGCCTCAAGTACCTAACCCTCACAATGACTTGAGTTTGATTACATATAGAAAAATAAATGAGATTCCACTTCTAGGGGCCAAATCCTGATCTGTAGAAAGTAATAAATGAACCTAATGACTCATAGCCTAATCCTAAGGAAGTTGGAATTTTTTAGCTAAAAATTTGATATTTTCTCTCAAGTCATTAAACATAATATTATTTAACAAATATGAGCATTAATAGGCCAATTAACCATCAAAAAACTCATGAGCCAGTTGTTACATTGACCAAGTTGACTACTGACCTTCACGTGTCAAGAAAAATCTTCAAACCCGGAAACACAGCAACATTACAGAAGCACAACAAAAGCACAACGAAAGTTTGGAAGGTGATTTGGAGGCTTCCCGGAATATTTTTTGGCTGAAAATGAAATGGTTGGAAATATTGAGATATCTAATACACCTTGGAATCATCAAGAACTGAAAAAACTACTCCAAACCTCTAAAAAGTTTCCTTGAAGTCAAGTTGTCCCAGAAATGCAACGAATTATCGAAAAGCGTAATGAAACAATACGGGTCAAAGATGAACTGATATCTTTTTAACCATAATTTATTTTAAAACCCTAGGAGAGGTATTTTTAGAAAAGGTTATTTTGGAGAAAAACCTCGCTCAGGTTTTGGAAATTCATTTACATTTGCTAGGAATTTGTGCCACAAAATGATGTCTAAAACAGACAAGAAAACTTCGAGAATTTGATTTTATGAAATAAGCCACCAAGAATGTGTAATACATCCCAATAAATGATACCTATGTAGAAAATAAAGGACTTTATTTTTATTTAGTCTCTCCTTAACAAAAACCTCTTTTTCGTTTCCAAAATTCATCTTCATTTGGTGATAAACATCTTTTGAAAATGATGATCAAAAATAGATTCGAAAGCTTAGCGAATTTCAAAGGAGGAAAATGAGAAGGAAGGGGGCTAGGAAAAATTATGAAAAGAATTATGGGAGGTATGGATATATGTTGGGAAGACAATGGAGGTTAAATTTCTTTAAATGAGTGAGAAAAAATGGGTGAAAAGGTCAAAACACAGACCTATGGTAAAAGCGCAACAAAAAACTAGGGTTTTTTGGAAAATGGTGAAATGAGAGGCAAGGGGGGTAGTAAAAATTGTAGAAAATTTATGGGGGGAAAGGGTAGATGTTAGGAATACAGGGGTAGTGAAATTTCTTAGAATAGGTGAGGGAAGGAGGGGAAAAAGTGGAAAACACAAGGAAAACCCAAAAACACAACAAAAGCACAGTGCGAACTTGGGTTTTTTGGGAAAAGTGTTGAGATGGGGAAACTAAGCATGGGAAATGGTTGGGGAGGGTCTATGAAGTGTATACACGGATTTTTAGGCAGAAAAAATAGGTGTTTTCTCCTTCGAAGAAATCAAAAACCATGAAATCTTAAAAACATAGTATAAATCCCTTAGAGAGGCATTTCATAATTTTTTGAAGGAAATCACTACATGAGATGGTCGATGAATGTGTCACTTACTTTTTTATGAGTTTTGAAAACTTATTGGATGAGAAATGACCTGTTGTTTTCTTGATTTGACCTTCAAACTCAAAAACACAGTGAATGTCTAGAAACACAACGTATTTTTAGAAGAAGAATGTATGTCCAGCAAAAACGCATCAAGCTCATAGTCAAGGTGTTTGGTGATGAAAATCGATGCTCTAAAGGCTTATACGAGGCCCAATGGTGTATAATAGATCTTGGAGGATGAAATTAAGTTCTTGAGTGATTGGATGCTATTTTATTAGCTTGAAACTCAATTTTTTTCTTTGGTGGTGGTGTAACATCATATGTACTTTTGAGAGATGACTTGATGAGGTGATAGTACTGCAACATAATTTCTTGAAAAGGAAATGTTACCTTTTTACTTTATTCCCTATTTTTCTAACTCCCATGATGATGACCAAAATGATGAACATGACTCCCTTTTTGTGTTTTATGAATGGCATCCTGATGAAAATCAAAATAAAAATCCTATAGCATGACCTATATTATCGCACATTAACTCTTTTAATGACCTAGGACACCTTAATGATGACATGACCATGATGAGTGATGATAACCATGAGCAAGTGAAGGGAGTAACACCGACCTAAACAATAACAAATGACCATATGACAACAAAGAGATGTCAATTTTTTTTAATGTTTTTTGAAAATATAACCATTTGACCCTAAGATCTTATCAATCACAACATTAGGGGAATTTTGAGGTCTAAAATGGGTCTCCTAAGGAAAATGTACAATCAAAGTTCACTTTATGAGAACCAATCACATTTTAGGGGATGAAATCATCCCTAATGGTTGACGTGGCATTGCTCGAGTTAAAGGTACTTACTTGTCACGTTCTCAATGGTGGATAAAAACTCATGGTTAACCACGGTAGTTCTCTAAGTACTTTTAAAGTCAAAGTAAAGTACTCATAATAAATGTCATTTCACACTTTTTTAATAAAATAATATTATTGTTATTTCATATTTCTTGAAAGAAACAATGCATAACCCTATACATTTATTATATTATATGATATTATATTATATTATATTATATCATGTTATTTTTATATAGTATATTAATTACATGTTATTATACAATTTAATTAATATAAATTTTAATTAATATCATATAATATAATTAAGAATTTATAAATGTATATTTATATTTTATTTTAAGTTATTTAAGTACAAAGGACAAATGCATTAGTTTTTCAATTATAATGACTTTTTCTTGAAAAACTCATTCTTATTTATAGTCACATCAATACAATTTTTTTATTAATTTTATTTTGGTACAAATTTTGAATTGACTTTAACTATGGTTACATGGACTTCAGTGCAAAAAGTGAATTGAAAATTCATAAATATTATTTTAGTGGTTTAGCTATTATTTTATTATTTCCTTAGGAGGCCCATTTTAGACCTCAAAATTCCCCTAATGGGAAATAGTACATTTTATCACTGGTGACTCATAAACACTAACATTGGCTCCAGCTAGGGATGGAAGATCCTTTAGGATGTGTCAAGAACACTGTAGACGAAGTCGCCTTGTTCATTGGGGAATGGAGTCACTACTGCTACAAACCTCAAACTGACTCAAATCAAACTAAAAACATAATTGTACATTTTCAACTGCAAACTCTACTGGAAACTAACAATAAAAAATATGTTCAAAATGTTGAGCTTATTCATCACACCTTCCCTACTCTAACTGATTCATAAGCGATTTGATCAAGTGAAGTGAAAGATCTAGTGTAACCATTCAAGTACATGAATACTTCACTGATGTTTGTATTCATCTCCACCAGGCATAAAGAAATATTGAGTAAATGGAAACTTAAAATGAAACCTAAGTCCAAAACTTAAGTTGGTGAGCAAAAAAAACTCCACCGTTTTTTATGCTTGCAAAAGACTGCCCCAAGGGGTCTTAAAAATCATGAAACATTACCTCTTGTTGATCAGCAAAAATAAGGGATATGCTTTCAAATATAATGTTGATTGTTCTTATTTATTTGGTTTTTATTTGGTTGATACCTCTTAAATAGAAATGAAACAATTTTACCTTCCATATCACCCATATCAGAGATAATATTTGTATGTTCTTGTCGATGTTCAATTGAGATAGACAAATCAACATCAACACAAATATCTACAAGTAGTTTTTCATGTATATCAGAAAGATAATTGTGTTAGCTTTGAAAAAATTCTATATCTTGATCATTTGAAGGTTGTTGAACATGTTCATAAAAATCAAGACAACAAACCTATTGTACACTATTTTTTACCTCAACAGATAAATTATGACTGTCTAGAGTTTCTATACAAGAAAACTCAAAATTTTGATCTGCACATATTTCTTCCTGAATTAGAAAATCAGAAGAGGAAGCGATGAAGGGTAGCCAGAAATAACATACTCATATATATCTTGATTTCTTGAAAATTGGCAAGACTACTTTGAATTGTCATCAACTTCGGAATATGGAGGATCAATGTCACCTTTTGAAGAATTCTGCTCAAGTTTATTGTCATCTAGGGTAGAATCCATTATCTTCTCATGGTGGTGAAAAGGGCTTTCATTCAAAGCATCCAAGAGTTCATCATCCATAAAATCTTCATCATCATAAGCACTTTCCAACTCTTGAAAAAAATTCTCAAAATTCTGACAGCAATCCTCAATCAAAAGCAAAGAAGGATAATTTTCTCTATACTTCTCACAAAATACTAAGTTAAAATCCTTGAGATAATAAATACAAGCAGGAGGAATGATTTCATACCAAAACCATACTCTTTATTCTAATGTGATCATGAGCATATTCATTAAAAAGTCTTCATGAAAATTAATCCTCAACTTACGCACATGCACGTGAAATTTGACCAAATCAAGAGCAGTGCCATCTCCTACCTGATCTATGAATTTTGACAAGTATTTTTTACAATATTCCTAATGCATTCTATATGGAAAGCCTAGAACTTGATCTCGATGCATAGGAGCATACCTTCTGGATTGAGAACTCATCTCAATTTATGGATCCTATTGCTAGTGGAGTCTTTGAATTGAGTTGGAGTCGCCAGGTGAATGATTTAGCCTTCATTTGTCTGATAACAGTCAACCATCAACAATCACATCTAATATTTTTCATTCAAAACCAGGGTAAAATGTGATCTTTCACTCCTTGGAAATGACGCCAAATTTTTTAACTCCTTCCAATTTCCCAAAACTAAGAAATGAAGCCAAAGGGGTAAACATAAACAAATCTTTAGATTTGGTATCTATCCCTACCAAATCAGAGAGGGATATCTCAATATCAAGCCCACAGTCGAAGGAAATGACCAGAGAATAAGGATTTTAGGCTAGTTAAAAAGCTCATTAGGGTTTGATTTACGGTTTGCTCGACAAAGAGCACTCAGTATTAGAACTAGGCAAGGTATCCCAAAGGTCAGTTTCACATATAGTATGAAGCAAGGTAGGAATGACCAGTGACAAAATTGGTTTGTCATTGTAGTGGTGGTGAGGAGAAAATAATATCATTCAAGTGAGAAAAGCATGAATTCTTTGATTCAGAGGATGGCACATTTAGATGCTTATCTTAAACAAAAACAGAGCATAAAAGAATGATGAATGTTTTAAACCTTAAAATATAAAGCATCAGAAGAAATTTTTGGTTTCTAAAAATATAAAATCATCAAATATATAAGAAAACATAAGAAAAACAAAGCCACTAACCATAACATAAGAATTCCATGAAAATAGTTGTAAATGTCTAATATATTTCTTCAAATGATCAGTACACTAGTTCCAAGTCAGAGCCACAAGTATCCAACCCTCACAATGACTTGATTTTGAGTCATATAGAAAAATAAAAAATATGTCACATCTAGGGGTCGAATTTTGATCCATATCAAGTAATAAATGAACCTGATGACTCATAGCCTAATCCTAGGGAAGTTTCAAACAACTTTCCACTTTTTTAGCTAACAGGCTGAAATTCTCTATCATGTAATTAAACATAAGATTATTTAAAAAATATGACCATTAATAGGCTTATTAACCATCAAAAAACTCATGAGCCAGTTTTTACATCGATGAATTTTACCATTGACCTCCACGTTACAAGAAAAATCTTCAAACCCATAAACGCAACAACATTAGTAGAAGCATAGCGGAAGTTTGGAAGATGATTTGGAGGCCTTACCATAGGATTTTCTTGCTGAAAATGGTATAGTTGGAAATATATAGATACCTAATACACGACAGAATCATCAAGCACTGGAAAAAAATGCTCCAAATCTCTAAAAATTTGCCTTGAAGTCAAGTTTTCTGAGAAACACGGTGAATTCTTCAAAAGCGCAACGAAACAATAGGGGTCAAATATGAACTGCTATATTTTTAACCATAACATGTTTTACAAACCCGGGAGAGGTTTTATTAGATAAGTTCATTTTGGAGAAACACCTTGCTCAATGTTTGGAAATTCATTTACATTTTCTTGTAATCCGTTCCACAAAATGATGGCTAAAACAGACATGAAAAATTGGAGAATTTGATTTTCTGAAATAATCCTTCAAGAAAGTTGAATATCTCCCAATCTATGATACCTGTGTAGAAATGAAAGGAATTTATTATGTTCAAGTCTATTTGTAACAAGACCCTATTTTGGTTTTCTAAAATTCACGTTCATTTGGTCAAAAACATCTTTTGCAAATGATGACAGAAAACAGAGTAAAAAATGTAACGAATTTCAAAGAAGGAAAATCAAAGGGAAAGGGTGTAGGGAAAATTATGAAAACAATATAGGAGGTAGGGATAGATGTTAGGAAGACAATGGAGGTGGAATTTTATTAAATTAGTTAGAAAAAATGGGTGAAAATGTCAAAACACAGGCCTAGGGTTAAAGTGCAGCAAAAATCTAGGGTTTTTGGGAAAATGGTGAAATGAGAGGGAAGGGGGGTAGGAAAAATTGTAGAAAATTTGTTGGGGGTAAGGGTAGATGTTATAAATAGAGGGGTAGTGAAATTTATTATAATGGGGGAGGGAAGGAGGGGAAAAAATGGAAAACATGGGGAAAACCAAGAAATTCAACAGAAGCATAGCATGAGCTTGGATTTTTTGGGGAAAAGTGGTGAGATGGGGAAAATAGGTATGTGAAATGGTTGGGGAAGGTATATGAAGTGTATACAAGGGTTTTTAGGCATGAAACATGGGGATTTTCTCCTTATAAGAAAGAAAAAACCATGAAATCTTAAAAAAACAACATAAAACCCTAGGAGAAGGATTTCATCACTTTTTGAAGGAAATCAGTGCATGATAGGGTTGATCATAATGATTCACTTACTTGTTTAGGAGTGTCGAAAACTTCTTGAATGAGAAATTACCTCTTTTTTCTTGATTTTATCTTTGATATAAAAAACACAATGAATGTCCAGAAACACATCGTATGTCAAGAAGCGCAGCGTGTGTCTAACTGAAATGCAATGAAATGAGGCAAGGAGTTTAGTGATGAAATCGATGCTCAAATGGTTGAGATGAGGCCCAATGGTGGATAAGATCTCTTGGAGGACCAAATTAAGTTCTTGAGTGATTGGATGCTCTTTTATTAGCTTGAAACTCGATTTTTTGCTTTGGTAGTGGTGTAACATCATATGTAACTTTGAGAAATGACTTAATGAGGTGATAGTACTGCAACATGTATTTTTGAAAAGGAAATTTTACCTTTCTAATTTATTCCCTAATTTTCTAACTCCCATGATGATGAGCCAAATGATGGACATGACTCCCTTTTTTATTCTTATGACTGACATTATGATGACAATCAAAATAAAAGTCCTAGACCATGACCTATACGATGGAACATTAACTCTTTTGATGATCTAGGACACCTAAATGATGGCATGATGATGATGATTGGTGATTATGGTTGATGATGACCATGAGAAAGTGAAGGGAGTAGCACTGACCTAGACAATAGCCAATGGTCATATGACAAAAAAGAGATGTCAAATTTATTTGGATTTTTTTTGAAAATATAACCATTTGACCCTGAGATCTTATCAATCACATTTAAAGAGTACATTTGATCACTAGTGACTCATATCCACTAACATATTTCTCATTATTTCACAAGAAAATGTAAGTGTCAGTAAAATGCCTTGTATGATGGGGATTTTCATTTGAAGGCATTCACGAAAATTTGCCGGATCAATATTCTAGCGACCATGTAAACCAAAAAAAATGAAACTCTAAGATAATGAAAATATGTTGAAATGTTAAGATATGATAAAATTCAACTGATCAAAGCTCAAGGAAAACTAATTCAAGCCTATCCCAATGAAATCATTCTACATTGTGTGTTTCAAGTAGCTGCAAAACTTGTTACACAACAAAATAGTAGACAGTAAAAGTTGTGAAAACAAGATAAATGAAATGAAGGAAGACTTAAAATTGAATTAACAATTTATATTGTTGCTAAAAATGAATAAATAACATATAATAAATAATTTTTCATAAAATATTTTACATAACCATGTACAAGAAGCATGAAAATATAGCTTTCATAAATGCTAGAAAATGATCAAATGCAAAGCATACAACTAACACAAGTATAGGAGGGATATGAAGCTCATGGTGTCAACCCAACCTAGGGATGCTCAAATTCCTTGAAGGAAAACTAAACTAACATCTAGAATAAAACATTCCTTTCATTAACTGAGAAATTTCCTTCACATTACATGAATGCAAGCTTGCTTCAGAATACAAAACTATTACTGATTTCTATTCTTCCCTTTTCCCTCCCTCTCCTACTAGGTTTCTCAAGCCTCTTATTTATACATAGAGTGGGGATCAACCTTCTTGAGAGGAGGGTAAAATTTACCTCCAAAAATACATAGAAAATTGGATATTTCTCCTAGTCCACCTTGTTGCAATAGGAAGGGGCATTAAATGACCTAAGCCAATTGAGTTGAGGCCTACTTGCTACAGGGAACAAATCCGAAAAATATCTCTAGGGTTGGATCTCTTGGAATCTGCTCAATATCTCTTCAAATCCCACATACTAAACATGTTACGACACATACATATGAAAACCAAATTGAAATATTATAAGAATTCATTAATATTGGAAAATATATCATTAAGCTGAAAAGGTGGATTCAAGCACAATTGTTATGTTATTCGGATTGGATTGATGGGCCTTATAATTTACCTATTTTGGATGTCCATTAGAAACTCCCCAAGCCTTTCATTCCACAAGGAAATTTTTTATCGTATCCATCACAAATGTAGAGCAATGGTTCATCCGCCATATACTACATATTTTTATTCTAAACAAGTGACTCTTTCACCCATGTGCTCTAAGGGGGAAAGATAACCAATTCACCAATTTTTTTCCAGATTCTTACAACTGTGTCAAAGGGATAATGTCAATTGGAAAGGTGGGTAAAGTTAGGCTATACTTATGGATGCCAACTGTCACTGAATACCAGATTTGAAAATTTGATGAATTGTGACATCTCTAAGCATCACTTTCTCAACATAATATCCCAATTGAAGTTCCAAAAGATTCACTTCTAACCCCTACTCATTTCACAATGGTCTCCCATCCTAGTTAGATCCGTACCATAGTTCCAAATAAATAATTGATTACACCTCTATTGTAGTAGCTACAATAACCCTATTTAATTCATTTTAACACCTTTTTCCTAGAGTAAAATGAGGGTACCATCTAATCAAAGATATCATAATACACCTTGAATAACTTAATTGACCTTTCTTAAGAAAATATAAGATTTATGATGGCGTTAAGATCCATTAAGGGGGATTTTAATCATGATTTATCAATGTTTCTATGCCCATTGATACAAGGGAGAATTATTACTTATCCCAAACATACTAGGATGGTAACTTGATCAAGACAATAATACAACCACCTAGAAGCACCTCATCCTAGTGAAATGGCACTCAAAGAAAAGGTTGTAACAAAAATTTTCTCTTGTAAATTTTCGTTTTCAAACCCTATATTTCCCTAATTACCACTTTGAGAATGATCCTACTCTAGGAAGTGACTTAACTTCATTTTTATTTATTTAAAACTTTCATCCTCCAGAGAGTATATCACTCCATCAAGCCTTAGGCTAGTCATACAACACTCCCTTGTTGCTTAGTTTCATGACACACATATGAAATTTACTTTCTTCTCTTGTATACTTGACTCATCTTGACAACATATCACTGCATTGGGCCTCAATCCAATGACATGGCTTCAAGTTTCATCTCAAAACTCACTGTATAACATTTTTACATAGTGTATATCCTCGTTTCTCATTGAGCCAATGTTGATTCACTCTATTATTTCTGAAGCCAAGAATACTCTCTCAAGATTTATCTTAAATTCACCTTTCTCTCTCTCCCAATATATCTCTCCACTATCCCTTAGTCGAGTGATATAGCAGAGCATTGAACACGAAGACAACAATACAGAACTCCATTGTTATTCAAGCAACTGACATGACATATCCTTTTCCCCTCTACCATGTATGAAACTTTAAGGTTTAGCTTTTCTCGTATATCATTATTAGTGAAACTAAAGTGAAAAGGGATTTTTTAAAGGAAATTAATGCACTGAGCCTTGAGAAGTATATTTAAAAGAACGCATAGTGACATTTTTCATAACATCCTTTGGATCTTTCCCTATTTTGAGAATTAAGAGCATCTATGGAGTAAAGTACTTCCTGTCTCCTCGTAAGCACTAGTTTTAAACCATCTTATCTTAGGCATGCGTCAATTCACACCCACTCAACTTTAGATCTTCTTGTTGGTTTATTTTATAGAAGAGTTTTTCTGGATCATGTATTTTATTACTCTAAGATTCTTGTTGGGTTGTATTAATCACTATCAAATAACTAAATAGTACACATTAATTATCAATCCAAGGGCGTCTTTTTATTCCAATGACAGTTGCACTGTCTGTGTTGATACACCAACCAGAAGAAATTCCAAAGAAAATAAATCGTTGTTGAAGTAAATGTTGGAAGTAAATCACTCACACAGAAATAAAAGGATCTACAAGACTGGAATCACACTTCAATTAGTCTATTCTAGCATGCCATACAAAAAGTATCCAACTTGTGTCTCTAATATCATATGTGTAACATCATACAAAGTATTGTTATTGAAGCGAATATATCCACAGTTGAACAACAAAAAAAACACTCTACTGATACATAAACTGAAATAGAATTACTTACACACAACTACTTTAATCACTGCAATCCATACTAAGAAGTAGGGCGCTTCCTCCCTAGCATGGCGCAAGTAGAGGAAGAACTTAACGGAAACTAAATTGAATAACGCATGTAACAACAATAACAGGGTAATCTATATTAATATGAATGCAATTACAAAGAAAAAATAATGTTGTTCTCCGATAATATTTAGACATCTAGGGCCGAGAACCATATAGTCGTTACATCTCAGAAAATCAAGGGATAGATCAGTCATGAGAATCTTATGATTCTCATGCTGATCAAAATAAAAATCATATATTTATAACCACTTCCTAATAAAGTTCTGACTAGAAAATTATAGATTATAATCAAAACTGCCCTTAGACTATTATCCAAAAATAAAATGCTAAACAACTTCTACAACTATTTTAACAGAACCACAGCTGTAGTGTAACAACTAAAGGACAGGTCAGCAATAGGTGTTGACAAGATCTGTAATATTCCCAATTAGTCGTGAGCTAATGGGAATATTCATTTTTGTTTCATTTTTTTGTTTCATAAATAAAAATGTAAAGGAGGATCATAAAACTCCTAAACAGTAAATAAATCAATGCCAAATGTGAAAAAGGCTAAATGTTGGCTATGTAAGCAAGCACCCTTAGGTGTGAAAGGGGTTGGATGTTTTGACTGGGTCAACCATGAAAAAATCTACATTGTTGTCTTGAAGACCATTTCAGTGCTCCTTTTAAGTGGAGAAGTTTTATATTCCATTGACAAGAGAGTCTTGAACATCTTGAGCATCGTTTTCAGAAATTGGCATGTGGGCAAACTTATTCTAAACCCTACAACACATTATTGCTTCCAGGACTGCATTATTCCTGTAGGTGATGTTGCAGGGAGTTTTGGCATACCATCTGTAGATATGGTTTCTCATGTGTTGGGATCTACCCTTCACTTTGGAGATCTATACATTTTTCATTCCAGATATGATCTGTATGTTTCTAAATACTTCTGAATATCTGAATATTTCTGCAGTTATGTAACTTAGATCTCATATCTACTTCATGTACATGGTGTTTTGCTAGAAACCCCAAGGGGGATTGAAAGAGGAGCCTCTATAGTGTATGGAGCTCTTATATATCTAGCATTTCATGCACTTATATGCTCTAGATCTAAAGTGTAATCTTCAGTTGTTGTATGCTCAATAAAATAACACTGTCAAGCCTTTTTAGTCTATATACGTGATTGCAGCACCTCCTTTTTAGGATTTCCTTCTGTTGGAGACTTGTATTTCCTATTGTACATCTCATGGGCCTCATTGTACATCTGATTTTCTATTGTAAATTCTAAATAAGAGTCTCCTTATTGGCCTCCTTCTCTTTTTGCTATTGTAAATTCTAAATAAGAGTCTCCTTATTGGCCTCCTTCTCTTACTTTGATGATATGCATTATTTTTCCTGCATATCTTTCATATATTGCTATAGTCCCTATTTTGGGATATTACAGTGGTATCGGAGCATCGTCTTGGCACAACCTGTGCATCATAAGAAGCCAATATGTCTTCGGAAGAGGAATAACCTCTTACTGATAGAGAGAAGAGGTATCTAAATAGAAGACAGAATAAATTTGATTACACCAATGACAAAGAGGACAAGGGTAAAACCCCTTTATCTGGAAGAATGAAAGGGAAAGAGTTCTCAAAAAATCTGTTCCAAACTATGCATGAGCTGAAAGGAGAAATTAGGGGAATGAGGGAAGGACATTCAGATCCCTCAGGAAGAATTTCACATGAAGAAAGCCCTAGTTCTTCATATTATGTGTGTGAGCATTCAGCCACACAATCATATCTACAACGTTGTAGCATGCCTACATTCCTAGCAAGAGAAGAAGTAGAAGGAGAAACGCAAAAGGAGGAGACTCTTGGTGACTATCTCCAAGAATATGAATCTCAGTCTAGAAGATTCATGGAGAATCTAAGCTTCCAAGAGGTTTTTCAACTTAAAGAAGAGAGAATATCCAGCAAATACAATAGAAGAAGAGGGTCCATGCAACACACTTTGGGTAGGTTCTTTCTACCTACTTTTGATGGATCACTCGAGAGCTCAGCCAATTCTTGGGTAAGGAATCTAGACACATATTTCCAGCTGCATCAAGTTTCAGAAGAAGGAGCCATAAGAGTAGCAGCGCTGCATCTCCAAAGTAAGGCTTATGCCTGGTGGTTATTTGAGTCTTCTTCATTGAAAAATGAAAATATCTCTACTTATGCAAAGTTCACTAGGAGGTTAGTGAGAAGATTTGATTTTAAGATATATGAAACTTCCTTGGCTAAGCAATCCAAGCCCAAGAATTTAGAATCTTTGCATGAGTTGGAAGGATCCATGAAGCCAACTCCATTTTAGAACATTGTTGAGGGGGCTAAAGATCTGCTACATGATTTGCGCGCCAAGGGAAAAAGCCCCACTTCAGCAAGAAATTTCTTCCCAAGAAGAAGACATGATGATTCTTTTTTCAGGAGGAGATCAAGAAAAAGGACCTCTTAATGATGAGGCATTCTCCATTGAGGAGGAGAAGGAAGAGGAAGAGATGGAAATATCCTCCAGTTTTGTGACAATAGGAGGATATCTACCTTTATTTGGAGATGGAGGTGAAGAAATTTCTTCCACTAGAAGGGCTCTTGTATCTTTGCAAGGAGCTCCAAGGGATCTTACATATGGAGAGCATGAGCAGCATGTCATATTCCAAAATTTTCCCACAATAAATTGGAATATTATTTTTTGCTTATTTCACTTAGGAGGAGAATAAATGGGTAAGGAGGCCCATGCATAATAAAAATCTCAATAAAATCCCTCATAGTATGAATGGGGATAATCATTGGAACTATTTTTCACACCCTCATGTGTGAACAGGATCATTTGCAAGTGGACAAGGTCAATTTTGACCAAGTCAACAACGCTAGGATAGGAGGTGAAGAACAGTTGGAGAAACAATGCAGTATGAATGGGAAGAGGTTTATTTGGTGAAGGAAACCATAATGAGTGGGACCCATGGTGAGAGGGATCTCACATGTTTAAAAGAGGGAAAGGAAGCCATTTTTTCTCATGTTGAATATCATTTTGTCTATTCAGACTTTGTGCATTCTCCTGTTGTTCAGCAGAGTTGCAGTGCTGCTTAGCACAAGGCATTCCTATTTATGAATTCCTTATCATTTCAAGAGAAGCCTATTGAGGGATTTTCTATTCATTTTCTCCACATTCAGGCCTGAGGCCAAGCATCCTCCTTCAGCTACAGCGTTATTCCTGAAGCAGGATAATTTTGTGTTGCAAGATGTTGTAGTGGAGGTTCTACAACACAACTCCATCAACTATTTCTCAGAGGAGGGAGTCTCCTTTCCTTTGTAGGATCAATGAGGGAGCTTTGAGCTGATTCCCATCATCTTTGTCATCAGGCCAACCATTTTTCATCACCTACAGTGCAATCCATCTCATTTACTGCGTTATTTTCATAGAGCATCTGCAGTGAGGGTTGAAGTATTTGTTTGGAGGGTTAGATATTCAGTGTTGGGATCAGCCTTTCACTTGGAAGATCCATTGAAGGAGGTCTACTCAGCTGGTGCATCACCTTCATACTTCTTCATTCATTTCTAGTTTCTGAGTTGCAACACCTACACAACAACTCCGACATTTCTGCAGATTTTCCATTTTGTGCTTATTTCAACCAATCCTTTCAAGGATTGTGTATTGTTGTTTCCAGGGGTTGAGATCTTTCTCCCCCTATTTTATTTGAGCCATATATTTTCATATTTATGTATTGACAATATTTTTTAGCAATCCTCCTTTATAGACTGCGTAGTCATAGCCATGGCTTTTCATATGTAGCAGTATTTCTTCATTTCCTTGTACATGTACTGTGGAGGCTTGCATTTCCTTGCTTGAGTGAATGTTTCCTCAAGGAATTATACTCTATTTACTGCTATAACAAAAAATTTTGGCTATTTATATCTTCATGAGTTCATGGATGTAAAATAACGTTGTTATTCCACTTATTGTTCAAGAATTGTTTGCAGTCCCTACATCGGCCATTTTCTAAAGACAACTAGGTGTGGAATATCTGTTTAACCCACCTAGAGGGATTTATTTTGAGCCACCTCTTGGATTTCAGTCTTAGATGCATTGATATAAGGGATCTAGGTCTTGGTTTCAAATCTCGTACCAACCATTCCTGGAAAATGCGTTTTCCAGTCATGTCTTGCTAGCAGTTCCCAATTTAGGATATTACAGTGGTATCAAAGAAAATTTCTTGGCTCAGCCTATGAGTCTCAGCCCAAGAATATCATAACGATGAAGAATATGAGATTTCTCTCATCAGTGTTCAGAAATAAGAAGAGCCTCTCCAAAGAGGAGGAGCAAAAAGAAGAAGAGGAAGGACCATGCACTTCCTATTCTCATCGAGAAGAAGACAAGCATGAAGGACACTTGGATTATCAAATTCTAAGTGATTACCTTGTTGAGTACAGATCTCAACCTAGAGCCTTCAAGGAGACTCTAGCTTTTCCATATTTCATCCAGTTGAAGGAAGAGAAGAGACCCTGCAGCATAAGAGAAATTAAAGGCAATAGATTTATGTTGTCGACCTTTGATGGGTTATCTACAACAAGGACTTGGGTGAGAAAGTTGGAGGCATTTTTCCTACTACATCTTGTAGCAGGGGAAGAAGCTGTTGAAATATCAATGCTGCACTTGGAGGGTGGAGCCTATGTTTGGTGGTTCAGCCACTTGAGCCATGCAAGGGTGAAAACTTTTCAGAGTTCACTCAAAGGTTGATCAGAACCTTTGATGGAGAAATAACAAAGGAGGAAAATCTCACACCACCACTTGAGGAGCCTTGTACTAACACTAACACACTCATGGAGGAGCATCCACATTCATCAAAAATTGGGACATCCAACACATCGGAGGAAGGAACTCTTGCAGCCCAACAAGAGGTTCCCAAATCTCATCAAGGTATGAAAATATTTCCACTATCTATTGTTGCAACAAATCCTTTTGATTGTTGTGAAAATTTGCTTTTGCATGAACAAGGGTCAAATCACACTGCTAACCTAGAACAACAATATTGCACTACAATGTGCAACATGGAAACATTCAAGGAGGAAATAAACATCATCCTCATGAACCATTGTTGGATTGCATGTCACATTTTAGGTTGGGGTTTGAAGACTTGAAGAGAAATATGGAATATAGTAGACATCTTGAAGTGAGAACCCCTTTCTCCTTTCTAGATGACCCTTTCTCAATGAGCACCTCTTAGCTCAAAGAGAAACTTCTACTTTCATCTGATCCAAGACCTCATTGGTTTTGGAGGACTATTGATGAGAAGGAGATCTCATGGAGATATTTCATTAGAGGTGCACTTCAACACACCATGGAGTGCAAATATTTTCTTCCTTTCTCACAGTTGAATCTTCATGGTTTCAAGGAGGAGCTGATAGATGATGGAGGACATCTTTGGATGGATAAAATCTATCATGGTTGTATTGGACACCTCTTGATGCATACACATCATGATGGGAGGTTTTTTCCTACCACCTATTTGGGTCCTTATGGGGTCAAATTGATCCTTGAGAATATTACATTTCAAAATCCCATGAAGTGCAAAGAAAGGAATATGATTTGGGAGGATGGTAGCCCTCATGGGAGGAGTACCAAGATGAAGAGAATAAGGAGGCATACGCAAGTGATTGAGTGGATGTGGTTGATGAGCAAGAAGCTAGGAGGCTACTTGCAAATATATGACACCGGGCAGCAGGAGGCTTGGCTACGCTGGCTCCTCTTGAAGGAGTTTGACCACCACTGGGCATGTCCTTTTCCTAAGAGGATGGGGATGGAGAAGAGGTGGCAGGATTCTTGCATCATTGGGTAGCATGGATTATGGATGCATGATTTTTATGTGACACACATATCATTCATTATGTATTCATCACCTGAGATGTATGATGGGAGCACAAGGAGGCAGCAAGCATTTGGGTTGCTTGAGTTGTGCTTGTGAGAGTAAGGGAAAAATTGCTCTCACATATTGTGTGATGTTGCAGGAGTAGAAGGGGGTATTCTCATGGTGCAAAGGGGCTACTCCTTTTCCTTGGATGATTTGGAAGCACTTCCATCTCGGGAGGTATTTCATATTTGCAGCAGCATTAATAGAGGAGTCTTTGACAAGGAGCATGTCAAAGAACAGAGCTTTGTATTGATAGGAGCTTATTTGCATGAGCTCACAGTGTTATCACTTGGGAGTAGAGACTTATGGATGCAGTGTCCCCAGGATAACTTCACATTGGATGCACTTGGTGAAAAAGGAGTAGGTGATGATGATAGAGTAGTGGATAGAGACATCTATCACTATGACATATTCTTCTTGACTTGGATTTCCAAGCATGAGGAGGATTATCTTCTTGCAGCATATGGACCATTCTTCTTCATAGCATGCCAGAACACTATGGAGAAATCACTCATGGATCCATGTACCATATTAATTTTGGCATATGGTAAGAATTTTGTTTACACATTCATTGATTTTCATACTCTTATCATTACTATGCAGTGCATTGCTTCACAAGAGGGCAAGCTTGTCAGATTGCTCCATGATCATTGTTGGGCCAATCTATATGATGGAGGTAGTTATCTTTTATGTGGCCTTGGGAAAAAAAAATTTCATCACATGTATTTTCAGTTGTTGCACCCAAACATTTATCATCTAATGACATACATGGTTACCTATGGAACAAGAAACATTTTTCCTTGTACTTTTCTAAAGCAGCAGTTTGGGAAACTGTGTTGTCACTATTTGGAAAGTCGTTGGTACCTTCTTGCACCACATAAAACATTCAGTATTTTCCTCATTTTGTTGCTGATCATGATTTCCTTTGCTAATATGGATCTGATTTGTATTGGAAGCATGATTGGGAGACTGACACATGAGTTGGATGTGTCCTTGAGGAAATAGAATTCCCACATTTTCTGCACTACATGTTCTAATGGGAGCATGGGAGGAGATATGGCCACCACAACCACCTATTTTTTTTATTTTGAGGTGGACCATGAGTTTGATAGCCATCCATTTTATAGCCATGGGCAAGTATTTGATCATGTATTGTTGACACATTCAGCCATTTACTATTCATTAGTAGATGTGATGATTTTTGTATGTTACTTGCCATAGTATTTTCTGAAGTTGCAGTGGATGAGACTGCGTTGTGCCCTTTTGAGAAATTGTTTGTATCATGTACCATCATGTAAAACCTTTAGAAAACTTCTCATTATGATGTTCTAGGATGATCATGTCCCATTCATCATGGATGGAACATTTTGGACCAGCTTGTTTTTCAATGTTGGAAGAGGAATCTTTGGAGGACTGTTCTTCATTTTTCCACTTGAGGGCAATACTTTTGCAACCTAAGATCAGTACATACTCTACAATCATCATGATTTGAGATAAGGACAACATGGGGTTGGCTATGATGCTTACCATGTTCAGATTTTCAGCCCACCTTCATTTTGGGAGCTTGAGGTGGAAGGATATTTTCAGGAGTTGCCAGTTGGGAGGTAACTAATTTTGTTTGGATGATTGCTTGGGGAAGATGTTTTCCCAATAATTTTTAGTCTAAATACCTTGATAGACAACTCCTCAGTTTTATCATTGCATTTTCTTGAGGAGAAGCAACATTTGGGAGGGGAGGACTGTAATATTCCAAAATATTCCCACAATAAATTGGAATATTAATTTTTGCTAATTTCACTTAGGAGGAGAATAAATGCATAAGGAGGCCCATGCATAATAAAAATATCAATAAAATCCCTCATAGTATGAATGGGGATCATCATTGGAACTGGTTTTCACACCCTCATGTGTGAACAGGATCATTTGCAAGTGGACAAGGTCAAGTTTGACCAAGTCAACAATGCTGGGATAGGAGGTGGAGAACACTTAGAGAAACAATGCATTATGAATGGAAAGAGGTTTCGTTGGTGAAGGAAGCCCTAATGAGTGGGACCCATGGTGAGAGGGATCTCACATGTTTAAAAGGAGGGAAAAGAAACCATTTTTTCTCATGTTGAAGATTACTGATTTCATTGTCTATTCAAACTTTGTGCACTCTCCTATTGTTCAGCAAAGTTGCAGTGCTGCTTAGCACAAGGCATTCCTGTTTAGGAATTCCTTCTCCTTTCAAGAGAGGCCTATTGAGGGAGTTTCTCTTCATTTTCTCAACATTCAGGATTCATGCCAAGCATCCTCCTTCAGCTATAGTGTTATTCCTGAAGCAGGATAGTTCTATGTTGCAGGGTGTTGCAATGGAGGTTCTACATCACCACTCCATCAGCTATTTATCAGAGGAGGGAGTCTCCTTTCCTTTAGAGGATTATTGAGGGAGATTTGATCTGATTCCCATCATATTTTTCATCAGGCCAACCATTTTTCATCACCTACAATGCATTTCCTCTCATTGACTGTGTTATTTTCATAGAGCATCTGCAGTGAGCATTGTAGTATTTGTTTGGAGGGTTAGATCTTCAGTGTTGGGATCAGCCTTTCACTTGGAAGATCCATTGGAGGAGGTATATTCAGCTAGTGCATCATCTTCAGCCTTCTTCATTCATTTCCATTTTCTGAGTTGCAGCTGCTACCCAGCAACTCCGGCATTTCTGCAGATTTTCCATTTTGTGCTTATTTCAGCCAATCCTTTCAAGGAATGTGTATTGTTGTTTCCAAGGGTTGAGATCTTTCTCCCCCTATTTTATTTGAGCTGTATATTTTCATATTTGTGTATTGACACAATTTTTCAGTAGTTCTCCTTTATAGATTGCGCAGTCATAGCCATGGCTTTTCAGATGTCGTAGTATTTCTTCATTTCGTTGTACATGTACTGTGGAGGCTTGCATTGCCTTGCTTGAGTGAATGTTTCCTCAAGGAATTGTACTCTCTTTACTACTATAATTTTTTTTTTTTTCTTTTCAGATCTTCATGAGTTCATGGTTGTAAAATAACGTTGTTATTCCACTTCTTGCTCAAGAATTGTTTGCAGTCCCTACATCGGGCATTTTCTGAAGACAACTAGGTGTGGGAGATTTTTTTAACCCACCTAGAGGGATTTATTTTGAGCCACCTATTGTATTTTAGTCTTAGGTGCATTTATCTAAGGTATCTAGGTCCTTGTTTCAAATCCTATAACATCCATTCCTGGAAAATGCATTTTCTAGTCATGCCTTGCTAGCAGTTCCCAATTTGGGATATTACACAACATGTGTCTATGATGATAGAAAATGAGACAAAAAAATGGAGGAAGTGTGTTCCAGCATTGGATACATTCTTTGGGACACACAATATGATAGATCATTCCTTTGTGATCAAGAGTCTTGACACCAAGGAAATATGGGGTGTACATGGGTTGATTACATCTGAAGGAAGCACCTTAGATTATGAAATCTTGCAAAAGGTAGGAGAAGAAGAATAAAGGAGGGATCACAGCACTGATATGGTAGGAGATGATCCACTATTACATGGAGGGATGGACAGCATAATTTCTCCAATCATAAACACTCTTGCATCCTCAAGAGTCATGCCCCATTATCATGAAAATTCCACACAAAAATCATAGATGCATTTGCACAGTGGAAGCAGGGATATGACTATCCCATGTGTTATGCACATGGTGATGATCCATGAGACACCATTATCTTGTGGAAAACCACTTGGGAGACCACCTAATTCAGATTTGGTGAAATATGTCTCACATTTTGATGCTCCATTCATAGATCCAAGAAGGAAGGGAGCATTAGGAGATCATAATACAGGACTGAGAGTGTTGGGGAAGCTCAAGGAGGAGGGAAATATTTCTCCTTTATTGTCATTGTCCACTTTCTCATTTCATACTGCACTGAGAGGAGATGTTGCAAGAATGAAAGAAGACACCATCATGAGGCAAGGAGGGCAATCCTTGGCTATGAGGACTCAGAAGATAATCTCACTTAGAGAGAAATATTCCATACATGATAGAATATGGTGGCCTCACATGCATAATTTGGCAAGACCAAGGAGGTTTTGGATGGATGATAGCCTTCGATGGGAAACTAACTTCCAAGAACTTCCATTTTCATTTAAGCATGTGCATATGCAAGAAGGGCAACAAGGAAGAAATAGAAACCTTCCATCTTACACCTTTGGCATGGGAGATGTCAAGAAGAAGAGCAACAACATGACAGAAATTTCAGTTGATACATTATCATCGCTCTCATTGTTGGGGAAATTAGATACGTATTAGAAATCCCAACTGTTGGTGGAATATTCCAAGGATCTTCACACACGCATGATTCTTGATGACTTGCTACATGATGAGGGCTATTCATTCTAAGATGGAGTCATCTATGATCATGGTAGGATCTTCTTATCTAGATCCTCCAAGTTCAAGGAGAAGTTACTACAAAGAGCCTATGAAGAGTTATGTTTCAGCCACACTTATTCTATGAAGCTCAACAACCTCATCTTGAGGAGCTACCATTAGGAGGGATTTGAAAGAGAAGTATATTAGCATTGTCAAAGATGCATGTATGATGTGGAGATGGAACAGCAACATAGCTCTATGGAAAATTTAATTTAGGCCTCTTTTTCTCTTTTTGAGGAAGGGGATAGAGCTATGCACCACTCCATTTGTTTGAGGAGGACTATTGGTGAAGAGCATACTCATGTAAATCATGTTTTTTTTATTGTATGCATTCTTTTATTATGTATATGTAGGCCATGACTCCAAAGAGGAGTGTTGTACCTTATAAAATTCATGGCTAACTTTGGGCCAAAAATATTTCTGAATATGGCCACTCCCTAGGTGGACAAAGGGATATTTTGCAACATGATGGGCGCTTCCCTAAGGCACCAAATATATCTCACACTTTCATCCATGGTGAGATGATATGGGCATAAATTAGGTGGTGGGAAAACCACTTACCACATCTAGATCTAATGCAAGTAGGAGATGCACTACGCTTGTTCCACATGTGGGACTATGACCCAACTCCATATGCATGAATTTATGTTTGCTTATATGTTGTTTTGATCCCCTACATTGATGATGTACTTGTACTTTTTATGGGGATGTATGGAGGAAGGAGGGAAGGTATGTATATACCTCATAGGATGGAGACTCTCTATTTGTCTTATGCTACATGTTTCAGGGAGAGCATTGGGCAAGCCATGATTGTTTCATGTGAACTATTGTCTCCTTATGGGATGAACTATTTGCATCCCATGACAACTTTGGAGGAGAAACTCATGGAGGGATGGATTGGTGAACACTTAGCTTATGGAGGGATCTTATCACATGCTTTTGTCACCAATGGAGGAGGAGAAGAGTTGCAACACTCACCTTATTAGTTGCTTGAGGACAAGCAACATTTTGGAGGGGAGGACTGTAATATTCCAAATCAGTCCTAAGATAATGGGAATATTCATTTTTGTTTCATTTTTCTGTTTCATAAATAAAAATGTAAAGGAGGATCATAAATCTCCTAAACAACAAATAAATCAATGCCAAATGTGAAAAAGGCTAAATCTTGGCTATGTAAGCAAGCACCCTTAGGTTTGAAAGGGGTTGTATGTTTTGACTGGGTCAACGACGACCAAATCTATGTAACGTTGTCTTGGAGGAGTGGCCATCAATGAGGCACAATGCAGTTTTAGATGTAGATGGCTTGTGTGAAAGAAACTATTTCATTGAAGGTGGTTTAGGGTTTGCAAGCTCTTAATATATATAAGGAAGGGGATGGCAACATGAAGAGGTTGTTGAATGATATCAGATTTATATGGTATTGTCTATCTAGACATACAATATTTCTTTGGTTGTTTAGCTTAGATTGAAAATGTTGTTTAGGATTGGGTTTTCCTAATCGAGAATCCCACCTCTTCCCATTGAGTAGCTCTTGCGAGAGTTTTTATTGCATAGTCCACTATCTAGCTTGAAGCCAAGCTTCTTCTTCCAACTACAACACAGATCTTGTTGAGGGTTTGGTTGTCTTTGAAAGCTGCAGTAAGTGGAGGCTAGATCTACTCAGATCTAGACCATTTCAGTGCTCCTTTTAAGTGGAGAAGTCTTCTATTCCATTGGAAAGAGAGTATTGAACATCTTGAGCATCATTTTCAGATCTTGGCATGTGGCCAAACTTATTCTAAACCCTACAACATAGTATTATTTCCAGAACTATGTTATTCCTATAGGTGATGTTGTAGGGAGTTTTGGCATACCATCTGTAGAGATGGTTTCTCATGTGTTGGGGATCTACTCTTCACTTTGGATATTTCAGATCTGATCTAGATGTTTCTGAATACTTTTGAATATCTGAATGTTTCTGCAGTTCTGTAACTTATTTCTCAGATCTACTTCATGTACATGGTGTTTTTCTAGAAACCCCAAGGGGGATTGAAAGAGGAGCCTCTATAGCGTATGCATCTGTTATAGATCTGACATTTCATGCACTTATATGATCTAGATCTAAAGTGTAATCTTCAGTTGTTAAATGCTCAATAAAATAACACTGTCAAGCCTTTTCAGTCTATATATGTGATTGTAGCACCTCTTTTTGAGGATTTCCTTATGTTGGATACTTGTATTTCCTATTGTACATCTTATGGGCCTCATTGTTCATCTGATTTACTGTTGTAAATGCTAAATAAGAGTCTTCATTTTGGCCTCCTACTCTTACTTTGATGATCTGCATTATTTTTCCTGCATATCTTTCATATATTGCTGCAGTCCCTATTTTGGGATATTACAAGATCCAGTCAGCGGTACAACTATATTAGTAGTTACCAGCGGGTTTGTCACAATAGAGTGTAACAACAATTTGACGGAGGGTTTGTAACAACAAGGTGTAACAGAATCACTTCGTTGTAACGACACCCCCTTAACTGCTCCTGTGGACCTTGTGCTCAGGATATTTGGTGCTCTAAATGACATCTAGAAAGACAACACAAAGACCATAGATCTTCTCCAAACATTCATCCTCAATTAGTCATAAAAAGGCACGATATATCATGATAACTGACGAATTGGAAGAGTAATAAAAACAAGGTGAAACAACACAAGTTAGGATATAAAGATAAGAAAAAGAGGCAAAAATGCTCTCATTGGTTATAGTTATGAGGCAAAATAGGGAAAAAAAGTGTAGGAAAAGTGTAAAAACTGGCACCCAACATCCCCCCCAAGTAAAATACTTGCATGTCCTCATGAAAACTCATATCTCATGGGAATATCTCTGGTGCAGGTCGGTGAGAATATAAGCACCAGTTGTATCTTCTTCTACAGACCCGTACCCCTGATTGGCCATAAACTGTTGTATCCAGGACTCTAACTCATACTTACTCAATTCACAATTACTCTAATAATCCTCAATTGGCCACCAGATCAAAGGAAACTTGAATCTCAATCCAAGCCATAAATAACCAAGGGATTTTACAATTTGTGTATAAGCTAGTGCATGTGTAACAACCCCCACAAAATTCTGGAATGAGAATGGGTCCCCCTTCAGTAGCTTAGCACTGCTAGCTTCCGTGAGTTTTAGGCACCCTATAAAGGTTCGCCTTTTTTTCATTGAGAAATGATTGAGGTAGAAGTTCTCAGTTCTTCTTCTATAAGTGGCAGTCGGTTCTTTAATCCCAGGGGTACTCAAAATTCTCCTGAATTCTTGCCTTAACTCATCAGCCTGTCCTGGTTCTGCCTGAACCCACAATGCCATCTTCTCCTCATTAGCCTTCATAGATTTGATGGACAAATGCCATTCAATCTGATTCTTCATGAAGGACACAAAATCTCTCAACTGAAGATATCCCATATAAGAGAATATTGTCACAACCATCTGCATACTCACATGTTCACAAATAATATTGTGTAAGAATAACTCACACAACAAGCTTTGCTCATTGAAATCGGAGGCATGGAAAACATATAGAAATGTGCGAGTGGAAGAACATAAATAAGGCATGTCCTCCATAGTAGCTTTCATCTGGAATAGGAAGTAAAATTCCCATAGAAAGATAGGATAGGATGGAGAAGGCCGCCTACAACCTAGCAAGTTGAGGGTGAGGTCATGAAGTTTTTGCTTATCTATTGTGAGATCCTAAATCTGTTGTTGTAACAGCAGCAGTTGTTCCTCCTATTTCTTCAGAGCTTCCTTCTTCTTATAATTCTCCCATCCTTTATTCAGTTCTTCTGTCATCCATCTTTCATGTAAAGTTTCCATTTATTTCTGATGTCACTTAAGCGAAATCTTCCCCTCCCGAAGGGAGATTGCTTCCTGTTTCCACTTTTGTAATTCAGAAATTAAGAAGATTTTCTCAGAAATCCATCCCAAGATGGGATCTGGTGTTCTTCTGCATTCAATATCTGCATCAATATTGGGTGTAACAGCCTCTGCTACATGGGTTTGTTCCATCTCTGTTGTTGGTTCTTGTGTAACAACAACTTCCTTGGTGGGTTCTTGTGTGTCAGCCCCTTTGTTTTCACCTAGAGTAGCCTCTGTGTCCATTGCTATTTCTTCTACAATAGGAGTGGCATCCATAGGTTCTTGTGGGTCAGCTTCTAGGTCAATTATTACAGGAGGCTCTGCTTTAATTGTTGGTTCTTGTGTAACAGCAGTATCATCAATAGGTTCTTGTGTAACAGCCTCTTGCTATTCTGTTTCTATTTCCATTAGGCTACTATTTTCTCTACGAACCTTATATCCCGCTGCTGCTAAGTCTTGAAAACATGTCATGCATACAAAAATTGAGATTTCTTTCCCCTCAGATAATTTCCTCTTTAATTCTTTATTTTCCTTTCTTATATTTTCGAGTTCTAAAAATAGGACATGAGTTTTGTCCTTACCTAATGAGGAGGGTTGCCTTTCTTCTTCTAAAACTTTTGCTTCCATCTACTTTCCAGCTGTAGGAAAAGGTTCTGCAAGTATGCTGATTTTCACTCTTTGTTTTGGCCTTCTATCCCCAATTGGCTCATCAGTAGGCTCTTTCCCAATTCTAACTCCATCAGGCCGAGTCTGGGTTTCCACTTATACCTGACTTCCTCCTGAAGTCATGGTATGTTTCCCCCAGCTTGTCCTCAGCCTCTTTCGCTTGAATTATTCCCAATTTTTTCCTTGATGGCCTATGGCATCCAACACGATTAACTTGATGAGTCCTTGATTAGTCACACATGCGTTCGGGTGTGCTGCAATTTTTACTACTAATGCCATATGTTTGATGTTCCCTAACAAATAGAATGAAAAATTAATATTTTTCTAGTGCCGAAGGTGATTTAGCAGAGGAAAGTGATAGTTGAACACTATCATGGATCTCCCCTCACAAGTGATATATTTAATTAAACCTAGGGCAACATCTTCCCAAGGATGAGGAACTGAAAACCTGTCAATTCCTCTCCCTTTCTTCTCTAATTTTTCTTCTCCTACTAGGAAGTCTTCTTTCAAGGAGGGGTTATTGATTTTTTTTTAAACCACCTCTGCCCCTCTACTGGCAATCAAGTTACCCAGGAAATTACCTCTTCTGTCACCTCCACTTACATGCCCCTTACTAAGGTTTGATTATTGTTCAAATTCTGAGAAAATTCAATTGCCACTGCCTCATCTGAGCCTTCAATCCATCTGGCACCTATAAATATATGGTAGCCTTCTGGACAATTCTTCAAGGTGTACATACAATCTAGCTCGTGCCTGACTGCTTATCCACCCATCTTTCCTATATTTTTCTAAATTCTCTTCTTACTACTCAGCCCCACTATAATGTCACTGTTTTTCTAAATTCACTTCTTGCTGTTCAGCCCCACTGTAATATCACCGTGTTTCTAAATTCCCTGCTTCTCGGCACCTCTACTTATCCAAATCGATGATTTTACAATGAGGATGCAAGGTTTTAGTCAAGGAGGTTGATGGGAGGTGACAACTTTCATGGATTACCGAATCGTACCTCACACTAATATTCATAAATTTCGTGTTATGGAAAGTAACGAGATCTAGTACACACACTCTTTTCCAACTGGATTTGGTCATCATTGGAAATTCTGTTATTAACTAGGTGCATGCGGATTTTATAGATGTTTATAACTACGGATTTTTTCAATGATTTCAAGACATATCCCCTACCCCACCTTAATGGCAATGGCCACCCACGACTATCACGAGAGTATCATTACTTCTACCAATTAATCACCATATCATAAATGTTAACGTTTACCTTTTGAATGACATACCTGAGGTGACGTGGAGGATGATTTCGAATTGGCGATGTTCTTCTTGCAGTGCTCATGTTGTTGCATTTGGCTGGCATGATTATTGTTGTTATGGAATAAAATATAAGAAAAAATGTTCGTGGCTATTGGTTGTTACATGTGTAATAGCTAAGACAACCCTTAGATTATTCTTCAAAAAATACATAATAATCAGGAGAAATTGGTACAGAAAAGAAAATTACATGAACACCATCATCCTGTAAAATAGATCAGAAAGGGAAGACGATGTTTCAGAAAGAAAAACATGGCTGTAACAGCTGCCACAGGAGTGGTTTTTAGTTGTTACCAACTGTCTGACTGTGCCCTGGAAAGGGTTTTCGTAGTTAGATTTATTATTTTTATTTTTATTTTTATTTTGTTATATATATATATATATATATATATATATAATAGGTGTAACAACTGCCACAAAGGTGGTTTTCAACTGCTACACTTATTTGAATTTCAATTTTGAGCCTGCACAGGAGAATGTTCCCCTACTGTCATAACATGAAGATTAGATTCCATGAAAATGTTGAAAAATGATTCCTTCGAAGCAGGTTGATGATATAACTTTAGACGGTGCCCATTAACCTGTAACATTGTCTTAGCACTGTCAATGGTAACCAATTGTATAGTCCCATTGTCAAAGATCGTATCCACTTCATAAGGACCTAGCCATCTGGTGCAGAGCTTGCCTTTGAAATATTTGAACCTTGAATCATACAAAAGATCCCAATCTCCTTTCTGGAATTTTTTCTTCTAAACAAACCCATCATGCCATCTAGCTCTTTGTTGCTGAATGATCTTTTTCTGTTAGATGGTAGCGAGTCATTTCTCTTCCAACTCATTGAGTTGGTTCAGTCTTTGAGTTTGTGCTGTACTCAAATCAAGATCGACCTGCAATGTTGTTCTTAATGTCTTTATTTCAAACTCCATGGGGAATAAGGGATTCTTCCCATACACCAATTCATATGGTGAGAAGCCTGTAGTATTCCTCCATGCTGTGCTATAAGCCCACAGTACCTCTGGAAGTTTCTCGGCCCAGTTTCTTCGGTGGCTGGCTACTGTCTTTGTCAAGATTCCCTCAATGAATTTATTGGTGCTTTCTACTTGACCATTTGCTTGTGGGTGATATGGTGAAGTGATTATGTGATGAATTCCATACTTTTCAACCAGCTTCTTCATCAAATGAGATGTGAACTGAGGCCCCCCATCTGTTACTATCTATCTAGGTATCTCGAAGTGAAAAAACATATCTTGGAAGAGAAAGTCTGAAACAACCTACTTTATTGCTCTAGTTAGTGCCTTTTCTTCAACCCATTTTGTGACATAATCAGTGTAGACCAATATGTATGATTTTTGTTGTGATGAAGGATTAATTTTCCCCACTAAGTCTAGGGCCCATTTTTAAATGGTTCTATCACTATCTGAGGCTATAACAACATGTCATCTGATTTCAGAGGCTAGCCCATCCTTTGGTAGCTATCACTTCATTTCACAAACTTCTTGGCATCCTAGAATATAGTTGGCCAATAGTACCCTGTTGTGAGTACTTTATGTCTTGTCCTCTTGTCAACAAAGTGTCCTCTGCAAGGTTCCTCATGACAAGCCTTCGAGATCTTAGATATCTCATCTTCTCTAACACATCATCTAATCTAAAAATATGACCCGGTAGGATAGAGATTGCCTTCCATCCAGGAGTAGGTAGCACTCTGTTGTATAATTCTCCTTCTCTCCTTGGCAAAAAATTGGTTTGGGAATTTTCCTGCAGTAAGGTAATTGGCTATATCTTCATACCATGGTGAGTGAGTAGAGATGGAAAAAATATATTCATCTGGAAAATAATCCTCAATGGTAGTGCAATCATCACTTATGCTTAATCTAGAAAGAAAATCAGCAACTACATTATCTTTTCTAGATTTATCTAAAGTAGTGATATCAAATTCTTGTAATAGCAATAACCATTGTGTAACTCTACCATTAGTAACAGGCTTGCTCATCAAAAATTGAATTGCAGCATGGTTAGTGTGTACAAATACTTGGTACCTGGTGATGTAGTGTTGGAATTTGTTGATAGCATGCACTACTACTAGGAATTCCTTCTCAATAACAGTGTAGTTGATTTTTTCTAGAGTTAAGTTCTTGCTGATGTAATAAATGGCGTAAGGTTTCTTCTCCTCCAGCTACCCCATAACAACATCCACAGCCATGTCAGATGCATCCATAGCAATATGAAATGGTAGTTCCCAGTTTGGTCCTCGTAAAACAAGTGCTGTTGTTACACATTTTTCAACTTTAAAAAGGCTTGCTCGTACCTCCGTGGCCACACAAATTCTGCATCTTTCATGAGTAATTAAAATAAAGGAGTTGCAATATTTGAAAATTTCTCTATGAATATCCTATAGTATCCTACATGTCCCAAAAAACTACGTACCTCTTTTAGAGTCTTAGGGGTTGGGATTTTCGAGATTACCTCAATTTTTGCAGGATCTACCTTGATTCCATTTGCTGAAATGAAATGTCCTGGCACAATTCCCTCGGTCATCATCATGTGGCATTTTTCCGTGCTTAGAGAAACATTAGTTTGTTCACAATATTCCAACACTTTTTCCAAGTTAGCTAATGTTGTCTCAAAGGCATCTCCATAGGGTGTAAAATCATCCATAAATATTTCAAGATAGTCATTCAAAAGATCAGAAAAAATGCCCAATATTTCCCTCTGAAAGGTTGCTGGTGCATTACAAAGGCCAAAGGGAAGGACTCTGTACGCAAAAGTACCCCATGGGCAAGTGAATGTTGTATTTTCTTGATCTTCTAGGGCAATCTGTATTTGATTATCACCACTAAACCTATCTAGAAATGAAAATAATTTTTTTCTAGAAAGAGTTTTCAAGACCTGATCAATGAATGGTAAAGGAAAATGGTCCTTTTGAATGGCCTTGTGAAGCTCTCTATAGTCAACACAGACTCTCCATTTTCCATTCTTTTTCAGAACTATGACAAGCGGAGACACCCACTGACTGTCAGAAATAGGGTAGATGAAATTAGCATTAAGGAGCTTCTGCAATTCTTCTTTCACTATCTCCTTAAGTGTGGGATTCATTTGGCGCTGAGGTTGTCTAACTGGTTTGTAGTCCTCTTTAAGGTAAATGCGGTGAGTGCATAGAACAAGATGGATTCCTTTCATATCCGTATAGTCCCATGCAAATTCCTTTTTGTATTTCTATAACAGCTGTAGCAAAAATTTGTTTTGTTCAGCATTCAGGTTAGGATTGATGTTCAAACATTTTCCAGGTTCAATTTCAACAGGACTGTTGATAGTATGCGGAGTTGTTTTCAAATGTTCAATAATTGCATCATCTACCTCCTCTTCTTCTCCTAAATCTCTAATGGAGGCAAAAAGGAGTGAATTACTAATAAAACCATTAATGATATCGTCCTTTTTTTCATCCTTAAAGTATTGTTCTTTCCTAGCGTGAGAAGAGGTAGGGAAAGATCAAATTCAGGTGAAAATTCATCCCACCAGGGACTACTTGAATCAATATGAGGTTTTGTTGGGGGATAAAGGTTTAGGTTCTGAGTGGCCTTCCCATCTAAGATCACCATAGATCCAGACCTACATCCAATATATGCATCTACAGTGGCCAGCCATGGCCTCCCCAAGATTAAAGGATGACCCCCCAGGTTGGATTTGGTTTGTAAAATGAGAAAGTCAGCTGAATAGTTTGAGGAAGCCACAGTGATAGCCACAGCTTCTATCATTCCCTCGGGCTTGACATGGGACCTATCTTCTAATTCAAGCATTGTGGGTGTAGATCTAAGTCCATGAAGTCCTAGAGAGATCAAGAGGTCTTTAGTCATGAAATTAATAACTACCCCTAGATCAATCAAAGTATTGGTTATGGGATGATTGTCAATATGGACAGTCACTGTAGAGTTCTGTGGGTCATTATATTTAGTCAACAAAGGCTGATCAAACATAAGATCAGAGAATTTCCCCATGACATGGATAGTAGCAGGGTCTTTAGGTTTCCTTCCAAGTCTTTTGATTCATAGATCCCTTACTATTTTAGCATAGATAGGTGTTGGGGTTCCCATGTTTTGGCAGATTTGGAAATACCAAAAGATGAGACAACATCAAACCAATTTGGGGCCCTAGGATCTAGCCCTCCTGGACCCGAAGAGGGATCTCTCCAAATAGAGCAAAGAATGATAAATCTTTGAAAGCTCAGATTGAAATGTTAGGCTAGTTATGAAGCACGAAGGGGGTTTAAAATAATTTGGTTGGTTGGATGCTGGGTTGAGTCATGAGATCATAGGCTGAGAAAGTAATGGGAGAGAAGGAACAAAGCAGCAGGAGGCTTCAGCAAAGAGGATAGGCCAAGACAGTGCCATCCATTGGGCTATGGAGTCATAAAAGGAAATTACATGCAACAACTAGCCAAGGCTTTCAAAGGGCAAGTCATCTACACTAAAGGATCTTTTAGGCACATGATGGGATGGAACATTAAGGAGAGAAAGTGAAAGAAAGAAATACAACCAAATTTCTATCCATAGATCAGGTCAGAGGTCATTTAACTCCAGACCTGCTTGGACATATTCTAAGGCAGCTCTCAAAGGGACAAAGGGGCTGCTTATAGATCGGACCAGAGGTCATTTAACTCCAGGTCTGCTTTAGAAACTCTAAGGGAAAACAAAGATAAGATAAACAAAGGGATCTTAGAAAGGTAATATGGTCGTGCAAGGATCCTAGTGGACAGGGCTAACACTCATCCCCAGTGTTCCCAAACCTTCCAGCTTAAACCCAACAAGAACATCTAAGCACTGATTCAACCAATTCATACATCAGAAAGTAGGCAATAACATCCACTACACTAGTTAAATTGACTGAAATCACTTCTCAGATAGCACATTTAGCAGAAAACATTGAAGGCAAGGAGAGCAGACGTCATAGGGCACCTAACAAGGGTGAATCCTATACCATTATTCTGATGCGAGCCTGAAGAACATGAAACAATGTGAAAATGCAATAAACAAAGTAAGAAGAACATCACCAATAGTAATAGACCAGGATCCTGTGAAATGTGATTTGATTAATTGATGCAAAACCATTCATGTACAATAAGCTCAATGGCTAATACAGTCCAAACTTTCTCCTCCCAGCCTATTACATACAACTTCTCTGCTACTCCCTCCCAAGACTGTTCTAACAGTCGAACTGAATCCCTCTAACAGCAGGTCCCCAACAGCTGAACAACAACAACAACCTTTTCAATTCGTTCTCAGGGATTTCTTATAGGAGAAGAGAGAAAACAGAGGTAGATGAACATTGAATTGATCTCATTAAGGCAGCATCGGCGGAAGTGTCCACGCCCATACTGCTTAATGGCTATCTGCAACGCTGTAGGTACTCTAAGGCTGGTTCGGAGATCTCTGTCAGGTCGATTTTGACCTCTGATATGTTCTTTAAGTCCTTATGGTGGTCTGGAACTCTGTGTTGCCATCTGAAATGAATGAACTGGGTGGAAGGTCTGGAGGTCGCCCCATACTTCCTAACTGCTGCCTGACTGTCCTAAATGGGTTTCAGACAGCGCAATTAATCTTTTCAGGGCTCGAGGAGGCATGGAGATCGTTGTAGGAAGGTGTAATTCTGGAGTAAACGCGCTCTGCTGATATTTAACACAGATAATACTTTTACAGTGTGTTCTTGGTCTTCAAACTATGCCTTGATCCTTTGACTTGCGGGGTTAACATTAATTATGTCAACATAAACCACTAACCCCTTTGAAACCATCTGCTGATCTGTTGGCAGTGCTGAAATGGCCATCTGTGTTGTCCGCACGATGAAATAAACCTGTTACAAACCCAGGCGGTGGTGGCAGAGAAACGTTGTGGAGGCAGGAGGAGAGGTGGCGGAGCAGTGGAGAATGGTGGAAAGAACACATAGCGGCGGAGAAATGATTTATAGTGAAAAATCCCAACAACTAACTGTGGGCGAATAACAAAGGAAAACACCAACAAACGAGGGAGCGGAGCTTTGGATGTGGGGCCGACCGTGGCGGGGGGGCGATTCATTTCGAACCGTTAGATCTTAAAACCCAACAGACGGTGGAGATTCGATCGGAACAATCGCAATCGGAGGGGCACAACTGGGTCTTGCAATTGCGATCGGGCGGAAGGTGTGATTATGTGCTGACCGTTAGATCTGAAGGCCAGATCAACGGCTCACAATCCATCGGAGGGAGAAACAAGAGGCGTGACGGGAACGAAGCGATTAGCGCTGGGCCGTTGGATCTGCGAGGGGAACAGACGGCTATGATGCAATCGGGCAATCGCAATCGGAGGGGGACAGGGGTGACACACATTGAAAGTTCCGATTGCGATTGGGCGGAGAGAGCGCTGACTGTTGGATCGAGGGGGGGATGGACGGTCAGGATTAAATCGGGAGATAGTGGGGAAGGCTTGCGATTGGGTTCATCGGAGGAATGGAGCAATTAGTGCGATGGCCGTCGGATCAGCAGGGGAATGGACGGCGGAGATTTAATCGGGAGATCACAATTAGGAGATCGGAAGACAAGGTTGCGATTGATCAGAGGGCGCATTTGAAACATTGCGATTGCGATGGAGCGATTGGCACTGGACCGTTGATCTGTGGGAGGAATCAACGGTGCAGAACGCGATCGGAGGACTGTGATTGGGGCGGCACTGCTGAGACTTGCGATTGCGATCGAACAGGAGTTTGCGATTGAGCGCTGGCTGTCAGATCTTGTGACAGATCAACGGTGCACAACACATCGCGGGACTTAAAGTGTTAAAACGATCGCATCGGGACTTTTGTTGTTACAAAGGGTTTTTCCTCCCGCCGATAGTTCCGATTGCGATTAGCGCTCGGGACTTAAGCGCTTAGTCCCAGCGCCGGGGCACATGTGGGGAAGTGGTTCACGGGGCTAGCGGGAAAGGGGCTTAGGCCTATAATAAGGTTAGGAAGTGGGTTTTTTAACCCTTTTAATGGATTTTGGAGGTTTTAAAGGGAAACGATAGAGGGATAAGGGGGGAAAGTGGCCAACAAAGGGCAGGGGGAAGAAATTAAAGGGTATTTTGGGGGGATTTGAGGGGTAAATGGGGAAATAGAAGGGGAGACAAGGGGGAATAGAAAGAGGCTAAATGAGGGTAAAATAAAGGGGAAAGGAGGCCTTTGGGCATTTCTTCACATAACAGAGAGGCTTTAAAAGGGGAATCAGCAGAGGGGATTTGATCAAAGGATAAAAGGCACATAGAGGCTTCAAGGAGACTGTGTTTTCAGAGGAAATGCATTCCTTGAAGGCTCAGAAACAACTTAGCCCCCTAATGCTTGTCAAAAATTTCATAGGGGGGGCTAACAATAGGAAATTCATTAAGAGATTGTAACAACAGAATCTGCACATACATATTTTGCAGCTCCTTGAGGAATTCAGATTCAGGTTGTGAGACTAGCCCAGTTTTAGTTAATCGTTCAGGGTATGGAGGATTCTAAATGATAAAAATTGAGTCAACTATCACAGATGTACCAACCTTACTCAGATTGGCTGCTATAGAAACAGCAGATTCTCCCGAGCTGGCTGCTACAGATGTAACAACGGGTGTTGTATCAGCTGTTACATGTGTAACAACTGCCTCAGAATTGTCCATATCCTTCCTAGGTGATTCACATTGTTCAGTATAATGGGAGTACGTTCAGATATGATTACTTTCCCCTATCAAAGCTAAACCTCGTTAAGTCTAATAGGAGTAATAAGATAATTCTCGATGGTAACCGGAGTGTCCATGCTCTGGGCTGCGTTATTATTTGGATTGGGTTTAGGTTGCACAAATAATTGGGGTCAGACAGAAGGTGTAGGATTTTGAATAGAAGGTAGTTGTAACTGCTACTATTGCATTGGTATTTGAGGGGGTACTAGACCTTGGCCATTACTTCTCCAGTTCTGACCCAGAGTATTGCGTTGTGATGTAGGATATTGCATTGGTGGAGGAGATAGCCACTAGTTCCACGGTGAAGGAAATTGTGTTGAGGAAGGAGTAGGATACTACCATGGATATTGTTGACTATTATAAACATTACTCCAAGGATAAAAAGATTAAAAATATGAAGGCATACCTATAGGTCATGGCTGTCATGGTCTCTTTGATCCGATGAAATATGAAGATTGAAAATCCTTTCTTTATTCTTGAAGTACCCTCTTCAATCTAGGAAACTCAGGACACTGATTCATAGAGTGTGCCAACTCACATATTTTTCACACCCTAACACTATTCAATCCACATTCTCTTTCCAAATGTTTTTTTTTGCACCAGGGATAGAATATTGCTAAGGCTGCTTTAGCTTCTTCTTATGCTTTCTTGACTTGTACCATAGTAATCTGGGCAGAGAGAGTGCTAAGGAGGTCAGTTTTAAAATCTTCAAATAGGTTCCCGATCTCTGCTCTCGTTACTCTTCCTCTCGTGGACTTCTGTATTCGGACTGAAGGATCCCGAACTGAAACTTTCCCTTTGACCGATCCTCTTGAGCTACGCAAGAAAAGCTTGATTATATCATCAATTGTTTCTTGTGATATGTCTCCTTTTCCCAATAGGTTTAGATGCTCCAGAAAATCATATCTTATACATATTTAAAATATTGGCTTTAGAATTTCTGGATCTAAGTTACTGAACTTAGACCTCTATAAATTGTAGTGAAATCGCTCTAGATAGTATGCGATGATTTCCTCCTCTTTCTGTGAAATTATAAAAATATCATACTTAAAATCCCTGGTTCGACGGTAATCCTATTACTTAAAGAGGAAGGCCTCTCTCATTTCATTCCAAGTTCGAATCGTGCCAGCACCCAATCTCATGAACCATCTTAATTGTAATATTCCCAAATGGGGGATGGAGCAATATATGAACACAAAACTAGAAATAGCAGTGTAAATCAACTTATGAACATTGGAGACCAATATGGAGACAAAAAATCATGTATTAGATCAGCAAACTATCATAAATACTGAGGCATAAACCATGTACAATGAAGGAACAAGCCTCCTTTAAACAATCACTTCACAAATGAGCTGTTGTCATAATACAAAAATGTCGGAAGACTACTACAGCATAGTTAAAAACACACTGCTACAAAAAAATAACATACAGAATATTTAAGGCTGCTATATGCCTCAAAATATATGCCCAATACAGATCCAGACTTAATACAAACTCTTACAAAGAACCCGAAAAGGGTTTCTAGAAATACACTCTATACAAGATGGGATCTAAAGGCCAATGGTTGAAGATTCATTTAAAAATGAAGAACATGAGTGTAGAAGGCTGAAATATAATATATTTGATGTAGATCCCCTCAAATGTCTCCTCCCATGAAAGGCTGAACCCTTCAATCACAAGAAAACACTCCAAAGGAACCACAAGATCCCTCACTGAAGCTGCCCTCCAAAATAATGCAATCCCTAGCTGAAACATCGCTGGAAATGATGGGAAATATTTTACCTAATTCCAAAGATCTGAAATATGCCCAATAGCTCTCCAAAATTATCTCCCAGGAGAAGGAAACCTTCCTCCTATGTGAAAATAGCTCAGAAAGTGGGTTTCTAACCATTCCACTGCAATACCCTACAACGCAACACAATAACCTACAGAAAATGCACTGAAGGAGAAAGTTTTAGCTTGGCCTAAAAACCTGAATGTGGAAATGAATACATTACTCTTCCAAAATGCCTCCCAAGGAAAGAGGTGGGATTCCCAATCGAGAACACCCAGTGCTAAACAGCACAACAACCCTGCTAAACATCAATAGGAAGCAAAAGTCTAAGCAGACCAATATCAAAATAATAATATAAAACATGAGTCCATATGGCTGCCATCCTCTTCATTAAATAGAATATGAGCTTGCTTTCCCTTGGCCCCACTCAATTAGGTCATTTCTGTTGGGTCATGAATACGACCACTTTTTAACACTTATTTCATCCATTTTTACTCTTCTTTATCACATCATTTATTATAATTTATCATATAAATCCATTTTATAATGATTTATGCTCTTATGGATGAATATTATTTCTTCTCCTTTATTTTTAATAAATTGATGATTATTATGCATAATTTTATCAATAATGGTTTATTAATATATTTTGTAATATCACTCACCATTTTAGCCTCCAAGATATTTGCCAGACTGCAGATTTGATTTCCAAATCATCATGAAATATTGCAACTCAGAAATTCGCTAGAATAAGAAGTGACAGTTTTGTAGTTGAAATTATTGGCAAATGAAGAAGAATCTGGAAAATCTGGAACATGGGTTTTGTCCAGAACGGGCCCAATTAATTTTATTGAAGAACAGTTTGCCCAAATTCGGTCTGTATTGAGAGAAAATAAGGGTTCTTTGAGCACGATTTTCTCAGATTTGTTGTTGTGACCATCCTCCAAATCTCAGCTGCAAAGCCAAATTCGCCTTGCTCTTGTTGAAAGATTGTTGGAAATATATTTTCTGGTTGATTAAGTTGTTGGGAAAAATCCAATATTGTTATGGGAGATCATATTTGCTATTTAATTTCTCCTCCTTCTGATTATAAAAGGAGATCATGTATTATGTATTGGGAGATGATGGAGAACAATGGATGATTATTGAATTCCCTTTGTAACACTGTAATTCCTTGACTCTTGTGAGCAAATAGCAACTGATGTAAAATTTATTCATGTTTGATTAATACAAAGAGGCATTCTCGTTCCATTTCTCAAGTTCTGCAGTAGCCCAGCGGCACTTTCACCAGCGGTTGAGGGCCCGGCTCTGGTGGAGTGATCTGTTGTTTGTATTTCTATCCTTTAATTACTGTTGTGTGATAATCACATTTGGTTTCATTACAATTGTAGAGTTAATTATTGTTGAATTTATTATTTGTATTGTTGTGTTATATTATCGAATCGCGTTGCTATTTCTTTATGATTTAACAAGAATCTCAACACTGTATAATTTATCTTGTTAATACCTTAATGGAGCTTTGTTTTTCTATTTCCATTATGGTTTCATTCCACTTGCTGTTCCGTTTGATTGATATTCATTACAGATTTTTGTTCAATAGGATTGGTTATTCGATTCCTTTAATTTCAGTTTGCTGTCCATTTACATTGTTGTTCATTTCAATTGATTAATTGCAAAGAGTTTGGTTTTGAGAGCTTCCCTAGTTTCCTTTCAATAACAGCTTTTAGTTCAATTTCTATTTCCTTTTAATTTCTTTCAAGCAGGACTGTCAACTGTAGAGAACAATGGTTATTGCTTCCTCGTTCCCAGATTAATGGTCTTGTTCCAGTTTGATTTCAATTGCATCAATTTCTAGAAGATTGAGTTTGCTTTCATTTTGATTGCTTTAATATTACCAACTGTAGAGGACATGGGTTATTGCTTCCAAGTTCCCAGATTGGTTATCTTGCATCGATTTCTAAGGGAAGGAGTTATTGCTACTGTATCCCTGATCGATGTTTTGCAGATTGGTTTAATTAATATTTCAAAGAATTTGAGTTTATGTTGTTGTAGTTAGATTTATTTTTCAAGCATCCATTTACTTTTGCATTTGAAACACTGTACTACATCTCACACAACATTTCTCTTGGACGAATTGCAGCCTCAGACAGAGTACACTCTTGAAATAAAAAGTCGCTCCCAGATTAATAATTAATGTGAGATAAATAGGCGTTAAAAAGACACCTTTTATAACTCGACATTTTGGCGCCATTACTGGGGAGAGTGTATGCCATTTAAAAGTAGTGATGCAAATTTGACCTTTTTTCTGCTTGGGAAGAATTGGGTTTTAAATACGGAAGGTAATAACTTGCGCACCGAGCAAGGAACATACTTGCTCACTGCTCGCTTCACAGTAGAATTGGGTAAATTTATTTCTTTAGGTAGGAATTAAGGCTTGTTCTTTTGAATGAATAGAAAATCTAAACAAGACAAAATTCTTCCCAAACCTGAAAAACCTAAGGGACTGGTGACCATTGGGAGAAGGACCTTTATTGACGAAATTCTTAAGAAAACTGAATCTCAGCCATTAGTAGGACCTAGGAAAGTTATTTCTAGACAACCTGATAGTTCCCTTAAGGCCACAGAATCACCATCTGTAGCCTTTGCTGAGGTACATAGACAAATAGAAGAGACTGAGCAAGATTCCCAAGAAATTGAGAATTTTTGCCCAATTTTTTTTACAAGAAGGGAAGTTGGCCTCTCATACCCTACTATTTATCAACATGCATTTTTTGAGGCCTTTTTTGGGAAATGGCTCCACTAGAAATATTCTCATATATAATCATATTCGATTTTAAAAGAAGAGTATATTAGTGGAGAAAATAAAATAAATAAGGAAATAAACACATTTTTTTTTTTTTTTTGGTAAAAATAGTTGTTTCTTTGTTGCAACAAGTTGTGGAAATCAACATTGATGATAAATATTCTAATTTATTTTTGTATTTAGATGAATCATATTTCAAATAAAAATTATACAAACACTCATATTCATTTTTATCATCAATATGAAAAAATTGTTTGAATATCATTTTTTTTGGCTTGCGGGCTTGATGAAATTCCTGAAAACAAAGTTGGGACAGTCGTGTTTTGGGGAACCAAAAGTGAATATTTTTAAAACATATTTCTATCCTAAGTATACCTTTATGTCTACTTTCTAACCCAATTTGAATCACTCAATTTGGATTTGAAACGAGAAAGTTAGAACCAAAACATTGACAGAGTGTCTAGTAGGTAGCTCAAGAATAGAGTTGGGACAGTCAGTTTTTTTAGGCCTAAATAATTATATTTTTAAAACCTATTTTGATGGTATATTCCTCTATGAATCTAGCTTACAAATCAATTTGAATCACTCAATTTTGATATCGTATGAGGAATTTATGACCAAAATACTGACTGTCTATCATAAATCAGCACTCTTGAAACTCTGTTTTCTTGGTTGTTCACTAGCATATTTGTCCCATCAATTCTTCTTGTCTTAAAAACATGCTTCTATTGGAGATAAATAAATGAATATATTTTAATCTCCAATTTTAATCGATTCAATCCACTATCAAACGAAAAATTTATGCTTGAAATATCAATTGTTGGTCTGAGCTGGGAAATAAAAAATGACTCTATTATGCAGGTTGTTCTAAGCACGTTTAACATACCATTACATGGAATTTTTAAAACATGTTTCTATTTGAGATAAAGCTTTGAGTTAGCTTTGATTTGAATTTGGAATCACTCAAATCAGACGAAAAACAAATAAGGTATGATTAAAACACTGTTGTTTAGTATAGTCGACCACTACTCTCCCACAGGTGACAAATAAAATTTGTTTTATTTTTCCGTGGATTTGTTCTACAGAGTAAATACTTGCTATTTTTTTTGCATAATTCTTGGATTAAGGTAGCTCGTACACCTCTCTTCCTCCATGATTTAATGCTTTATTGCAAGTAGACACTAGTTTTTTGCAAGTGTTAGAAGAATAAAGAAGGTCAATTTATGGATGAGTGATTCTTGAAAGAAATTTTAGTGAAACAAGGGCATTTCATCTAGTTCATTACCTAACAGATTCATAACAAGAAGAAATGAATAATTGGTTTCCATTTGAAGATTCATGTCACTACTGCCAAACATTTTTCAAAAGATCATTTTTTTTTCCATTAATAGATTTGATATTATCTTAGAAATAACATCATAGCTGTTGTAACTTAATAAATTGTTGTTTCTTTTCTGATTTATTTTACGTTTTTGTATTTTAGGGGTCAATCTCTTCAAATTATAATTTCCGCTCCAATGGAAATTGAACAATAAGGACCCCACCATGCAAGTTTCAATTGCAGAAGGCAATTCTTCAGTAGCACCAATTCTGTAAAAAATTACTTTTTCCTTGAAACCTGTACATAAACTTTCCTTTCTATTTGATTGGATTTTCTTGGAAATGGATTGCATATAGCTTTGTTATTTCCTCTATTTTTTTCCTTTTTGCGTGTTTATATTTGTTTTTTGTTCCTCTTAAGGGACAGTTATTGTTCCTCTTAAGGAACAGCAGCCGTTCCTCTTAAGAAGTAGCGCGTTTATGTGTTTATTTTTGTTGTTCCTTCCAAAATGAACAACATTTTCACTAATTAGTTTTGTTGTTCTTTTCAAAAAGAACAACATTTTTTGCATGAGTTCGTTGTTCCCTCTAAAAGGAACAACACTGCTCCTTTTTTGCTATTCCTTTCAAAAAGAACAGCACCGACTGTTCTTGTTGTTCCTTTCCAAAGGAACAACATTTTCGCAGATTATTCTTGTTGTTTCTTTCCAAAGGAACAACATTTTTGCAGATTGTTTTTGTTGTTCCTTTCCAAAGGAACAACATTTTTTTGAGTGCATTTTTCTTGTTTTTTAAACAACATTTTTATAGCTTTTTTTTTAATTTTTCATAACTTTTTGAAAGAAAAACATACAATTTATGGAAGGATATACAAATTAGAGCTTACTGTAATCAGCAAATCAAAAGAAATCGTCATTTCTAAGAAATTTGTTTAGTAATGATAAGAAAAAGGAAAAATGGACATAATCAATAACATGATATTGTTGTCTTACTACCACTAAATTCATATGATCCATTATATTTATCATGTTGGTTCTTTCCTATATTTTATAACTTTCTTTGATTTTTACTTATGGAGTAGGAACAAGAGCATATTATTTTCTATTGAGCTATTCAGACTTCTTCCACCATCCCTACTCTTAAGAAGTGCTGAGCCATCCTTTATGAATAAATAGGAAAGTGCTATATGAAAAGAAAAATATTTACATATTTCATTAATAATTTTATAATTTGACAGATGGAGGATAGGGGGTCTCATCAAGAGCTGGCCTACCATGTTCATAAGGAAGCAAGTGAAGTGGAATTCCCATCATGGCCACCAAACCAGGGATATGGTCCAATGGACAATTGAAAAAATTAAGAAGTCCTTGGAGCATGAGGTCTCATCACGAGCCGACCTGCCCACTTTTCACTTCTTCCCAGTGAATGGCATTGTGATTTATCTGATCACCAGGACAGCACAATGGCCTCTGTTATGAAAATTAATAAGCACTTCCTTAGCATAAATAAAGGAAAATGGTTCCAAGGGTGAGAGAGCAACTCTATCAAGGTTATGGACACCTATGGGCAACAGAGCTCTGCTGATGGTATTGGAGTCACATTTATACACATCAATAATAATATTAAACCCTTTTTCCTGTATCTCTATTTAAATATCAGATGAAAGTATGAATCCTTAACCTTTGATTTCGAACCTATTATACATGAAAATCATCATAAATCAATCACATTAGTTTAAGTGGGTAATAAATGCATTTGTACTTATGTTTATCTTAAGTTGTCCCTTCCCCTTATCCTTGAATCATTACAAAATACTTCTATATCTGTTTACGATTTATCACATGCATGGAGTTCAGTAATGTGATAATTTGCTGATCGTATCATAAGTATGTATGCCTTTCCATGCTATATAATTGCTATGCAGTACGCTGCCATTTTGCCACAATATTGATACTGCATTTTTACAGAATTTTTTTCTGCTTGAACTTTTTTTCATGCATCTTATCTATTTCCATTCCAAACTGAAACTGTGGATTCAAGAAAATTGCATACAAAATTTTGATTTGTTACAGGAGAACAACAAATATGGGGGGAAATTCTATTCGCAGCATGACCACACTATTGCAATTAATAGCGAAGGCTCATGAACACGCACAATTATTCAGACATGATTGCATGGCTTCCACCTTTTTGCATCACTTTCAGTATCCGCTCAGCCTACATCAGCTTCAACAAAGGTCAGTCCCTACATGTCATTCCACATTTTTTCGGAGGTAACACTTGAGGCAAAATAGCATAATTTTCTGATTTATTATGAATTTAGGAGAATTTCATGAACATCCATTGAGCATTATTTATCATCATTTATTCCACATCTTTACCACTTCCAATTTTTTTAGACACGTCTCATCTTTTAGTTTAGGGGAGTGTTGATTTTCTTCATTTATTTCTTGTGACCATGTCAGTAATATTCTTTATCATCCATTGATATTCTTATTCATTCTCAATGCCTCTCTTATTCCATGTTGTTTTATACCAAGCATCGATTTCAACAGATTGTAGCAACCACCTCTCTCTGTTTTCTAACATTGCATGAGGACATGCTAATTCTTCAGTTTGGGGGCGAGAATTGCTACATATGATGGATTTTGTCTACTCTCTTTCTCATTTAAGGCATACAATTTCATTTTTATACTGTGCAGAAATTGATTTTTATATATCTTTAAAACTATGAACTAAATTCTTGTGATTTCTGGATAAAAAAGAGGTATCATTAAAATACACAAACCCAGATAATTTCACACTAAATTAGTTCATAAAATTTCGAAAATTATGCACTATCACCTACAACCATTTTGTTTATATCTCATGATCCGTGCATCAAAACAATATGATTTTTGAGAAAATGGTTAATGAAGTTTGTTGTTACTTATGTCACATTTTTCTGCAACTTCATACACGTATAGTTGAATGGCAACTGTAAAAATTGTTATGCCTTTATCAAGATTGCTATAATTGAATATTCATTATTTGAGGAAAAAATCATTTGTTCCATCCATTTCATGAGTTATTTTCTTTGCTTGGTTAACACATGGGTTTTATCTTTGGGTTGCATGAGGACATGCAATATATTCAGTTCTGGGTTGCATGAGGACATGCAATATATTCAGTTTGGGGGTATGTTGGGTCATGAATACGACCAATTTTTAACACTTATTTCATCCATTTTTACTCTTCTTTATCACGTCATTTATTATAATTTATCATATAAATCTATTTTATAATGATTTATGCTCTTATGGATGAATATTATTTCTTCTCCTTTATTTTTAATAAATTGATGATTATTATGCATAATTTTATCAATAATGGTTTATTAATATATTTTGTAATATCACTCACCATTTTAGCCTCCAAGATATTTGCCAGATTGCAGATTTGATTTCCAAATCATCATGAAATATTGCAACTAAGAAATTCGCTGGAATAAGAAGTGACAGTTTTACGGTTGAGATTCTCGGCAAATGAAGAAGAATCTAGAAAATCCGGAACATGGATTTTGTCCAGAACAGGCCCAATTAATTTTATTGAAGAACGGTTTGCCCAAATCTGATATGTATTGAGAGAAAAGAAGGGTTCTTTTAGCACAATTTTCCCAGATTTGTTGTTGCGGCCGTCCTCCAAATCTCACCTGCAAAGCCAAATTCGCCTTGCTCTTGTTGAAAGATTGTTGGAAATATATTTTCTGGCTGATTAAGTTGTTGGGAACAATCCAATATTGTTATGGGAGATCATATTTGCTATTTAATTTCTCCTCCTTCTGATTATAAAAGGAGAGCATGTATTATGTATTAGAAGAGGATGGAGAACAATGGATGATTATTGAATTCCCTTTGTAACACTGTAATTCCTTGACTCTTGTGAGCAAAGAGCAACTGATGTAAAATATATTCATGTTTGATTAATACAAAGAGGAATTCTCGTTCCATTTCTCAAGTTCTACAGTAGCCCAGCGGCGCTTTCACCAGCGGTTGAGAGCCTGTTCCTGGTGGAGTGATCCGTTGTTTGTATTTCTATCCTTTAATTACTGTTGTCTGATAATCGTGTTTGGTTTCATTATGATTGCAGAGTTAATTATTTTTGAATTGATTATTGCTATTGATGTGTTATATTAACGAATCACGTTGTTGTTTCTTTATGATTTAACAAGAATCTCAACACTGTATAATTTATCTTATTAATACCTTAACAGAGCTTCGTTGTTCTATTTCCATTATGGTTTCATTCCACTTGTTGTTATGTTTGATTGATATTCATTACAGATTGTTGTTCAATAGGATTGGTTATTCGATTCCTTTAATTTCAGTTTGTTGTCCATTTACATTGTTGTTCATTTCAATTGATTAATTGCAAAGAGTTTGGTTTTGAGAGCTTCCCTAGAGTTTCCTTTCATTACTAGCTTTTAGTTCAATTTCTATTTCCTTTTAATTTCTTTCAAGCAGGACTTTCAACTGTAGAGAACAATGGTTATTGCTTCCTCGTTCCCAGATTGATGGCCTTGTTCCAGTTTTATTTTAATTGCATAAATTTCTAAAAGATTGAGTTTGCTTTCATTTTGATTGCTTTAAGATTACCAACTGTAGAGGACACTGGTTATTGCTTCCAAGTTCCTAGATTGGTTATCTTGCATCGATTTCTAAGGGAAGGATTTATTGCTACTGTATCCCTGATCGATGTTTTGCAGATTGGTTTAATTAATATTTCAGAGCATTTGAGTTTATGTTGTTGTAGTTAGTTTTCTTTTTCAAGCATCCATTTACTTTTTCATTTGAAACACTATACTACATCTCACACAACATTGCTCTTGGACAAATTGCAGCCTCAGACAGAGTACACTCTTGAAATAAAAAGTCGCTCCAGGATTGATAATTAATGTGAGATAAATAGGCATTAAAAAGACACCTTTTATACCTCAACAATTTCCTTCATGAGATCCATCTCCCTCCAAAACTATGTTATTCTTCATTTAATCTCTACTCCTCCATGACAACGTTGTTGACTTGGTCAAATTTGACTGAATCAACATGATCCAACCTCTGTTTATACTTGGAGGTGCTTTATTTTGCTGCTAAAAAGGTCTCCTTTCACACTTGAAGTGTTTTTATTGCTTCTTAGGAGACTTATGGGCCTTCCTACCCATTTATTCACCTACCTAGTGATAAAACAAACTATAATATTCCATTTACCTGAAGGTTAAATTTTTGGAATATTACAGTCCTCCCCTCCAAAATGTTGTTTGTCCTCAAGAAACTGTATAAGGAGAGAAAAATTCCTCCCCTCCTCCTCTTGTGGCCTCCTCATCAATAGTCCCCACCACTTCTCAAAATAATCTGCAATAAATATGCCCTCCAATGTTCCCTCCCAAGTATGCAAAACCAAATGGCTCACATCATGAAAAGGTGGAAGGTGTAAGTGGAAACGTTCTTGCCATCCAATGGCCTCCTGAAGGTAGGAGTTATAACAAGCATAGGGGATCTCATTCCAAATGAGAAAATCCCAAACCCATGCTATCATCCAAATGAAATGAGCCATTCTATGTAGCTCATCAAAAGAATCCTCAACCCCCAGTTCATGCAATGTCACTAGCACATTTGGCCCAACTTACGACGGCCAAATCGTCACTATTTTGACACATAGATGTCCCAAGAGTGACACTTTGAGGTAGGGAAAAATGTGGTTAGCCATTACGTCGCAATTTTGACACTTCAACAAAGTGTCAGAAGAGCGACACATTTTCCGACGTTTCCAGACGTCCGTCGCTCTTCCGACGTTATCCAAATCATCATTATTTCAACGTCAACAAAAGCGTTGCTCTACCGATGTTAGACAAAGAATCGCTCTATCAATGTTATACAAAGTGTCGCTCTACTGAAATTATACAAAGCATCGCTCTATTGACGTTATACAAAGTGTCACTCTACCAACGTTAGAAAACACGTCACTCTAGCGACGTACGAAAAAACATCACTCTAGTGACAGTGTAAAATGTCACATCACCGATGCTCTTTCGTCAAAAATAAATTTAAAAAACTAGCCACATGTCGCTATAGCGATGGGAAAATACGTCGCTCTTCCGACGGAATGAAATTTAAAAAAATCCAAATGTCGCTTTGCTTACGATAATAGTGTGTCGCTCTTCCGATGGAATGAAATTAAAAAAAAAAACCTACGTGTTGCTCTTCCGATGGACACTTGTCTCCAAACGTCGGTATAGTGACAGTTGTGGGTAGGATTTGAAAAATTGATAAAAATTGGGGAAATTTCCAAAATTTGGTCAAAAGTGTTGGAACTAAAGTGTCAGAATTTTGACCAAATGTACTAGTGTGTATTGGGGTTGTATGGAGAGATTAAATTCCTCCACCCAAGATGTTTCTCTCTCCATTTATGGTATGTATGGGGCTGCTGCTGATCTTGGGTTGAAATTTCATGGCCTTCAAGAATGGCCCAAGCTACCCCACCAAATAAATCATCCATGAAGTGCCTCCTCCAGAAACTCAAGTCCTCCAAATGGCTCCTCCCACATGAAGAAAAGAGATGAAGCATGGAAATCATGGTTTGCCCATTGTTTCTCCTGAAACATGAAACATATAAAGTATGAAGAATCATACCCCTAATGGGCACTGCCAACTCTTGTTCCACTCTCCAAACAAAGCTTCCCATAAACATAAGAACATCTCCAACATATGGAAGCAAAAACCAATGAAAACAAGTTGCCATATGACAACCGGAAAGTGGATCATAGTTACACACATGGAACCAGCGTAGTGAAACCCTTGCCTGCCTCAAATAAAAGAACAACAAGTGCTTTCCCAGCCACTTGTTTTCTGCCACACTCATCCTATAAGATAGGATCATGAAGGTAAAATGTGGTGTCGATGGTGGACACCAAGAATCATGTGGCTTCCCCCACAAACCACCAATAGGATAGCCAATCTTAATGCTACATTTGGCCTCAAGTACATCATAATATAATGTGTAAGAAGGGATGACCCTCCTTAATACAACATGCTGCTCATATAAAGTAAATAAGTGCAAATCATAATGAAAAAATTTACCTTCTCTACTATGTACTTTGGTCTTTGAGCTGAAATGGCTCATCTGAAAGTTATCCCTCACTCCCAATGAGTAGGAAGTGGATTTGATAACCTCTCCATCAGCATCCAAGCTATTCATCTCTCCATATGATGAAATATATCATGCTGGATGCCCTCCCAAATGAACTTCTCCATCATGGAATGATATGCATCAAAGTGCATAGAAAGGAAGTCCTCATGTGTTGCATGTAGCATCTTCTCCTTGAGCTCAGAAGCTCTAGTCAAGAAGAATTTTCCATAGGAATAGATTACCACATCATCCACTATATATATATCATCTCCCTCCTAGTCATCAAGAGTTATGCAAGCACCAAGATCCTTCAAGTACTCTACCAAGAGTTGAGATCTCCAATATGGATTAATCCTCTTAAGAGATAGCATTGAAGATATGAAATGTGAAGCTCCCCAAATGTTTCTATCTTCTCCTTTGACATCCCTCATGCCAAAGTTATCCTCCAAAATGCTGCCATGCCCATCATGCAGCTGCTCATGCTCAAATAGAAGTGGTGACTTTTGGAAGTTGGCATCCCATGAGAAGCTACCATCCAAAAAGAATCTCATGATCTTGGCTAATGTAAGCATGAGTGGCCTCCATCTACTCCACAGTATGGAGGATTCCTTCCTCAAAGAAAGTACCCTATGTTTCTCCAAATCCATGGAGCTACTCTCTTGCACCATGAAGGTGCCATCCTCCATCACTGCAGCAACTTCTGTCAGCGCAGTATGTGTTGTGAGAGTAGGTAATGCTGAAAATGGGAGAATGTCCCCCTCCTCCTTGAGTCTACCCCAAACTCTCTGTGCTATAATAGAACCCTCCAAAGTATCCACCCCTCAAGGATCTAAGAGTGGTTATATCCAATGTGAAGCTTTCGTCATCATCTCCTGATCTTGTGGTCTCCCCGGTGGAATGCCTCCATGTAATGAGACATCAATGTCAAGAGTAGACTGCACAATGCAAATCAGTCTACCTCTTCTTTGCATTAACTCTCTGAAATAGATAGGGGTGTGTTCTCCTCATTAATTTATGTTGACCTTCCTCCCTACCTTCTCCTTACCTCTGCAATGTTTCAAAATCATGTTGTTCATTGATTGTGCCTTGACCTCCATATATGAGATCATGGGGAATTCCTTGAAATGATACAAGAATCCCTCTTGCTGGAGAAAGTGCTCCATCTACCTCTGCATGAGGTGCTAGATGTGCTCTAGATATGATAGTGTTGTTGCCCCCATCCTTCTCTTCTTCTTCAATATGAATGGGAGTTACCTTCTCAATAAGAGTTTCCTCTTTTGAAAAAGGGATCTTGATGCCTTCTTGTCCAAGGATATGAGACAAAGATCTTACCTCTAGAAAATTAGTATGCAATACGTGAGCTTCTCCAATAGTTTTTTGAAGTGGATTTGAGTTTATATGTTCCTCCATCATATGCAAAGGTTTTGTTTGTTTTTGTTTGTTTGGTTCCACCAATGATGTTTTAGAATATTTTCCATCAAAATTTCCACTAATCTCTTAGTGAAATTTGCATAAGAAGAAATATTTTCATTCCTTAATGAAAAAGACTCAAATATCCACCAAGCATAGGCCTTACCTTCAAAATGTAGTGCTGCAACTTTGATGGCTTCATCTTCAGAAACTTGGTGCTACTGCAAATAGGTGTGTAGCTCCTTCACCCAAGCTCTAACTGAACATGTTGGTGACCCATCAAAAGTAGATAGGAAAAATATACTCATGTCATGCTACTTACTCCTCTCCACTTTGATTTTGCAAAACTCTTGGAAAGTGATATGATCTTTGAACCTCTTAGTTTGAGATTCATATTCATGCAGATAATCTCTAAGAGTCTCCCTCCTAGGCATTTCTTCTTTTTCTATCTCCCTCATAGCAGATCTGGGCATATGATTGCGTTGTGAATCATAGTGTGTGGTTGAATGCTCACACCTATCATGTGAAAATCTAGAGTTTACTTTAGATCCAAACTCCTTTGGAGATTCTTTCTCTCTTCTCATCTTCTTGAGATCTCCCTTTATATTTTGCATAGTTTGAAAGAGAAGTTGTGAGAGCTCCTCCTCCTCTATTCCTCCAAATAATGGATTTTTTTTATTTTTTTTCTATACGTCTCCTCTTCTGGTGAAGAGCTTCTCCTCATGGTGACATATTGGCTGAATGCGCAGGCTGAGCCAAGATTATGCTCTGATACCACTTTAATATTCCCAAATGGGGGATGCAGCAATATATGAACACAAAACTAAAAATAACAGTGTAAATCAACTTATGAACATTGGAGACCAATATGGAGATAAAACATCATGTATTATATCATAAAACCATCATAAATATTGAGGGATAAACCATGTACAATGAAGGAACAAGCCTCCTCTAAACAATCACTTCACAAATGAGATGTTCTCACAATACAAAAATGTTGGAAGACTAATAAAACACAGTGAAAAATACACTGCTACAACAAAATAATGTAAAAAATATGTAGGGCTGTTATATGCCTCAAAATATATGCCCAATACAGATCTAGGCTTAATGCAAACTCCTACAAAGAACCCGAAAATGGGTTTCCAGAAATACACTCTATACAAGATGGGATCTAAATCCCAATGGCTGAAGATTCACTGCAAACTGAAGAACATGAGTGTAGAAGGCTTAAATATAACAGATGTGATGTAGATCCCCTCAAAGGTCTCCTCCCATGAAAAGCTGAACCCTTCAATCACAAGAAAACACTCCAAAGGAGCCACAAGATCCCTCACTGAAGTTGCCCTCCAAAATAACGCAATCCCTAGCTGGAACATCACTAGAAATGAAGGGAAATACTTGGCCTAATGCCAAATATCTAAAATATGCCCAAGAGCTCTCAAAACCAATCTCCCAAGAGAATTAAACCTTCCTCCTATGAGAAAATAGCTCAGAAAGTGGGTTTCTAACCCCTCCACTGCAACATAGCATAATAGCCTACAGAAACTATGTTGATGAAGAAAGATGTAGCTTGGCCTAAAATCTTGAATGTGGAATGAATACAATACTCTTCCGAGAGGCCTCTCAAGGAAAGAGGTGGGATTCTCGCTCGAGAACACCCGATGCTAAACAACACATCAACCCTGCTAAACAGCAAGAGGAAGCAAAAGTCTAAGCAAACCAATATCAAAATAATAATCTAAAACATGAGTCCATATGGCTGCCATCCTCTTCCTTAAATATAATATGAGCTTGCTTGCCCTTGGCCCCACTCAATTAGGCCATTTACTTCATGAGATCCAACTCCCTCCAAAACTGTGTTATTCTTCATTTAATCTCCACTCCTCCATGACAACATTATTGACTTGGTAAAAGTTGACTAAATCAATATGATCCAACCCCTGTTCATACTTGGAGGTGCTTTATTTTGCTGCTAAAAAGGTCTCCTTTGACACTTGAAGTGTTTTTATTGCTACTTAGGATACTTATGGGCCTTCCTACCCATTTATTCACCTACCTAGTGATAAAACAAACTATAATATTCCATTTAGCTAAAGGCTAAATTTTTGGAATATTACATTAATGTTGCTCCTTTCAGGTTAGCAGTGAATAATTTCAGCTTTTGGGCATCTAAGGTGTAGTCATAACCTCTACACAGAACATCGAATTCGAACAGAAAGGTATCAGGGTCTTCAATAGCCATCCCTTGAAAGGATGGTAGGTATGATAAAGGAATATTCTTCATAGGAGCCTCATCCCATGTTAATACTATTAGGAATTCAAAATTAATAGAGATATCTGTTTTGAAATTCTCATCCCCCATGGTTGATTCTTCCTGATGGGATGAGCTGACCTCAGAGTGTATTGGAGATTGACAAATAAAAGGATCAGGTTGTTCTAAGACCAACTATTTAACAACACTACCAACGTCCAATTGATGATCAACTGCATATTGTTCCTCAGGTCCCTGATGCCATTAGGGGAATTTTGAGGTCTAAAATGGGCCTCCTAAGAAAAAATTTACAACCAAAATAAACTTTATAAGAACCAATAGGATTCAAGGTGATGATGTCAAACATGGGGGATGATTCACCATTTTTTAAGTAAAATGGTAAAAATAATAAGAAATAATAAAATAATAAAACTATTTTTTCAACTCGTATTTTCAACTTATCTCCCAAAATTTTTACTCAAATTTTGATTGGGAGTACTTTTTGGATGCAAAATTCAATTCCTCATCCAAGGAGTGCCCATGTTTCATACTTTCAATGGACCCTGCTAAACGAAAATGAGAAATACATGAAAACACGTGATTGCGGTAACGTTTTTCATGTATTTATATTTTTTCATGTAGAAAGGTCCATAGAAAGTATGCAACATATGTAATCCTTGGATGAGGAATTAAATTTTACATCCAATAAGTACTCTGATGCGAAATTTGAGTAAAAACTTTGGGATATAAGTTGAAAATACGAGTTGAAAAAATAGTTTTTTAATTTTTCCCTCTAAACTTTGATGATGTAATCTAATATTATTTTAATATTTCCACTAAATTTTGTAATTTCCTTAGGAGGCCCATTTTAGACCTCAAATTTCCCCTAATGTCCCCACTGTTCTCTCTGTGTCCTTCAATTCTCACATCTTGATCAATGATTCTCCACTACTATTTTGAATCTGGAGTTTTGATATTAGGGGTGGATATGTTGTTCGAAGGATGGTGAGGTCCAGACACAAAAGACATCGATGGTACAAGTTTGATATGGTAGCTGCTTTCTGTGGTCCTATCTTCCTATTATATTTGTATGATGTGGATTGTTCCCTTTCTACGCTTGAGATCAGATCTCCAAAGAATTTCTTTCTTCCAAAATCTGCACTCTTCTTTTCCTTCTTATGACCTGTCTTTCCTGTAGTCAGTAGAGTGAGGGGTGTTTGTAGCTATTGATGTTTTGTGTATTAATTCATCCTATGAGTGATTTGGTTTCTACAACAATGAGCCCACCCAAGTTTGTTAGAGAAATGCATAGGTTCTTACCTCTCGTCTTACTGCCCAATGACTGTATAGCTGAAGACACCCAAAAACAAAATCCAAAATTCAACTCCTAAGTGTCCCAACAAGACATTAGTGAGCCTGCTCAATTTTGTTAGAGCGATGGCTGTATTACCTCTCGTCTTACCACCTGACAATTGTGTCACTGGAGACAGTCTAGAAAAAAACAAAATGCTCAAAAATTAACTCTCCTAAATGTCCCAACAAGACATTGGTGAGCCTGCTCAAGTTTCTTAGAGCGATGTGTAAGTTCTTACCTCTCCTTTTACTGCCTAACGATTGTGTCACTGGAGACACTCTAAAAACACATAGAAATTGCCCCTCTAAGAAACAGCTCTGATTGATTGGATCGTCACTGCCATCCCCAACAATGACGCCAAAATGTTGGGTTGTATTAATCATTGTCAAATGAATAGACAATACACATTAATTATCAATCCAGGGACGTCTTTTTATTCCAATGAGAGTTCCACTCTCGATTGCAATACACCAACTAGAAGAAATTCCAAAGAAAATAAATCATTGCTGAAGTAAATGTTGGAAGTAAATGAATCATGCATAAATAAAAGGATCTAAAAGAATGGAATCACACTTCAATTAATATGTTCTAGCATGCCACACAACAAGTATGTATTTTTTTTCTCTAATATCATATGTGTAACAGCATACAAAGTATTGAAATTGAAGTAGATATATTCACAGCTAAACAAAAACAACAACACTCTATTGATATATAAACTGAAATAAAATTACATACACACAACTACTTTAATCACTGTAATCCCTTCTAAGAAGGAGGGCCCTTCCTCCCAAGAAGGGCGCAGGTAGAGGAAGAACTTAACGGAAACTAAATTGAATAATTCATATAACATCAATAACAACGTAATCTGTATTAATCTAAACACAATTACAGAGCAAAAATAATGTTGTTCTTCGCTAACCTTTCGACCTCTAGGGCTGAGAAATATATAGTGGTTACATATCAGAAAATAAAAGGGATAGATCAGTCATGAGAATCTTATGATTCTCATGCTGATCGAAATAGAACTCATATAGTTATAACCACTTCCTAATAAAGTATGACTGAGTTATAGATTAAAATCAAAACCGCCCTTAGGCTATTATCCAAAAATACAATGATAAACAACTTCTATAGCTATTGTAACAGAACCACAACTATAATTTAATAGGTAAAGGGCAGGTCAGAAATAGGTATTGACGAGATCCAGTCAGCGGTACAATTGTATTAGTAGTTGCCAGCGAGTCTGTAACAGCAGAGTGTAACAACAGTTTGACGATGGGTCTGTAACAACAAGGTGTAACAACATCACTTCGCTATAACAATGACCCCTTAAATGCTCATGTGGACCTCGTGCTCGGGATATTTGGTGCTATAAATGACATCTGGAAAGACAACACAAAGACCATAGATCTTCTCCAAACATTCATCCTCAATTAGTCATAAATGGCACGATATATCATAATAATTGATGAATTGGCATAGTAATAAAAACAAGGTGAAACAACCCAAGTTAGGATAGAAAGATAAGAAAAACAGGCAAAGATACTCTCATTGGTTATAGTTATGAGGCAAAATAGGGAAAACAATTATAGGAAAAGTGTACAAAACTAGCAACCAACAATGCCCCCTCACTTCTTTTTTTTCCTTTCAATCCCTAGTGTTGTTCTATCAAGATAAAACATTAATTTGAAACTTATAATGACCTAAGACACTTATAAATCATTTTAATACCTCAATTTAGTCTCAAAGAATACCCTCAAATCAAGGGAAAAGGCCTCATAACCTCAACTAATAATTCTCACTCAATTTTCCTTAATTCAACAATAGAAGTGTACCGTGGTATCGATAAGTTGGATTTGTAGCCTCTATATTGATTCACTATGAGAGTAAAACCCTTTCTTTTTTTCTTGTCCATGCCCACTAGCTCTAAGCTCTTTCTCTTTTCGCTTCCTAGGGTTAACTCGTCATGACACCTAAGGTTTCATTCTCAGGATAACATCCTTGTGCCCTATTTCAACTACTTTAGTTAGACATTAACCATCACTTCAATCGCCAACACTAGGTTAAAACCTATCCATAGTATTTTTAGTGAGATGAAACATTTGTTTGGACAAATATACAACCATCATTGTCATGATTGTGATCGCAGGAACCACAATGTCTTGGCCACTATTTTCCAACATTGCTTTTATTTTACCTCAAAAACATGTCACCTTTGGTTGAGCTAAACCAAAAAGAGTAGAATAGTATATAGGAATGAATAATTGTCAACACACACCTCTTATTTCCCTAGATTTGACATCATGAGATAATCTGTATAATGCATGCATGTTTTTTAATTGGATATGTAGAAAAATTATGTATGTGTCCAAAAGATGGGCCTGCCAAGCCCTAGTTGTCGAGACCTCAAACGAATAAATACCTACCAACTCACTTGATCCTAAGATCTAGGATACTCCATGTTACATCAAAAAATATACATCATACTCATGGCTAGAAATGTATAGGATTTTTAAAAGAAAAAACCCACCTTTAGATGAACCAAACTCAAAAGTGTAGAAGGATAATAAGAGGTATTGGTTGCATAAATTCGTTGCACATCCCTCCATATTTACTTGTGTAAAGTTAGTTTAATTTATATTAAAGCATGAAGGAATCCATGATAATGTATATTCATGGGAATCATATTTCCTCATTCAATGCCTCTAACGCTAGGATGTATTACAAGCTCCCCTAGATGAGGACTAGTTGTTAGGCTTAAAGATATTTCAAAAAGAGATCCTGAAGATGAGGTCGACCAATAGAGGAACCTTTAGGTCCAAGCTAAATAAATAATATCCTACCAAGATTTTTAATACCCACTTCAAACTATTAGTTTCCATGTTATTCATATTGTATGGTGGCCGAGTGCATAAATTGTTTAGGAAGGATGGATCAAATTAATGTAAGTTGTAGGATTGAAGGGAAGAATATTAATTTTGGATGATATCCCATATCTCTCCCTAAAGGATAATATTTTATAGTATAAAAATTAACATACAAACGTAGTTATTTATGATCTCATATGTGGTGGAAATCATGTGAGTCAAGCATGTATTCCCAGTATTGGGACATAATCCAACAATGTAGGAGGAAAAAATGTACATTTATTGTAAAGTTATATAGTAGTCTCATTACGTTCAGTCATGCACCAAGATATTCCATCACTTCTTGATCCCATTATATGAACTTTTATTTAATTTTATTTACCCATTTATGTTTGAAGGAGTTAGCAAAATTGATGTCCACAAGTGATGATTGGTTTGTGGATTCAGATGGCACATACCTGAGAATATTTGAAGAAACCAAACCTCCTCATCTCCTTTCAAAGTTTGTAACTAATATAAATATACTACATGAGATAGCATATAAATTCTACATAGGGGTAAGTGGAGAACTATCATGGGAGAAGAAGCTTTTTTAGCCACACATGTTAGTACAATTGAGCTTAGATAAGTTAAAGGAGAAGAAAGAAGCTAAAGCAAAATTTTATGCTTTGAAATTATTATAATTTTGGGATATGACCTTCAACAATTTTGATCCAAACTATATGGTGAAGAATCACCATAAATAATGCAAATACAAGTGATATTACTAATGATATATGTTGTATTAAGTGGAGAAGCATAAAATTCCTTGAATTTCTTAGAAATTACCTTCAAGATAGGCTATAATTCATATAAAAAATAAAATCATAAATTCGAACCTAAAAGATAATATATAGCTAAGAAAGAAGCTACCTAATAGGAGGAAACCAAATTTGTATGAGAGGAAAAGATAAAATAGGAGAAATAATCAGCCTATATATCCCATGCGCTTGAGTTAAGGAATAAGGAATAATAAGAAATGATGAGGAAGAAATAAAGAAAGAGAAAAGAAGAGGAGGAAAGGAGAAAAGGATAAGAAGAATAATAAATGATAAAAAATCCAGAAGCTAATGCCATACCATAGGAAAAATCTATTAAGGTAAAAAAAAGAATAGGATCATGATGTCCAATAGATTATAGATTCCCAGGGAATTAATTATTTGAAACAACAAATCCTACCATCAGAAGTGCTCACTTGCTAGTTGAAAAACTGGGAAATACACCAACACAAAAGAGAAAATTGGTCAATATTGAAAGTTTATATGCAATCATGCCATGAATATGATAGTGGAAGACAATGTAAAACTTGATTCACTAACCACATGAGTCCAATGATAGACAGTATAGAGATATATCTTATAATAGACACCAAGACGATCCACTTTCCATGGAATTAACATGCATAACATTCTCATCGCTATGACTGGAATGTGAAAGGCCTCCTTGAACAAATAAAGAGTAATGATGACTACATAGCAAAGTTGGAGAAGTAGGTTAAGCTATTAAAATCCAACAATATTAATTTGAGGTAGGAGAGCACTAGCATGGAAGACTACTTGCTATGTTGTTTTTGGTGCAAGAGAGTCCCAAATTCTAGTTTTGTGAAGAATATTGCAACCTACAAAAATAGTTAGTGGTTGTTAAAACATGAAAATAAGGATGAAAAAAAATAATAATTAAGAAACATCCAACTATGAGTGAATGAGCAACTATATTAAATAATAAGACAAAGGAAATGAACATATACTCGTATGAAAATATATAAATACAAGCTTGGTATGGAATTGGTCTAGTGAATTGATGAAGAGTTATGAATCTTAAAATTTGATAAACTTATAGGTTGCTACAAATAAATTTTCATAAAAAAAAAATTACTAATCATATAAGGTGCACACCAGTTCATAAGTCTGTATGAATCCCAATTTTACAATTAAATGATAAGCCATTTCATTGTCTCACAAGGAATTGAAGGATAACTGAAAGGTGTTTCAATTATGTAAGGAAAACATAAGAGTGGTATGAGCTTGCTATGGTGGCTTACGAGACCCTCTTTATATAAATGCAATCACACCTTACTTCCCACCTAAAATGCTACTCATGTCAATCGTTGCACTTGATTGTAGCTTTATGTAGTATATCATGAATCTATTGTTGGAGGTCTTATATCCATTCCATGAATTTCGTTGCTCTATATAAGTCATATTTAGAATGAGGGGACATTATCGGTGAATATGTAATGGAAAGTGCTACAATAATTTGGGCCAATGGTGGGAACCCCAAGCACAACTTAAAGGAATATGGCTAAAAGAGTTGTGGAGGGTTATATTATAGCTATGTTGAACATATGGAAGGTCTTGATCCTATTTACATGGATGATTGAAGTTTTACATGTTATAGATATGCATAATCACCCTATTGACCACTTCTATTTTTCTATCTCTTTAGGGTGAAAGGTAGTTTATTTGGTCAAATTTGTATGCATTAGAGATCGTAGGTTGGACAAAAAGGAAGCAAGGAAGCTATTGTCCCTATCTAAAATAATGGTATGTGGTATCTCATACTAAACCCAAGCATGCTAAAATAAGATTTCAATTATAATTGGAGGAAATTTCAGCTTAAAAGTTCCCATGAAATTTTCATGTAATTTCCATGTCATAATATGTAAAAAAATCAAAATGATTTAAATTTAAAAAGAGGTACACGTAAATATTTTGGAGGGAAAAGAAGATAAACTACTTTTTTTAATTGTATTTTTGGCTTATCCCCTTATAGGTTTACTCAAATTTCAAGTTTATACATTCATTAGATGTGGAATTAAATTCTAAATCCAACGAGTACCCATTATACATACTTTTGAGAAGACCCACATTGCTAAAATTGCAAATACATTAAAAAACGTGTTGGAACACGTTTTTTTAATGTATCTATATTTTTTTATCAATGTGGGTCTTCTCAAAAGTATGCATAATAGGTACTCATTGGATGTAGAATTTAATTCTGCATCTAATGAGAATCTAAACTTGAAATTTGAGTAAACCTATAAGGAGATAAGCCGAAAATACAACTAAAAAATGTAGTTTTCTTGTTTTCCCTCCAAAATTCATCTCTTATTTTATTATTTTAGCTATTATTTTAATATTTTTCCTTAGGAGGCCCCTTTTAGGCTAAAATTTCCTCTAATGGCCTTTGATTATGATACACTTCTTGCACATTGTTGGAATGACCATCTTAGAGAATCAATCGGGAATGACAAACAATACACAATCATTGCCATGCCTGGTGGGGGTTAAAACTAACATATAATCCATAGATATTAAATCTCAAGGATTTAATAGAGTAGTATAGGACTGTACAACCTCTACTTCTTGATGGATGGTTTAGAAATGCCACAAAAAGTGCACAACATGATATATTGGTGGACATCCTATTGAAGCTTTGGGCAGTAGAAATATTTCTAAAGTAATACTATTTTCTTCTCCACATAAAATTTCCCTGCCACCCAACTGTAATCCACCTCAAATATTATCCAGGCACAATTAATTGAAGGAATAGAAACATGGCGTAGGTAGCATAATAGTGCATCCCCGAGGTCGAAGAGTTGGGTGACCACTGATATCCACCTAGATCATGCATGAACTTGGAAATTTATCCTTTCTAGGTTGAATGTAGAGTTAGATCAAGAGGAAATATTTAAATAATTAGTTTTGAGCCAAGAAAGGCATGACTAGGCTAACATGAATAGTTGGACCATTGACTCCCCAAGCTATTGAAAAGATCAAGAAAGGGGATTTTCCCCTTGAAATGAATTCTTTTTACTATTATACATTTCTCTTGAATAAGGTTGAATTCTAAATATACCTTAAGCTTGAGTAGGCTTGATTTATTGATATATGAATGCATACTTGAAATATTAAAAAATGAAAATTAGTGCATGTAAATATATTAGAATAGCTATCAATTGGGGTTATCTCAGATGTTTGAGTAGAATTTTTATTAACTTTGCCACCTAGGTCCAAATCCCCAGGAGTGACATGATGAGATATAATATCTTGATGGATATTGTTGTAATGGCGTCAAGCCTTGTGAACTCTGCATGGTATCAAGAACCTCACTCTCGCCCTTGAGCTTAGAGGGAGGAAAAATTATTTACTCTGAAACAAATAAAATTAATTGAACTAGCTGCTAATTAGAATTGTTGTAGCACATGTTTAAATTAATTTATTAAAAATAGATGTTACAAATCTTCATCCATATAATAATTCCCTAATAATAATTCATTATTAGCTTATTTTTTGTAATAATAAGTCTACTAGAACATTACTTGATCTTATTTCATTATAGTTATACTCCTTGTCTCCTATATATATACTAAGGATACCTTGTTGGAATCATAATTTCCATTACACCAAAACCCAGAGATGTTAGTAAACAAACACATATCCAGAGTTAACATATCCACAAGAGGCGGTTAAGCACATGTCCCAAAACACATGGGGAGCCCTAGTTTATCCAATGTCCAACAATCTCCCCCCTAGTGCGAGATGGGTGTGATTCGAGCATGAGACCTTTGGCTCTGATACCACTTGTTGGAATCACAATTGCTATTACACCAAAACCCATAAGTTTTAGTAAACGAGTGCATCATGAAAGTTAATGGATCCACGAGAAATAATTAAACACATGTAACGAAACACACGGGGAGCACTGGTTTATCCAATGTCCAACAGACCTAGTCTTAAGGTCATCAAATATTATCTTTTGTACATTGTATTAATTGTAAAATGATTTCACCCTTTGAAAAAGGCTGTAATTATAGGTTTCTTATTATTTTTATGGCACAAGGTTCATAATATTTGTTATAAGAACATACAAACCTAGGGTTTGACTACTTTAAATAGGTAATCTCGGCATTTTCGCTATAACGATTTTTTTTTTTCTATGAGGTGTGAAATGGTGAAATTTGGAACATATTGAGGATAAATTTTGAAAAACATCTGGTTAAAATGTAGATCCTTATTTTCTATACTTTCAAAGATATTCTTTGAGGAAGTTAGGGTTCTTAAATGCCTCTGAAATTAGTTTGGAACATATCAGTTTGAAATTTTTTCTATAGCAATTTTTTGGGATGATTCACATAGTGAAATTTGGACCATATTGAGATCATATTTTGGGGAAATTATTGTTAAAATTTCATGTCTTGGTTTACTATAATTTAAGAGATATTCTTTGAGGAATTTAGGGTTCCTGAATGCTCGAGAAATTAGTTTCAAATAGGTTAGTTTGGAAATTTAACTATAATTTGTTTTAATGGGACTTTATAGATAGTAAAATTTTGAAAATTTTGAGGAAAGATCTTGGGTAAAATCTAATAAAAAATTCATAGTTTAGCTTTATATAATTTCTGACATATTCTACATGGATTTTAGGTTTTGTAAAGGATCCTAAAATCAATTTCATACAAGTGAGCTTTGTATTTTGGTTTTTTTTTTTGTGATAACTTAGATTGTGAAATTTTAAAACATATTAGGAGGAATGATGAAGTACCACAGGTAAAATTTCATAATTATATTTGTAGAATTGGATAGTTGAAAAGCTATATAAGTCTTATTTTGGAAAGAGGAAAAAATTAGCAAGTCTTGGGAAATTTACCATGACTTTCACTTGGCATATCAATTTTTTGTCAAACTTGTATAACTATAAAGAAGAAACATCACAATATTACAAACCAAAAGTCAAAATTCAAAAGGGCTCAAATCTCAAATACATAGCATGAAAATAGTCAACCATTCACATATTCTTCAAATTAATGTTTTAAGGTATGTAACTAACAAGTGAAATAAATTTTGATTAGAAGATCATTTTTATTTTGGCTGACTAAAATTTGTGATAAAGAGGAGTATATTATTATTATTATTATTATTATTATTATTACTATACATGCCTCCAAAAAGAATCCAAAATTGACTACACTAATTAAGCCTCAATACGGCTCATCTATGACTCATGAAGAAACAAATATTTCAACTACCAAGAAACCAAGTTGGAAAATTGGTTGTCACAATTGAAACAATTAGTTAAATGGAATATTGAACAAAAAATGGAGACAAATAAGGAAAAAATAGATAATAAATGAAAAATATGGAACAAAATATTAAAACAATTATAAATGATAGGTTCCTTAAAATTGATAGTGTGTCTTAAGGAACTCGTGAAAATGAAGGTAATATTCAAGTTGAAAAACTTGTCAATAATAAGATATTTTCAAGTGGATTTTACTCTAATTGTGGAGCTACTGATGAGGTTTCATACCAGAGTGAACCTTTCCAATGTTGAATCAAATAAATTTTATTGAAATTAGGTGTTTACTTAGGTGCAGCAAATACAATAATATTTTGAATTACATAATATTATGGATGAGAAGTGAATAATTAACATAGAAAATTTGAAATTTGAGATAAAACCCTATTAATGGTATCAATTTATAGTTAAACGGAATCCCCATTCTTATCATTATACATGGGGTCTATTTACAAGAGACTTAGAATCAAAATATACCAAATATTGGGAACAAGACTATTTCAGTTGATCGACAAGAGTCAAGAAAAATGGTGGTATTGAAGACTATAATTTATAATTTCTAGTTTTTCCCACAAGGATAGATAACATATATGATGAATATTTATTGAAATCTTACATCGGTGGACTAAAAGAAGAAACTAAACATGATGTTTTCCTAAAACAACTAGAAAATGTTATGGAAGCTATGCATTTTTCTTTTCACATTCAATAAAATAATAAATCTACATGTAATTCTAGCATGGGATCATGCATAGGAATCAAATATCAATTTTGGATTTCATATGAAAACCCTCTCTCAACGTATTAGAATATCATAGAAGGAAATGGAGGAAATAAGAGAAAAAGTACTATGATTTCATTGTAACAACAAATGGTCAAAAGGGCTTGCTTGTGAAGAACAAAATTGTCTATCTTGGAAAATAACGATGAAGAGGAAATGGAGGTATAAGCACAAAGAAACGAGGAAGAACTTCTCAACTTAAAAGAACAAGAAATACAAATGGAATTTTTTCAAAATATTGATCCATTCAAGTGTGAGATATTGTTTCATGCATTGGAAGGTTTTTCAGCTCCTCAAAGCACGAATATGTTGGTTACATTAATAAGAAAAGAGTTATAGTTATTATTGACTCAGGTAGTAACCATAAATTCATTTTTTTTTAAATGGTGGAATGCCTCAATTTTTTTTTTATCGGGTGAAAAATTTCCAATCTTTAGTTGCCAAAGGAGGGAGTATTGATTCTGTGGGAAAATTCCACAACTTTAAATTGAGTATTTTGGAGAATATAAATTGGAAAGCTTAATGTATGCCATTCCATTGAAGGTGTGGATGTTGTTCTAGGGATTCAATGGTTGAGAAAATTGGGGACAATTACACAAACTATAATGAATTATTCACGAGATATGAATTTGAAGGAGTTCAATATGCCCTTAAAGAGCGAGATTATGGACCTTTGAATCCATCAACTCTATTAGAATGGAAACAATGCTAAAAATGGGTGGAAATAGAAGTGTGGCTAAATTTTATTCTATCAAAGTTAAGTAATATGATAAAAATATTCCCAACGTATTGAAAATGGCAACAATAAATATTTAAAATGGCATCGAAAGGGATTCTAATTTAATTTTCCCTTAATTAAATTAGAAGTAAATTGTAATTCCACATCACATGACAGCTTGTACGAGTTAAATCATTCAGGAAGACTTAGTTATTTTAGGTAATTCGAGTTGAGGGTAAAACTAGAGGCATGTAGAGCATATCCTACTTTTAAGGAGCCCCAATTAACTTTATTTTGAGTTGCAATTAATTAACTTAATTTATTTGAGTTAAAATCAGTTTAACTAGTTCTAAGTGATGGAGGAACTAGTAAGAGGTCAAGTGAATTAAATTGTATTTAATTCACATGTAATGATCAATAAAATAACTGTTAATTAACTCAAAAATAACTCGTGTATGTCAGTTGTGAGGAATACTAGTTGAGATTGGAGTTAAAGGGAAGTGTACTGTGAGTTGCATAATCAGAAAATTGTAGAGGTGGTGCATGGAGTCAGAGGAAAAGCCTTGATTTATTTAAAAATAATTATTGGGGAATTTTCTTGTTATTAGGGGCGTAATTACCCAATAAATTGCACAAGGAAATAGGGAATCCTGAGGCCAAGAAATTTGTGAAGTGTTGAACCAAGCTTGCCTAGGAAATAGTGAGACGGACAGAGATAATGAAGAGAAATCTCAAGACTTAGAAAAGCATTGTATTGTTCCAATATTCTTTGGCTTATGAAATATAACAATAGTGGGTTTTTTAGTTGAGGATTTCCCCAAATAAATATTTGTGTTGTGTGAGTGAAATTATTTCTCTTTCATGTTCATGTCATTATGCGATCGTAATTGGTTTCCGCAATTTGTAGGGTAGATTCAACTATTTTGTTTTAGCATATTACAAATACCAGTTCGAATATACGTGGATTTTCTACATGGTATTAGACCAGGAATCACTATAGAAGAGAATAATATGATTTTGTTTTGAACAAGTGAATCAAATTTGTAGATCCACTCTTGAGGACCAGCAACAGGATCATGATGTCTTTCTTTGGATTGAGACTCGAATATTCCCTTAAGGGTAGTTCAAATTACATATATTGGAGAGATAGGATGGAGGAAGTGTTGGAAGACAACGAGCTGAAGGAATTCATAGATTGTAATATTCCTAAGCCTGCAAAAACATATTCTCAAGATCTTGTTGCATGGAAGAAGAACGTAGCAAAGGCAAGAAGGATTCTTTTGGAAGGAGTTCGAGATCATATTGTCTTGAACCTCCATGGAAAGAAAACTCCATATGATATGTGGAAGGCCTTAACATATTTGTTTCAGAATAACAGTGACCACATGAAGCAAGTGGTGAAGGACAAGCTTAGAAACATCAAATTTGGAGAAGGGTGACACAATACCACAATACTTGACCAAGTTCACCCTATATCGGGATGATATTGGAAGTGTTTCCATTACCTTTGACAAGGATTATTTGGTGAGCGTAGCACTTCTAGTCCTTCCCAAGAGATGGCACAACTTCCAAGATTCGTTAAATGGGAGGGAAAAGCTCCTACAGTGGGAGCGATTACAGCTTGACTTGGTGTAGGAAGAGATTAGGAGGAACACCAGAGATGGGACCTCTTCCGAAGAAACTGAAGAATACTTTGAATTAGTCATCGAAGGAAAGAAAACCAAGGGAAATAATTCCCAAGGTGAAGAGGGCAAGAAATATTTTTCCAACATCAAGTGTTTTCATTGTTCACGATTTCAGGCAATATGCCATGAAATGTCCACAGAAGAAGGAAAGTAAGAAGGAGCATGTAGTAGCAGCATTAGGTGAAGCTCTAGCTTCATATTTAAAACTTAATTTCACTCTCATTGCATACATGGAAAGAAATGTAATGGAATTCATGTGGTGACTCGTTCCATATAATGGGGAATAGAGTTCTCTTTAGTGACTTGGAGGACAAAGAACTCAAGAAAACAATAGAGTTTAGAGATGATGGGAGGTATAGCAGGACATACATCGGCACTGTTACCTTTCAGAGGGAGTTTGGCTCCCCTATCAGGCTCACGGATATGTTTTTTTTTGCAATACTAAAGAAGAATCTTGTTTCCATAGCAGTATTGGAAGACTGTGGTTATGATGTGATTTTTAGTAAAGGAAAGGTTTTCCATAGACACATTGTCATGGGATGGGTGAAGTAGATTGGTGTGCGATTCAAGTACCTGTAAGCTCTCAAGGTCAAAGAAGAATGTAAAACCTTGAGGAGCAAGGAGACGGTTAGAGAATTGGTAAGTGAGAGGGAGCATAAATTACCTCTCAACATGAAGCCTCATATAAAGCCTCAAAGAGTTGTGGAGCAACCACAATTGGAGAAGTAGACTGGAGGTTGAGTGGAGACATATAGTCAAGAAGATACCTCCACTAGGGGGGAATTTTGAGCCAAGTGGGTAGAGGGAGCACATGCAACCATAAGTGAGAGGTGCGGTGATGTGAAGTAATAGTCCCAAATGTGAAAATATTTGAGTAGGGTCCATTGATATGTCTTGTCTCATGGATCATTACCTTACTATGAAGGCCCATCATATACAATAGTAAGATGGATTAGTGGCAGTTGATGTAGTTAGATGTCATAGTGATGGATGCAGAGAATAGTAGTAGTCAGATAATAGGGATGGAAAAGCAAATTTGGTAGCAATGCAAGTGGCACAATGTAGAGTCAACAGTGGTGCAAATTTTTTAGTAGATAGTGCACTAGCTACTAGCAGTCAGAGACTTTATTGACAAATGCATCATACTGATCACGATTCACATTTGATTTAGTTTGGATTCTTTTTAGTTGCAGAATTTATAATATAAATAACATTAGAGAGAAGTGTTGCATGGTGAACATTCCAAAGGTACCAGATCAGGATAGAGTTGAATTCCTTTCTTGTGAGAGGAAGTGTTGAAAATGGCAACAAGAAATATTGAAACTGGCATCAAAGGGGATTCTAATTTAATTTTCCCTTAATTAAATTAGAATTAAATTGTAATTCCACATCACATGAGAGCTTTTACGAGTTATATTTATTTAAGTTAATTCGAGTTGAGGGTCAAACTAGAGGCATGTAGAGTGTCTCTTACTTTTTGGGAGCCCTCGTTGAGTTTATTTTGAGTTGTAATTAATTAACTTAATTTATTTGAGTTAAAATAAGTTTAACTACTTCTAACTGATGGAGGAACTAGTGTGAGGTCAAGTGAATTAAATTATATTTAATTCATATGAAGTGAAAAATAAGATAACTGATCATTCACTCAAAAATAACTCATGCATGTAAGTTCTAAGGAAGATCCAGTTGAGATTGAAGTGAAAGGGAAGTGTATTATGAGTTGTAAAATCAGAAAAATATATAGGTGGTGCACAAAGTGAGAGGAAGTTACTTGATGTATTTCATAATTATTATTGTGGAATTTACTTATTAATAGAGGCATAATTACCCAATAAAATGTGCAAGGAAATTTGGAATCCTGATGTGCCAAGAAATTGGTTAAGTATTGAACCAAGCTTGCCTAGGAATGAACGAGACACGTATAAATAGTGTAGAGAGATATAAAACCTGAGAGAATAATTATATTTTTATCATATTCTTTGGCTTATGTAATATACAAATAGCATGGTTTTTAGCCGAGGATTCCCTAGATAAATATTTTTTTTGTGTGATTGAAATTATTTATCTCTCTTTGTTCATGTGATTATGCGATCATAATTGGTTTCCAAAATTTGTAGAGTAAATTCAAGTATTTTTTTTTAGTATATTACAAATATCAGTTTGAATCTAGATGGATTTTCTACATGGTATCTGTTATCACTCTATTAAATTCTCAATTTGTGGGATTTTGAGTTTTTAGTCAAAGAATACTAGAGGTAACCACAAGCCTACTTCAAACTCTAGGATCTAGCCTTCCTAGGGTTCAAAGAGGGCTCTCTCTTTAAATTTTAACTTTGTTTTTATTTATAATATTAGGCTAGTTATGAAAGTACAATTTGGTTTTGGTTTAAAGGGTTTTGTGGGAAAAAATCACTTGGAGGTAAGATAGAGAGAAATCTACTTGTCCATTGGGCTATGGAGTCTAGATCAAACTAGAAGCACTAGAAATCAAGGCCAAAAAGGTACAAATATATTCAGGGCAAGATAGATAACCCTCAAAGATTTGGAAAAGTGGTTTTTTGTGAGGTGGTATGATCAGGATAAAGGGCACTTAAGGATCCTGTGATTTGGAAAATGGAAGTAGAAGGCAGAGGTCAAATGGGAGAAGGTGAAATTAAGGGTTCCTTGCACTAGAAATCAGGAGAAAACATTAAAATGGCAACTAGGTAAAGACAGGGAGCACTTGACTAATCGTGTAGTAATACTCCTAGTTACACATTCAGACAAAACAAACATAAAATGAATGCATGAAGCTTAGAAAAGGAAACAGTGACAAGTAGGAAGTACTTCACTCATAAGCTTATCATAGGGATCCTGAATTATGATGCTAGTCAACTTGTCCAGTCTACTACTTCAAATTCAAACACACAATAGCCTCCAATGTTCAAAAAAAATTTCTATAATAAGTCCATCAATTTTATTCCACACTGAATACTTCTGAAATTGAAGTATTTATACAAAAATTATTACAAATATCCTAGAAGAGTTCTAGGAATAACTTTAGGAAAAGGAAAATATCATTACATAATAAAAGGGACAGCTGCTTAACAAATCAGCAAGCTGTCCCCTTTTATCCAAAATAAATAGAACTATTTTGTTAACAAGGAGCTTTTGGCTGCCTATGTGTCCTGCTTGTTGTTTGTTAGATATTTTCATGCATTTGACTTACCTTCGCTGATACTCTTTCCTGCCGATACTCTTTAACCTGATGCTCTTTAATGATGATACTCTTTGACCATTAGTTTTACTATTTTACTGTTGTAAAATTATCTTTTAGTAGTAAAAAATCAGCAAATTGTATTTTCTTTTTATCTTTCTTTTGACTGTCTCTAGGTAAATTTTTCACTATTTTTACCTTCTATCTTTACATCAAACCTATGAAAGTTTTCCACTCTTCTGCTTTTGGAATTTGGACATTTTTTGGGTTCTTGAAGTTTTCATCAGCCTCTGTGTATCTTGCAAAAGTAGGCTTGATGACAAAGAGGTGCATAATTTCATGCTGTAGAAAGAATAAATCCTCAAAACACTGAAGTAAAACTTTGCCTGTAGGAGTGCCTTGTGATAGTTGCTTGTTTACTTTCTCTTTAGCAAACTCCCTAATCTTTTTTTCATAGTCCTTTTGTGGCATAAGTTTCTCATTGAAAACATGTATGTCTGGTAAGCCTCTCTATCTTAAATTTTTATATTTTGCCATAAATATAGTTATGGCAAGGTTTATTGTTTAACACTTTTCTTCAAGATTGTTCATTAAGCTCTTTTTAGTGACAACCTTCTTGATTTTCAAGATTGTCTCTGTCTTGTCTAATATTTTCAATTCTTCAAGCTCCTCCCTATTCTTGCTATTTAGAAATGTAATGATTTTTAAATCTTGTGCAGGCTTATCAATCAACTCATCCTTTGTCTTTTGTATCTCTGTTTGGGATGCTAATAACAATTATTTCTTCTCATATATAACCTGAATTGAAGGCCATCGATTATGAATGGCTTCAATTATGTTAGTCCAGAGATGATTTTTTATGTATGAGATTTGCTCTGTGAAATTCAATTCTTTTTGTAAGTTCTTGAGCTGCTCTCCCAATATAATTTCTTTCTGCTCATGATTTCTGGCATTGATATGAGCTATCTTATTTGCACTCTCAAGATTTTCAATTATCTTATTCAGACTATTTATTTCATCTGTCTTTAAAGACATCTCTTCCAAGGCTTTGACAATCTAGTTGGCTTCATTTGTTTGCTATACATTTGTGGTAGAAGATTCTATAGCTAAAATGGTGGCTAAAGTCACTAGCACTGCAGTTTCCAGTGGGCCCTTTGGTGCTAATTTCTCTCCTAAATTGGAAGGCACTGCTTTAGTAATCACTGGGATGACTGTAGGAATTGTAGGAATTTTTGGCTCTTTCACAATCTCTCTTTCTTTGACCAGATTGTCCTTTTGTGTTTCCATCTCCTTGATTTGTGCTGTCAATTGAAGTATTAGTTTCATCATTTCTTCTTTTTCACTTTGATCCTGGAGGATTTCCTTTTTTTTGGATGCTCACTTTGAGAAAGCATGAGCTGTTTCCTCAAAGCTGCTATGTCTTCATTCTTTTTCTTGACCAATATTTCTGTTGCTTGGATGTTTGAGGGATCATATCCCACCTGTAAAACTAGTTCCTCTAAGGCTTTGATCCTTAGGTCCTTGGCATAAAGTGATGCTTTATCCATATTCATCTGATCTTGCATATTAATTATGGTATTTTGAAGTTTATTGGCACTCATTGCTTTGGTTTCCATTGTAGAATACAACATTTCAGAAGTCTACCTGTGGAACTCAATCTGGTCTGGCTCATGAATATTCTCTATGTCTACCTCAAGGTCCACCTTTTTATAGTCTGATACTATTTTGCGTGCTAAGGTAGTAGGCTGTAAAAATGACATCATCATTTAATTGCTGGAATAGTCAAATGCTGATAATAACCTATTCTGATTTCTAGGCTTCTGCTTCAGCAATTGGGAATATATTTCTGCCTTTATCTCCTCATTTTTCTACTTAATTTTCTTATAATTTTCTTTCATGTCCAAGTCTTTTTCCTCAGCTGGCTATGAGGAAGAATCTTCCATGTTGTGTTGTTTCTCAAACATCTGTGTGTCATTCTGGTTTACTAGTTTTTCCTTTTGAATTTCCATAAGTGTTTCATTGATTATGGTTGTTGCTATATCATCGTTGGTCACTGGAGCATCTGTCTTATCAATATCAACTATTAATTTCTCCTTATCAACTAAACTGAGCTTAGCCCTGTTGTTATAGATTATTTTAAAATTAGTCTCAATTGTTGTCTCTGTTGTTTAACCTCCTTCTTCCCTGACTCTTTTACTTGATGTTTCTGGCTTCTTGAAAACTTCCAATGCTTGTGCTGTATCTTTTTGGCTTACTGCCTCTATCAAGGTGTTTTCAATCCATTCAATTTCATTGGAAAAATTTTCTATTTCAGGCTTTGACTCATGATAAAGGGTGTTAATTTACATTTGACAATTAGTTTGCTTAAGATCCCTTGTGGATCATAATTCCATGGAAAACTCTCATCAAATCTAAACTCTGATAATTTCTTTGTTATTTCCTTTTCTGCATTTCTGTGGTTGATTATGAATGGCCGAAATTGATTCTTTAACTTAAACTGGGTCTTCTTCTTGGCTGCCATAAAGTTAATTGAATCTGAATTGAGAATTTGTCTAAGATATTCAAGTGCAAAAATTCTCATACATACATGTTTAGGTAACTTGTAGGGTAACAATTTTGATCCAAATATTATTATTTTTGTATGTTTTTTATAGGGATACCAATCTCCAACTTTGTTCCGCTCTAAAAGTTGCAATATTCTTTTCATTTCTTCACTGATCCTGGGCTGTTCTGATTTGTTTAATATGCTCATTGCTGGATGCAAAAACAATTCTGAAAACTCTGAATAAGTGGAATCACTGGATTCTTTTCTCAATAATGAAGTCCAAAATATAATTGATAGAGGTTTTCCCTCTACATCCATCTTTTGCAAAGAACCTGGAAATTTTTCTGCTTGAGAGAATAAAAACAAATGGAAAAGGTAATATGAATATCTAAAAACTTCTTCTGTGGGTAATTTAGTCAACTGGTAATGGATGGTATCAGCTATGAAACCAGCATAGTCAAATATGACTGATGGAGGTTGACTAGGAGACATGGTGGACAAGAAACCAAGAATAGATTCATCATTATACTCATCCGTAAAATATTCAAGGATAAAAGATAACATAGAGATAATATGTCTAGAACCTTCAGGAAATTTAGTTATGGAGTATGGAGGATTTATCTTTGGAATATCAATATGAGAAGGCATAAAATTCTAAAAAATCATGAACCTTTTAGGGAAATCTAGGCCAAGGTATAACTGAGTTAAGGCCTCTATAGACAAGGGTACTTCTTAGGGATCAGGTTGTAATTGAAGCATTTGATTAATTGACTGGGTTAATGTAATGGTAAAAATTATTTCTTTTTCTGCATTTACTATAGCCCTTTATTCTGGCTCATAGTATTTTTGACAAAGTCTGCTGAGTTCTTGACCAGGATGAGTCAATGGGACTATATACTTGGGTAAATGGGTTTCCCAAATTGGAATATCATCTTTGTCTAGATATTTTTCATAACACCAGTTGTGTATATCTAACAAATTAAACTCAATAACAGGGTCTACAATTTTATAGTCAAGATCAGTCAAAGGAATGCTTTCAGTAGCAACCACGTGTGGTTGAAGGGGATTTACTGTTATAGAAGATTTGGCAGTGATGGCTGAGGTAGGCTTAGGGGCTTTGTATCCCTAAGATTTGGTTACTTTAGATCCTTCAGGTCTGCTAATGTTCTATTTTTTAGGCATTTTTAGATAACTACTGCAAGATTAGACTATTTGCAGGAGTTTTTATATTAAACTGAGAGGAAACTTACAAATTTAGGCTAAGGATGGCTTCTTTTGGGATTTTTTTCTCAACTAGGTTAATTTGAGGATGTAGAACTGGCATAAAATAGAAAACAAGGGTTTTCTGAGTTGGTTTGATTGAAAAAATGGGTTTTCAAGGTAATTTAGAGGTTTTAGCCATTTATATCCTTGAATTTGATCCTTAGACTGTGAAATTTGAGGAAATTGGCTTTAAAAAGGCTTGTAATAGAAAACAGGGTTTCCTGGGAAAATTTTGCCAAGGTTTGGCCTCTTTTTTGGTATTTTTAGGCAATTTGCTTCAGTGAATTTCTCAATTTAAAGGTTTGGTTCTATTAAATATGGTTAAAACTGAATTCATAGGCTTGGATTATCAGGAAATACCTTAATAATGCAGGTATTCGACTCTTGAAAGTTTTTTGGATGATCTTGGTTGATTTTGAGGTCTTTAACGACTTACTGGAGTGGCGAATAGCTCCTTAGTCAATCTTCAATGGTAGAATTCAGTAAAATACTGAGGTTATGGGCATAAAATGGCAAGCAAGGGCTTGAAAAGGCTTAACAAAGTCGGGAGGAGCTAAGCAACAGGTTTAAATGCGTAGATTAACAGATTAAAACATTACCCAAAGGTTTTATTTACAATATAACAATCGTGTTAATTGGCATTGAATTCTATTTGCCCAGGTGGGAGGCGGTTTTATATTTTAAATGCAAAACCGAACAATGGTTATTGCGCAGGGTTATGGTGGTAAGCTATTTGGAGCAAAACCCATGCGATCCAATAAATGGAGGCCACGTGGAGGGGAGGAGTCTTGGCGAAACCACTTATTTCGCGTGCATTTGGAGTTCGGCAAGACGGACATGTTTTCAACACGATATCGCGTATCAACCGTTGGATCTGAGGATTGGATGCGAGGGGCTGAGATTGCTCTGGGAGTTGCGCTGAATGGAGAGGTGTGGGACCAGGGCTATATATGCACGGATAGTTAAAAATATAATTAAACCTTATGATTAGCTGTGGGTAAAGGTTTATATATAGAGGCGGCAAAGGTTAATTATATACATTGGCTTATATGATAGCGGAGGTATAATGGTTTAAAACATAGAATAATTCTTTAACGAATATACAAAGGTGCGAGCTTTGATGTATAAGCAGTGAGGGTTTTAATCTTTATGAAAAATAAACCTTAGTTTTAATTCAAAAAGACCTTGGGTTATACAATTATGCGGGGGGGGTTTGCAATGTATTATTATTTAAAACATTGTGGAATGTTTTAATAAAACACATACGGGTGCGATATTTACTTTATTTATATAGTTTTTAAACCTTTTGAATATATTAGAGACCATAGGGGCGGGATATTTGATTTAATGATAAGTTTTAGACCAAAGGGTGTATAATTGGGGTTTTATTTAAGCAGATGGATAATAAACTTTGGTCTAAACATTGTAATAGTGGGTTTTTGGGGATATTTAAATATACAGAATTAATAAGTAAGATAGGGTATTTTTTAGGGATTTAATAGAATATGTTAAAAGTTAATATGAAAGGGTAGTGTAGTGCACACAAAAATACATAAAATGACTAAGTAAAGTGTAAAAGTAAAGTAAAGCTTGTCTTTTATCATTCAACCAATACTTAGTATAAAGTATTTTTTGAGGGTTTTTGTATGTTTTTGAATGAATGGAAGTTAATTAGATGGGTTTATCTACTTAATTAAGTAAGAATGAGTCTTTACTTATGAAAGGAGTTATAATGTATGAATGAGAGATGAAATAATGATGAATGGGGATTTAACATAAGAATTTAATATTTTCAACTAACCAGTCATCAAGCCTTGGGTCCGGTCCCAACAAAAGTCAGAGAAATGCTCTGAGCCTATTTGACTGATAGTTTAGAACACTAAATACCTATAGGGGAAGGGAAATTAGTAATTTTCCCGATAATAATTTGTTACATGCTTTCTCCACTTCTCTCTACCTACCTAGCCTTATTCTAACATTTTTTCTTCATTTGGAAGGTGCAATTAGGCTTGCAACCTTGAAACATTTATTCTTTTAAAGCATAAACTATCTATATCTACCTTATTTCATCCGAGGGCTCATATTAAACTGTTTAGCTCCTCATTATTCTCTACCTATCTACTGATTTGTCAGGATTAAATTGTCTGACAAATCTTTATTCTCTATCTAAAACATGAAATTGAAAACATGACAAGTCAAGATTAAACAGTTTAACTCATCATGTATTATGGCATTTACTGACACTCTGCCATAATTATTTATTTTGCAGAAAAGTAAAAATTAGTAGCATTTGGACTTGCTCACTTTCAGGTCTTATTTTCATCTTTTTATTTTGGGGTCTATATTTTATATGTCCTTTGATCTTTCTTTTAGGACTTTTTACCCTCTTTTTGATTTATTATTATTATTATTACCTTTTTTTCCAAAATATGGGAAAAAAACTTGCAAAAAGCAAGGTATGTACATATTTACAAGATTATCAAAGTCAATTCAAAATTTTATGAACCCTATTATTATAGGACCCTAACAGTATCAGAGCAAGAATCGCTATAGAAGAGAATAATATGAGTTTGTTTTGAACAAGTGAATTGAATTTTCAGATCTACTCTTCAAGACTAGCAACAGGATTAAGATGTCTTTCTCTAGATTGAGACTCGAATATGCCCTTAAGGGTAGTTCAAATTATATAGCTTGGAGAGATAGGATGGATGTAGTGTTGGAAGACAATGGGCTAAAAGAATTCATTGATAATGATACTCATAAGCCTGTAGTAGTAGATGTTAAGATCTGGCGGCATGGAATAAAAATGTAGCAAAGGAAAGAAGGATTCTATTGGAAGGAGTTCCATGTCATATTGTCTCAAACCTCCATGGAAAGGAAACTCCATATGCTATGTGGAAGGCCTTAACATATTTGTTTCATAATAACAGTGACCAGAGGAAGTTGGCGCTAAAGGACAAGCTCGAAAAAATTCAAGTTGGAGAAGGGAAACACAATACTACAGTACCTAACCAAGTTCACCCTATGTAGGGATGATGTTGGAATTGTCGGTTTTACTATCGACAAGGATGATATGGTGAGCCTTAGCACTTATAGGCCTTCCCAAGAGCTGGCACAACTACCAGGATTTGGTAAATGGGAAGGAGAAGCTACCTGAGTGGGAGCGATTATGGTCTGACTTGGTGCAAGAAGAGATTAGGAGGAATACTAGAGATGGGACATATTCCAAATAAATGAAAGAAGAATTTTCATTAGTCAAAAAAGGAAAGAAATCCAAGGGAAAGAAGTCCCAAGGTGAAGAGGGAAAAAAATATTTGTCCAACATCAATTGTTTTCTCTGACATGAGTTCGGGCACTATGCCATGAAATGTCAACATAAGAAGGAAAGCAAGAAGGAGACTGCAGTAGCAGCAGCAGGTGAAGCTCTAGCTTCATAGTTAAAACATGATTTTACTCTCATTGCATGCATGGAAAGCAATGTAATGAGATGCATGTGATATCTCAATAGTGGTGCCTCATTGCATATGATGGGGAATAGATATCTCTTCAGTGACTTAGAGGAAAAATTCCTCAAGAATAACATAGAGTTTGGATATGATGGGAGGTATAGCACGACCGACATCAGTATTGTTACGTTTCAGGGAGTCTGGCTCCCATCTTAGACTCACATATGTGTTGTTTGGTCTAGGACTAGAGAAAAATATTGTTTCTGTAGCTGTATTAGAAGACCATGGATACAATGTGATTTTTAGTAAAGGTTTTCCTTAAACACATCACGACAAAATGGGTGAAGAATATCGGTGTGAAATTCAAGAATTTGTATTCTCTCGAGGTTGAAGATGCATGAAAAACCTTGAGGATCAAGGATAAGGTTAGAGAATTTGTGTTTGAGAGGGAGTAATTTACATCTCAACATGCCGCCTCATAAGAAGCCTCAGAAAGTTGTGGAGCATCCAAATTTGGAGAAGAAGAAAGGATGTTTAGTGGAGACATCCACTAAATAAGATACCTCTAGCAGGGGCAATTTCAAGCCAAGTCGGAAGAGGGAGCACATGCAACCATACCTTCAGGTGAGAGGTGGGGAGATGTGAAGTAATAGTCCCAAGAGTGTAGAAATTTGTGCAAGTTCCGTTGATATTTCTTATCTCATGGATCACTACCTTGCTACGTGGCCCCCCAATACATAGTAACAGGATGGATCAGTGGTGATTGATGAAGTTAGATGTCAAAGTGGCAGATGTAAAGACTAGCAGTAGTCAGATACTAGGGAGCGCATAACAGAGTTGGGAGCAGTACAGATGGCACAGTGCAGAGTCAGCAATAGCAAATATTTTTTAGTAGGTAGTGCAGTAGCTAGTAGCAGTCAAAGGCTCAGGTGAAATATGCATCATAATGATCACAGTTGCTTTATTTTGGATGCTTTTTAGTGTGATAAGTTGTAGTAGCAATAATACTAGAGAGAAGTTTTGCATGAAGAACATTCCAAAGGTACCAGATCAGGATAGAGTTGAATTCATTTATTGTTGAAAGGGAGTGTTGAAAATGCAAACAAGAAATAATGAAAATGGTATCAAAGGGGATTCTAATTTAATTCCCCTTAATTAAATTATAAGTAAATTTTAAGTCCACATCACATTAAATTTTTTATGAATTAATTAAGTTAGGAAGACTTAGTTAGTTCATATAATTTGAGTTGAGGATCAAACTAGAGGCATGTAGCATGTCCCCTACTTTTTAGGAGCCTTGGTTGAGTTCATTTTGAATAGTAATTAATTAAATTAATTTATTTGAGTTAAAATCAATTTCACTAGTTCTAAATGATGGTGGAACTAGTGAGAGGTCAAGTGAATTAAATTAGATTTAATTCACATGTAGTGATCAATTAGATAACTGATAATTCACTAAAAGATAACTCATGCATTTCAATTCTTAGGAATACCCAGTTGATATTGGAGTTAAAGGGAAGTGTAATATCATTTGTATAATTAAAAAATTGTACATGTGGTGCATGGATTCAGAGGAAGAGCCTTGATGTATTTCACAACCATTATTGGGAAATTTCCTTGTTAATAGGAGCCTAATTACCCAAGATTTTTTGCAACAAAATAGGGAATCTCGAGGCCAAGAAATTGGTTATGTATTGAATTGATATTGCTTAGGAATCAGTGAGACAGACATAGATAATGCATATAGATCTCAAGCCTGAGAGAAGCATTGGCTTATGCAATATATAGACAGAAGGGTTTTTTGCTTACGATTTCCCAGATAAATATTTGTGTTGTGCGATTGAAATTCTTTCTCTTTCTTGTTCATGTGATTATGAAATCGTAATTGGTTTCCACAATTTGTAGAGTAGATTCAAGTATTTTATTTTAGAATATTACAAATATCAGTTTGAATCTACGTGGATTTTCTACATGAGGAGCTAAATGGAACCTTGGAAAATCACTATAGAGTCTTCAAAGAAATTACCAAACCTCTACCTCCATCTACATATCATGAACATCAAATTAAATTAATACCTAGAAGTGCTCCTCCTAATTCCATTTTTGTGTTCGGCGATAGAGTCACAAAATATGCACATTTTCTTCGAATTCAAAGTAAATGCATCAAAATCCAAGTAAAAAAAGTGTTCATGAAGGAAATTCATAGACTTCATGGTCTTCCTAAGGTAATAGTAAATGAAAAAGATCCAAAATTCATAGGTACTTTTAGGAATGAACTATTGAAGATGTGTGGAACAAAACTAGCAATGAAGTCAACATATCGTCCACAAGAAAATAGTTGAATAAAATAGTTAGTGAATTTTTAGAGGATTATCTACAATGTTATTATTTAGATAAAAAATTTCAATGGATGAAGTGCTTTCTTATGGTATAATGGTAGTATAATACTATATATCATACATGTACTAAAATGACCCCATTTAATGCTCTATATGGATATTCGACTCCTGCAATCTCATATTTTTACAAGATAATCCCAAGTACAAGAAATAGAGTCACATATGGAGAAAACTAAAATAAAATTTTCATTTCTTATGGAAAACCTTCAAGTTTCCCCAAAAAAAAAGAAGCAACAATAAAATCAACATCAAAGTGAAATACAATGTGATGAGGGTGATTGGCTATTTCTCATACTACATGCTTATAAGAAATATACACAATTATTAACAAGATTCAACAAGTGGCATATGAGTTAGGTTTTTCTTCTGACACTCACAAGGTTTTTCATGTGTCTTGCCTAAAAAAGGTTGTGGGACAAACTATACAAGTGCAAAAGGATTTTACAAGATTATATGAAAAAGAAAGGTTGATTCCCGAACCATAAAAATTTATGGATCAATGTTCACTATTTCTTCAAAATATAACCATTATTGAGTACCCAATAAAGTGGAAGAAAATGCCTCTAGAAAAATCTATTTGAGAAATTGATTAGTTCATGAAAAAACACCATGAAGTACAAGCTTTGAGGAAAAGCCTTTTTAAAAGAGGGAAACTATGTTGTGGCCCCTCAACACATTAGATTTAATAAAATCTTATAATTTAGGGTTGAAATTTAAACAATAGTTAGATAAGTGAGTGATACACTCACATGTTAAAGACCATTTATATTTGGTAATGCACGGATGGAATGAATGGAACATGATAGTGCTATGATTACATTTGATATAACCATGATATAGGAAAATTATACTATATGTGTTTAATGCATGCTTGTATATGACAAACATTAACATGGCTAAGTTTAATTGAAATTAATGATTTTTGGTATTTTTTAAAAGAAAAGAAAGGAAAATGTGTTGATTGATGAAGTGGGCGGTGTGAATCCCTCACTCCCACAAAAAGTAAAGTAGAATAATTGATTTTTTAATGATTTCTCAAATGAGTATCCCAAGGTAGAGAGTGGAAATGACATTATACGAGTATGTAAGGAAATGATGTCTTATTTTGATTAGTATATAATAAAAATTATATGATTGAATGATTGACTATATGAATGGTCTTGAAGGCCAATTTAGTCGTTGTAAATAATGTATTGAAAACATTTTTTATGCATAAAAACTAGCACTCTGTGGTTAAGAGAAAATGTAGATTGTGGGTAGAGTGCATTAGGTGTCGCATGATATGTAACCCATTTATGAAGGATAACAATATTACCACCTAAAAGGAACTTGATTTTATGAGAAGAATATTAGGTTTGTCAGAAATGGATTTTTTTATGAAAGCAAGTTCAGGAAAAAAAATTGTTTTAAATATTTATAATATATCTCATGAGAATTGTGCATTGTGATATAGATGAAATGATGAATATAGAAGGATAAATAAAGGTTATGAAAAAAATATCCCAGGAGCAATGTGACTATTGTGACACTAAAGCTCTACGGCATGTAACTATGTTAGAATAAGTCACAGGGATGCCTTGGCTATAATATTAACCGTCTGTTTGATCTTCCCATTCGAGGAACCTTGCTTGGGTTGATCACCCAAAGGAATGTGAAGCAGAGAATGGGATTGATTTAACCCAAAAGGAATTCGAAGGAAGATGAGACTTAAATAAAATAGCTATGAAAAGCTTATGTCATATGTTCATTGGGATCGTGAATGTGAATCGGTGTGTATGATACAAGTAGTGAGTCGAGTTTCTTACGTATGGAATACAAATGAAGTGAAGGAAAGCCATGAATATAAGTACTATATTGAAAACTTAATTTTTCAAAAAGCATATTTCTTTGTGAAAATTAAGATCTCCTATGCCAAAATTTAAATTTGTTGTATATGAAAATGGTTGTAGCACATGTGTTATTTTTTTATGTAGTAATTTAATGGAATTCTACCGGTATAGAAGTGGCTAGATGGTGGAGACAAATATGTTGAAGTAGAGGGAAAGGAAAAGAACATCAAGATGATGTTTATATGCAATATCAATGATTCTTGTGTAATTGACAAATGAGAAACCTACAGACTACTGCAATGAAAAAAAGATGCCTCAAATGATGTGTTATTGAGGATGGCACCTAAAATGGCGTGAACAATAAGGAAGGTGGTCCTTTAATGGGGAGGTGACTGTAACATCCCAAATTTTAACACCCCACTAATATTTTTATTATAATTAATTATGTTAATGAATCATGTGTGGGAAAGTGAATGTAAATGGGTCAAAAGACCTAGAACAACTATAATATTTATCTTAGTATTATATTTCAAAATACTAGAGAAGATATAAGCCAACATAAATCACAATGCTTGAGAGAGAAGTTCTGAGTTTTAGGGAAGCTCTCTATTTGACTTTGAATTAATTGTTTTGATTTTTTACTTGGTGGTTGAATTATGTAACTTCCAACAATTATGAGAAGAATGGGGTGATTGGTACCAAATTTCTCACTAGATATTGACCACATATCAATTCTATAGGTTTTGGATGGAGCACATATCCCAAAGAAAATGGACTCAAATTCTCATGAATAGTATTGTGTGATTGAGGTAAGTACTCGTAGGAGTGTGAGAGCGAAAGAAAAGATAGAAAAATAGATAGAAAATAGTGCTTATGGGTGAGAAGGGAGAATAGAGAGGAAAAAAGAATTTCTATGTACAAGGATATATGGATATGTATCAAATCAAGTATCATGGAGTGAACCAAAACTTCCCAAGGATTCTAGGTCTATGGGTCTAAATAGAAGGTGAGATAAAAATCATTCTAAGATGCAGTAGCCCATGTAAAGTTGTGGGTTGCCACATTGGTTAGGGGAGTGAATGTGAAATACTTTAACCTAAGACAAAAATCCATGTAGAATTATTAAAAGAGCTTGTTAAATACATGCCCAAAAATCACTAAGAAAGGGAAGCATCGAGGGACTATTGACTTAATGAAAGGTTCCTTTCATAATATGCATGCCCAATGAGGTCATAATATGAAAGATAATTTGGATCAATGGATGAAATGTATCACACTAAATCCTTGTGCATGAAGCAGAGTAGCCTTCATGTTCTCTACCTTGAACTAAGTGATGTTGAACTGTAGTTGATATTTTCTTTCAAGGCATCAAATTTGGCTCAAGGGTGGCGAGTTGTAATAAAGAATGTATTGTAGCTTAACTTATGGTTGGGTGGATATTAGTTCTCTTCTTTAGTCTCTAGTAACGTTTTGTGAATTAGATAAACATATTATTCCTTTATTAAAGAAATGATATTGTTGTTTAGTTCTTTGTGAACGTTGTTATGTTGGGTTACTAAGTATGTATGAATGATGAAGTATAAGTATTGGTTTAAATGTGCTTGATTACTAGCTCTGAGTAAAAGTATAAGAATGAACTTTATATACAAAGGTATTCATTAAAGTATGTTTCTTGTAATATCTTTGAATTATTATGTTGTGGTGTTGAAAATAGTCCAAAGTTTGATTTGAGCTGAAGTATCTTCTTCTTTTCTACTACTGTGTTTGTGTTTACCAAGAAATCTAGAATTTTAAACAATTATGTCATATGCATTTTAGGAATGATAATATTGTGAGGTTTTACTAGATTGAATACCTTGAAAGGCATGTGATAAAGCCCCTGATTGAGATACCTCAAATATGTTGTAAAGTTAATAAATTCCTTTCATTATCTTAATTTTTCGTATCTCTCTCTCTCTCTCTCTCTACTAGTCATTGTATGTATTTGAATGATTTACTAATAAAAGTTAAGAGGACCAATTTCCTCAAGATATAATCCATAATAGTAGCATTTAAGCATTAAGTTTTGGAATTGAAATATGAAGTGTTCAATTTTAAAGGTACAAGAATAATTCTCCTTTAGCTCGGTGAAATTGAGAAGACTTGGCCATTTACTATATTATATCCTTTGGTCATGGAGATATATTTTTGAAAAAAATGTTTGAGTGTGCTTCATAAGCTGGAGAAGACTTCTAAAATTTTAGAAGTATTCAGGCAACTTATTTTCTCTATTAGAGTTATTTTCAGTCGTTTAAAACCAACTTGGGAGCTTAAGGGCAATGTCAAAAATTTTGAGATAACCCAATTTAATTTCAGGATTATTATTGAATTTTTGGACATCTGGAGTTTGGGGATCCTTGGCCCTATCCCTTGGTCATATGATGTAGTGATAGGTTAAAACCAAGAGCTTACTCGAGAATGAGGTTAAGTTCGAAAGATGGGATATCGAGCTATGGGCATAATCACTATCACATACCGCTAATATTAATAGATACTTATATGACTTTAATCTAACAAAATCTTAGTTCCAACAATTGACAAATGGGTTATTGAGTTATTTAGCATTAGCCATCCAGACTAAAATGAGTAACCCCTATCATGAATTCTTTGATACTGATAGATACTGAACAGTCTGTTGGTTAACAGTAATCTGCTCGTGAGTTGACATTTATCTAACTGGTTTGGTCAGAGTTCATGAGTGGAGTTCTTGTTCTATCCAGTGGTTGATGCTTGGTGGGTCAAAACATTAGAAGATAAAGATTACCATTTGTTGGTTGAAGACTAATAGTTAAGTGTTGCGACTTCGACCATTGGTTTGTTGGAGCCTCATGATATCAATTATTGAGTGTTGGGAGGTTGAGACACCAGCCTTTAGGGTTTCCTCCCAATATTGAAGGAACCCGATATGTTTTAACATGGTATGCTAGGTGGCAAGTCTTGGATGATTTGTCATGCTGACATGTTTGATGATATGGTGAGATTATGTGGCAAGGTTGACATACATTAGAGTGTGCATTGGTGCGGAGGTGGCAATTGACATGGTAGTGCCGAAAATGTGTCCATATGGGGTGGTGACATGTGGACAAAGGCTACCATGTGTTTTCGACATCACAATGTTATGGATGTTTACATAGAATTCAAAGGAAAAAATTTCAAATGGGCATAACTTTGGATGAAAAAGTTTGATTTGGATGAAATTTATATAATTTAAAATTACTTAATGAGAAAAAAGTGTTGGTGGGCCTCTAAACTAAGCTTTAAAAGAATTTTGATAACCCAATTTCCATAATGTAATCTCAAAGTTAGACTTAAATACCTCCACTTAATTAGGCATTAAGGGGATGTATAGGTTACAAGGGTCTTCAAGAGAAACATTTGAAAAGCCTTTGGAAATATTCTAATTAGAGCAAAACACTTAGAATATAAGTGAATGTCATATATTTATAATATATAATCTCACCTTTTAATTTTTGGAATAATTATTAATGTAAATTACTTCACGTAATAGTATTAATATATTATATAATATTAACGAAGTAACCGTTCAAATAACTCATTAATATTAAAGGCGAGAAATTTTCAAATTTTCATTTTGAATACATGACCTTAATGTCAAAACCATGTTTGCTTTTAGCTAAAAGTTAACTGCTTGTCATGGGCACTTCAGGTGACAATATCACTATAAAGATTTCCACAGAAATCAAAGCAGCTAATAGTGTCAAAATAGTTTTTTATAACACGCCCTATCATGCGTAATGTTTCTGGTAAAGGAAATTTTCAATCACGAATTCCATTTCTGCGTTTGAATAGATGTTTTTAAATTCCGTGAATTATTATTCGTTGGAACTTTGAAGTCGTACCTTAGATGATAAGTTTTTCAGGATTGATATCATACTTCACATTTATTCTTTGTTTACAACATAATTATTATTAGAGCACCTGCTTGGAACAACCTGTAGATCTCGATAAGGTCAGCGTTACGCCGTGGAGCAGCAGATGCCAGGACTGTCATATCAACCTTGGCAATCCAAATAAATGACACCTATGCCGCAAAACTGTCTGTCTGATTATATGACGGTTAAAACTGACTTCCTTCGAAGGTCTGGCCGAACTGCCAGTTAAGAGGAGCAACATCATACGAAATAGTTGTCCTGCCATCACTGGTGGTGACCTTAAAGGAGAGGCTCTGGCCGTTGAGGTAGGAGTTGCTTTGCCAATTCTGTCCCCAGTTGCGTGACATTGCTTGCCAACCAGTCCTGGACCCTTTTATCCAAACGCCATGAACGTCCCCCGCTCCTCCCACGTTGCTGACGAGCACTAGGTTGAAATATGAATGGCCGTTGATTGTAAACCGGATTCCTCCCCTTTTAAAGCAGGGGACCCTGCATTGTAGTCATAGCATCTTATAATTATTGCCATACGAGTAAATAAGGTTGCAGGTAGACCAATTTGAATTATATTAGCTTATGCAAAAGACAATGGGGCTATGAGTTACCTCCTGTAGAGGATGGGGACTATCCCACTCCTGTACTTAGCGATCTTCTGATAAGCAGGCTCCGCCATGTCGAAGTGCTGCAGTGGTGGGTTGCACCATCCACCGTTGTTGTTGGGGAGAGCGGAGTTTGGCGGACAGAAGTTGGTGGCCGTGACCGTGACAGTTCCTGGCAAACACCATTGGGGATCGTTCACACATTTCATTTCGTAGCACGCTCCGCAGCTGAGTCCGCTGTTGAAAAGCGCTGTGCTCAAAGCAGCAGTGTTTGTTCCATAACCTTGGCTATAAAGATTACCGTATCCACACGCCCCTCCTGGAAAAAACACACATTAACAATAAGAAAAGAAATAATTTTAATCAAACCATATATCGGAAGTTAGAATAAAATTATAATTCATGAATGACCACTTTGTTTGGAGCGTAGAGTGATACTTTTAACCAGCACTTATGCATATTATATTTCATGGTAAATATTAAGTACTATATACTAAGTTATTGCTCGTTTATTTTATCTATTGAATATCACTTTGAAAATTCATTTATTGCATTCTGCTTAAAATTGCCTAAATCCACACTCACAACTAAGGCTTTCGGAATTCTGAACCATTTAATGAAATGAAAAGAGCCAGAAGCCCAGGATCTAGTTTAGTAAGTACACTGCTCTAGCGCTAATCTGCATTAACATTAACTGGAGATTTACCTGAAGACGAGGATGGAATTTGATGGGCAGTTGCCCCTCGCAGGGCAATATCCCATCAAATAGAGTCCAAATCTCCCGTCAACCTTCTATGTTAAAATGATAAAAAACAAGCCTTAGAGTTGCAGAAACCACCTGGTACATTCGATTTAAAATTCGTAGGCATTTTTTCCGAAACTTATTCAACCTCTCCCAGGACTTACCATGGTCGAAAAGTTCCTTTACCGCTGAACTACATGACAACCAGTTTTTTTTAGTATTAGTTTCAATAAAAACGCAAACTTACCCATAGTTCCGGAAGCGTCAACGCCACCATAGAACGTGGCGTGGGCGGATTGCCAGCCACCGTATCCATAAGCTCGAGCAGACAAACATAGGAATCCTAGCAATGAGATCAAGGCAATGCTGTGGATCTGAGCCATTAACCTGCAAAGAAAGAAGCTCATTAATCCACATGACTAGTTTCCTCGTTTAATAAAATACAATTGATATCGGAGTAGTTACATTACAACAGCAAAGGACTGAGGGTTTCCGGAATACCCAAGTGAGGTCGAAGGAGAAACAAAATGAAGTGAAAACCGACGATTCTCTCCGTTGAGAAGTTGAAGGCAAGACGGCCAATATATAGAACCCGTCTCTCGTTTTGTGCGGACAGTTTGCGTTTTCCACTCGGTCTTGTGTGAAGTTGCCCATGTATTGCGCACCGACTATAATTAATGGGGTCAATTTTTGAGAAAGTACGAGAAGGCTGTAGTCACATGGATTGTCACCATTTTAAGTTTTGTCAAAGTTGCTGGGTCCAGATACGCACGGTAAGGAAATTGAAATAGCGGTGGGAGGCGGGAGCGAGGAGTTTCTCACATGTGTTTATAAAAAGAGATAGCTGGTTCAGATATGTATGCCCTCGCTTGGATTTAATTTAATGGAGAGACGTAATGTTCAATACATTCTTCAAATGGCCATTGTACAAGTTGGATAAAACAGCGTCGTGGTCACACCAAACTCTATTTTTACCAATTTTTTTATCTCTTCGTTTTCACACGAACCATGTTACTGCTGATCTTGCGAAGCTACGGTTTGGGTGCGGAATTAATCACGTTCATAAACATGTTGTAGCTCACACCAAAACCTATTTTCACAACTGTTTGATTCTCCTCGTACATGTCATCGCTGATCTTGCGAGGGTATGTTTTTAGTGCGGAATTAATGAAAGCGCTACAGTACTTGAAACTTTCGTGGTAATAGCGGCCACCAACGCCACTACCTTAATATACCTGCCACGCAGGAGGGAGGTATAAGTATAATGCATCAGGTTATTAAAATTAATATTCCTATGAGCAGAAATATTTTATAATTTTCCATAGTTAAATTTTGCTATTTTTTATTGTTTATTTATTTTAATTTTATTGGTAGTTAGTTTTCACTTCTTATTGCCCATGATTGTACGACGAAGGTGTACGGTTTGCATGCAATGTTATCAATATGTTTTAAACAAAGTTTTAAGTAAGTATTCAGAAATCAAGGTGAATTCAATTATTTAAATGTATGTGTTCGTGTTATCAAGTAACACATGGACCTACTTCGGATCGGGGTGCCATGCAGAGGCTGATGGGAGACATGAGGTGTCACGTGGTGGCGTGCACCACATTTGTCACTCAAGCATAAGGCTAGCATACGGTTAGTAGGTAGTACGTTCACACGTTGGTTCATTATGGTTGCCGACGACATCGCTGGAAGCCAACTAACGTTGTGAGAGCGGTTTGAGAAACAACGTGGACGTTTGAAAGAGTTATTGCAAGTTGCAGAAAGGAAGAGGAGCATAGTTCTCAGGCGCAATTCGAAAGAAGGAGGAGCAGTGTGGAAGAAGGCTGATGGTTTGCGACTTATGTTGGTTCCCTGGTACGTGATATATCTTCTTAAAAACCATGTCGAGGTCATTCGTCTTATTGGTTACACTGTAATTTTCAAGGTTAACATATATTCGTTGCTCAATTCGTATGCTCCTGTTCAATGTCTAAGTTTTGATGGGGGATGCTGAAACTTAATGGGTTTGCATGTTGCTCATTACTGTGGGTGTTTGTTGAACTATGGTTCATATTATAGCTTACAGTCTGGTTTCTTTGCTTGCATGGCCCTAAATCAAGGGTATTTACGGTTTTTCGTTTCTGTATCACTTTGTTTAAATCAATTGCCATATGTTCTAGTGACTCTTGTCTTGCCGGCCCCTGATGTCAATCCTTGCTTCTAAACTCCCTGTCATGTTTCCTTCCACTCTGACTGTGCCCCGATTAGGGTTTGTAATGATGAAACACAGGCTTTCGCGTCTCAGGCCGATGAGACAACATGCATGGCCATGCAGGACCACCCTCTTAATAGCGTTCGTGGTGTTTCTATCTCTGAATCTGCTCACCCTCATTTCTTCTATCAAGATACTATCTCTCTGCAGGGTATGTGGAGCAATTATCTGTTTTGAGGCCTCAACATATAGTTAATAGCTCTCACTCTGGTCATACAATTAATTGGGAGGGTTATAGGAGCCTTAGTTCAACTAGGTCGCACCCCCATCCTCATGGGTCTACGCTCTGGGATTTGTGTAGTCTGATTTCTTCCCCCTCACTGCCTAAGCTCAATTTCTATAATTATACCACCCTCAGAAGGAATAGCAGCGCTGTCTATTACTTGGTAATGACGGCAGCTGTGGGACCTACTTACTGTTGCATGCAAACGGTTATTGACTTTTTCTTGCCATATACAGGTCTCCTTAAATTAATAACAGGTGTTTCCCAATCATTGTCCAAGGACTTGAAAGAGAACAGTCACGTCTTTGTACTTTGGAATACAAATATGGTAAAAGGACAACCTGTCAAGAACCAGATAAAGGATAAAGGGAAACATAAACTTCTAAAGCCCACTGCAAGGTCTAGCAAGCGAGGCAGAAAATAAAAAAAGGAGGTTATGGAAAACCTCTTTAATGTTTATTCTACAGGTAAGCCTCCACAGGGTCCCATCTTATTCAGGGATGGTAGAGAGACTGCAACAACAAAGAGGAGATAGACATACAGGAGGAAGCAATGGACTTCATTAAAGACCCTAGCAATAAGAGGGATACTGTCCCTTTTTCATCAGTCCATTCACACTTATTGGATGCTCAAATGCATTTTGGCCAAGGCTATCGTGAACTTACAGGAAATGGGAGGAGATCCCCAAGTGACTTATGTTCTGCAAGAAATCAAAAAAAAGATACAAGAGATTCGCATTTCGCAACATCATGCTACAACTCGTCTTGGACGAATTGAGCGCCAGCTGCAAACATTGCATCAAGTGGATATGCCCAGTTCCGGAGTCAAAGACCTGGCACCTGTTGAATATTTAGATGATTCACTAAATATTTCCTTGGTATTCTTATATATTTTGCTGATAGCATTTACTTTTTCCAGTTAGAATTTGTAAGAAATAGTAGAATGGACATATCAGTTATTAGAAGGCTTAAACTTTTCTAATATCGAATGGCATTTAACTCTCTAAGATGGGAAACACACCCGGTTTGTTTTGATTTGTTACAACCTACTTCTTTTTTAATTAATAGAAAATATAAATATATTGTTAAATTTACAAAAAAAAATTAACACATGGATCTCGATTATGTGCACACCTTCCTAGCTACTTTACTTTATACTACGACATTATTTTTATTTTTTAGATATGGTTTATAGGAAATAGTTGTTCGACATATCTTTAAGCTCCCAAAGGATGTGATCAACAAACTAAATTCCATCACACCTCATTTTTTTATGGGTAAGCACACAAAGAGAGTTGAAAATTCACCTTGCCAGTATGGATATGATTAATATATCCATTGCCCATGGTGGATGGGGGACAAAATATATCGCTCCATTCAACATGGCTCTTTTACTAAAAAAAAATTGAAGTGTAGCCACCAATGAAGGCCTTTGGAAATAAGTTATATGTGAAAAATACCTACAAAATTGGGAGTTCATTCACTCATTATGTGATGGTGCTCTAGATCCTTCCCAGGTCTCCTATTACCGGAGCAACCTTCTTTCGATAAAGCATTGGTTATTTGGAAATCTGAGATGGGCAGTTGGCTTTGGCTCCACTCCACAAATCGGCATAGATTTACTTGCAGGTACCAATGGCCCTCACCTACTATCTCATGATCTCATCACCTTCTTAAATAAAATGGGATTATTTGTGATCAAAGATATAAAAAATGCTTCTCTCTCCTATTCTTTCCATACTCACTGGAAAGACGAGTTCCATCTTGAGATTCCCAAGGCAATGATTCCGGAATGGAAAATATACATTACCAATCTTAAACATTCTCACCTATCTCCCAAAGATGATAGGTTATATAATATGGGGGATCAATGCAGGGGAGAGTCAATGTAAAGGAAGCATACAATCTAATCACTCTACCCCCTAGACAGATGATAGTTCACCCTTGGATCGTCTAGGCTTGGAAATGGAATCTCCCCTTAAAATTCAAAATATTTTCAAGGCTTGTTGCTCATAATCACCTCCTCACGTAGGAAATCTTATGTAGGAAGGGTTTTCAAGGCCCTGGATGATGTAATGAGTACCTTTCTTCTTGAGAAGATGCTTTAGACGTCTTTATTCTCTGCCCCTTCTCCTCTTTGGTATGGAATGGTGTGTTCCATATGATAAACTATAATGCTGCTTGGGATGGTCTGAATATTACCTCTTGCCTTCGTCGGTGGACACTGGACCATAAAACTCATTGAACTTTGGATCTATTTATTATTTGGTGTATTTGGAAGTTTAGAAATGCCTATTTTTTTTAACATGTTCTGCTGAATATTTGGAGGAAATGCTGTAGCATCCTTTCTTACTATTCAAAATTTTGGGTTCCTTTGTCCTCTAATCAACTATGTCCTCCTCCTCCTAGAGACTTTTGGTCTTCCTATCTCGTCGGGTTCTTCGATGGTGCTTCCTATTTTGACTGTTATGGATGTGGCATGGCTATCCACATTAGCCCTCAACGCTTTTTTAGTTTCCATTAGTTTCTATTGTTATTGTGGCTTGGGCACCAACACTCAAGCCAAACTTCTTGCACTATCGGGGTCCTTCACTGTGCATTTTGGCTTGATCTCAGGCTCCTATCCATTTTTGGCGACTCCAAATCAGTTATTGAATGGGAAAACAACAAGGCTCCTTAAATTCCACAGCTCTCGAATTGTGGAAGCTACGCATCAAAGCTTTGTCTGCCCTTTTCCATCATTTATCTATCTAACATATCAACAAAATAATACAGTGAAGCCAACCGCCTCTCAAAAATGGGCTGCAACTTTGTCCCGGATCAGATTATCTTCAACGAGTTCAACCTTAGTATACAGACACGGGAAGGTATCATACCTATATAAAAATATCATATCACACGTTGAGATATTGTGGCTCTCGTGTATTTTCCTCTGGTCTTGTCCCTCTTAGTATTTTAAAGATGTAATATTTTTTTTAGTGGTTGATAAGTCTTTTGTGATATCCATTTAGTAGAGGTCAATGTTGCATTGCAAGCTCTAAGAGCAATATATGTTACCATCCATGATGTATAGATGGACTATAAGCATTTTTTTTTCTTTGCATTAAGATGACTAAGATGACAATGGAGAATTTATTTTCTCATATACATGTAACCAAACCAACCAAAACATGAACATAAACATAAAAAATAGAAAAGTGTACTTATCATCGAATATATTAAGTTATCATCGAGAACACTAAGGTGTTTGATAATCCAATTTAAGTTTATACGATGCATTGCGTCAACTGCCCACTGCAGCTGCATGGTGCTTCAAGTTTCACTCGAGTTCTTCCTATTATAATGGAAATTTCAATAAACACTGATTATTAATAAATCGGGTCGTCGACTGAAAGGCAATTTTTTTGGGGACGGTCAAAAATATCCGAATCTGGCCCGAAAGAAATTAAAAATTCTGGCAGTAACAATATTTGAATAGAGTTTTTCATTGTGGAAATGAATTTAAGATTTTCAAATTTTGCAAAATGTCAATTTTATTGTAGATTTACAAAAATTCTTACTAAATTTTATCAAAATCTTACCTAAATTTTTATAATTTTTAATAAAAATTTGAAAGTTAGATAAACTACGTTATAATGGCTAACCTCGGGCTACATATGTCCAAAAGGGCCGCATATGATAACTGGCGAACAACCATTACAATCACAACAACGAAATTCAATCATAGATTTTGACCTTCTATTTATTTAAAAAAGGGGGTCTGATTAATTTGTGTCGGTAGTGGGTTGTACAGTTATGATGTGATATCATTCCAATGAGCAATGAAATGAATGAAATTGACGAATTTAGATATCGGAGTTCAGGTTGGTTTATGTAATAGCTGTTCTACGACATTGTTCTGTCCCCATTCATACCCGTTAAAAATCTCACGGTGGCTCTCGCCTAAAAAGCGAGATATTCAGTATTAAGGAATTTTTGTAATTATGCACGTCAATCCACCCTTCACTCTTCTAATCATTGCATCATCAACCAATAAGTGTTGTAGTGTCGGTGCTGGACCAGCGGTCTGGTACGAACTTTTTTGGTCATTAGATAGTACACTCTGAACATACCAGCCTGGCTGTGGCCAGCGTTGTTAACGGTGGCCTAACAATTGACGTTTTGCACTTTTCCGCCCTCTCTGGGTTCAAATTCCATTGCTCGGCTATTTTGATTTTTTTTTAATGTGTTTTTGAATATGTATAGATAAACTGAACATTTTACAAAAATGTTGAGGTATTTTGAATTATGTAGATTTTTTAATTTAAATTTATGATTCTAATAAATTTATATTAAAATTTTATATATTAATTAAGAAAAAAATTATACTATAACAATAATTACCAAATTTAATTTCAATTTCAACTTAATTTTGAAAATAAGTCTAATAAACAAATCTATAATTTTGTTGTTAACTACCATCTAATAATTTAATTCTACAATCAAATAAAAATTTATAATCTCAGCTTACCAAAGCTTACCCCTCATTTTTACATCCTTTGTTCTCACCCAATCAATTTAAAACAAACTTAAACCATTGTGCAACAATATGATCACCCTACAATATTAATTCCCCTTGATCTCACACAATTAATTTGAAATAAATTTAATATTATCTCCATACAATATTCCATGAGTCTTTCCTTTTTTATATGTATGTCATTAGAGGTATGTGCAGTGAAGGTAAATTATATCTAAATAAGATGTTAGAATGTCTTTTTATTTAAAAGAAATTCAACATTAAGTTATATATATAGAGAGAGAGGGGGTTACGGTCAAGCCAGATATCAAATTGGTGTATCAAATCTCTTTGTTGTGGGACAAGGGACTCACTTTTGCGTAACAATTTGACTGCTAAGTATACGAAGGCATACATACTCTACCACCCTCTGGTTTTGAGCGTGTGGTCTTTTAGGAGGAAACACACATGCTCACTAGAACAAAATTACATTTTGCAGATACTTAAAGCATTTGAGAAGAGAAAGACCCTAGTCTTGTACTAAAAAAATGTCTTTCTGCCAAGAAAATAAAATACAACAACTCAGAACTTAAGTACTATAAAAAACTTAACCTCTCCTTCTTTCCATTCTTTCGAAATACACTTTTTTCCAACACCATCTCGATTGGTATTATTGTCAACAATGTCTCATTCGCCATGGGGGTTATTCTTGATCAGAATTAGAACTTTGTGACATGTGCTCTTTTTGTTCCCATTATTCCATCATATTTCAGTATCAACATTCCTTCTGCACTAGGAGCATGAGTTTTCTATATATCTTTCGATAACAACATATGTTGTGAATTTGAAAATGGAATTTGGATTTTCATATCATCTTTAGAGAGGAGGTATTCCTTGATCTCCTATTTCGAGAAAATGGGTTCATATGGCTGCCAACATTGGGATTTGTGAACTTTCCGCTTTTCCCTTTTTGGAAGTCTTTTTTGGATTGTTGGCACAAATCCTATAAATTCCCTATTTGAAAACATGTATGACATCCAATGACCATGTTTTCATAATCTCGAGTTTGGATCCATCGTAAATACTTATGATTAAACAAAATACGATATGGTAGACCTTTATTGAAATCTATTTCCACATAGACAAACAAAGGTAAATAATCCTTGTTGTGATCGTTCACTATCCATATTAATCAAATTTTCCAAGTGTATTTCCATTGTCATCAATGACTTTTTGATGCTAGAACGAAAGAGGGAGATGTAGAAACATAACCCACACTGGAATTTTTGTTACATCCATATTAGAGGGATCAAAATTCAAAAAACATGGAGTGAGGAAGAGCCTTGCTCATCCCTAAAACCAAGGCCCATCTTCCATACATTTTTCATAATCTTTTGAGGAATCAAACTGTATAATGAAAAATCCTTTTGGAACATAAATAAATATCACAATTTTTTTCTAGGTTGTAAAGTGCCACTAATGCAATTCTCATGACTTTGGCCAAAATATCTTGAATCAAGAGATGGAAGCCCTAGATTTTAGGAATGTGAAGAAAATATTTGCCTCTACATTTTTTATTTCTAAAGCAAGCATTTCATCCATCTTTTCTATAATGTACAATCTCAGAAGAACTTGAGTTTGGATCATTGATATGGGCTCTTTACCATGTGGAACTTCCTTGTAAGAGGCTAAAGAAGAAGGTCCTATGGAACCCATTTCTCTCCTGCATAGTCTCAAGAAAAAAAATAACAAATTCCTAGATATGTTGTATGCACGCACCTCACAAGCATCCAAAAATTATTTTCCCTCATAAATAAGATGTTTAAATATTACATTAATTCCAAGGTGATGTTCGAAGATCTGTTTTAAATCCTTCATCTTGGCTTCCACATGAACCCAACACAATATAGATATTCCATTGAGGGTTTTAACGAAAAATTGAAACCCTTGCATATGTTTTGGGCTTTCTATGTTTTCCATCATTCCCATGGAAGGGATATTTGTAGGGATCTTCTGTAGATGTACTTATTTTTTAGTGTATCTAGATATATTGAGGAGGTGTGACTTTGTAAGAAAATGAAAAGCTCCTAGATTTGTAAATATGAGCTTGAAAATCGAGACAGAGGGATTTGGGCTCTAAAAAACCCAACCAAAGGCTTGAAACAAAAAAAGTAAATACATGTTGCTACATAACCCCAAAAATCACCTAGATCTAACTAGATCTTGTAATGAGTGTCATATAAAGAAAGGATCGGTCACCCTCCTCACCTCTAGTAGGAACCAAAGTGAGAAAATGGTGGCTGAGGGAGGCAGATCCCGTAGGCATGTGGAACTCAGAAAAAAATCGACAAATCACTTCCAGGAGAAAGAAATTTCCTACACAATAAAAAAGTGACTCAAAAGGATGAACTTTCTCATGTTTGAGACCCAGATTACTTTGACCAAACCTTGCATTGAGGGAGAAATTGACTTAAATAATTTCTACTATAACCCTAACAGTAAGCGCCACCATCCTCCAAGAAATTTTTTACAACATTAGTATAACAATGTTACTATTTTTTCATCTTGAAAAAAAAATGTTAAAATATTAATCCCTCGAGTCCCTCAAAATATCAAATTTTATATATTTATAAATATGTATATTATTCCGTATGTTACTTATCATATTTCTAGATGTTACTTATCAATTCTATAATAAATATTAAAATTTTACAAATGTCTTCCATTTAATAAATATGTTTCTACCATAATCAAGACATTTCTGAATTAAATTCATTACCTCCTGAGTTGCTAGATCTTACTAGTTCTCTCTGAATGAGAAACCCTCGGTATTTCACATGACCCCATCATGCCCTCGTTGTTTATTGTGAGTATATTATTTGAACCATGATAGTGGTGATGTTTTGCGTATTAGGAAATGTAGTTAATATACTCAAATATGATTGATATATATATGAATAGATATATATTAAGCATATATTAACTACATACACAATATAAACCCTAATAATACAAAGCATAATAAGATTTATAATATTAAAGTTTATTTCAATTTTAAACTAAGCGAAGTTCAAAATTAATGTAATAACATTATAAAATATTTGAAAATTCACATTTTGATCGTTTTTTCATTCACTTAATATAAAATTAAATTAAAATTTAACTATATAATATATACCAACATGGATATAAAACCATTAATATAAATATTATATATTACATTTGTTGTTCAAGTTAAAAATAGATCAATAAAATAATATATTAATTAGAAGCTCCTTTGCACTACTATAATGCTCCATAGGCCAATATTTCATCTCAGACACAAACAATCTCATCGTAAAAGCTAGCGAGACAAAGAAATAATAGTGATAGTTTTTCAATAACTGAATTGATTTTGATAAGTTTGCAATTTTCTCATTTATTGTTTAATAAGTTTTATAAAAAAAATACTAACTTATTTGGTGAAAAACAAATTTACGATAAAATACCAAAAATCAATATGTATACACTTTTATCTAATCATTTTTTTAAAATTACGGGTGTTGAATATATCTATAAATAAGATATATCTTTTTGTATATGTAGTGACCTATAATTTTATTTTTTAAATCGGAAATCTAATTTTATTTTTGAAATCTGAAATCTAAAATTCAGGTAGGAAGAAATTGTTTTCCTAAATGTCTCTCACCGACCATATTTGTTGTTTTCCCAAATGGCTCTAATTTATTATATTTGTGAAATTTTGTTAATGTTGTTATAACTAGCCTAGATCTATCTTAACTTCGAATCTATCAAGTGCTGAGAGGGATCAAATCTCTCTAGGTGCAAACCTCTTTTTTGAGTGCAAAACTTGAGAAAATGTTTGCACCTAAAGAGATTTGATTCCTCTCGGTGCTTGATAGATCCGGAGTTAAGATGGATCTAGGTTGTTTCAGTCATGTGCAGCCAAGGAAATCTATCGATAATATGAGGAACACATGATTAATTTTATCAATAATATGTAAATACAACTGATATTAATATAACCATTTTAAATATGCTAAATATGTCTCAAATTTATGGATTCATTTTAATTTTAAATTCACTTATTTAATTAATGATGAAAAATGATGAAATAAAATCTTTGAATGCAAAGTGACAATGCAATAATATTGAGTGATAGAAAATGTGAATAATAAGAATGTAGTAAATTACAAATAGCCTTCATTGTGATCAATCTCAAACTATTTTCTTCTATTATTCTTATTGTCACCCTTGTTACTTTTGTCATCTTTTCATCAATTGAAATCATAAATATTTAGCTAGAGTGTTGTATTAAACATCATACCAAGCTCTCTTGCTCTCCAATATTATTAGGTTTAGTTAAGTTATAACACAAAAATAAATCTACATTGTCAATAATTTTTTCTGCTTACACTGAAATCAATGCACACTATTAATCCAATGGCTTTAAAATTAATGTACCATCATACATCTAATTACATAAAATAAAAAATCAACATATACACTAAAATCAATGCCTCTAATGCAATGAATAAAATAATATTAGAAAACAACATCTACACTAAAATCGATGCATCTAATGCAAGTAATAAAATATGATTAGAAATCAACATCTACCCTCAAATCAATGCATCTAGTGCAAGTAAGAAAATAGGATTAGAAACCAACATATACACTAAAATCAATGCATCTAGTGCAAGAAATAAAATAGGATTATAAACTACCATCTACACTGAAATCAATGCATCTAGTGCAAGCAATCAAATAGGATTATAAATCATATATATTGAAATCAATGCATCTAGTGTAAGAAATAAAATATAATTAGAAATTAACATCTACATTGAAATTAATGCATTTAGTGCAAGCAATCAAATAAGATTAGAAATCACCATCTACACTGAAATCAATGCATTTAGTGCAAGCAATCAAATAAGATTAGAAATTATCTACCTTTTAATCAATGCATCTAGTGCAAGTAATCAAATATCATTATAAATCAAAATCTACACTAAAATGAATGCATCTAGTTCAAGCAATCAAATAGGATTAGAAATCACCATCTACATTGCAATCAATGCATCTATTGCAATAAATATTCTTCTCTTTCTCCCCCCTCCATATATATCTATATGTCCCTCTATATATCATTCTTTGTCTCTTTATCTCACCCCCACAAACACACACACTCTCTCACTCCATATTTATCAATCTCTATGTCCGTCCATTCCTGTCTCCATCTATCTCGTCTTTCTCTTCACCTTCCATCTATATCTCTATCTCCCTTTGTATCTCTATATCAACCCCAAAACATACACTCTCTTTCTCCAATCTATCTATTTATCACTCCCTCCTCCTCTCCCTCTCTCTCTCTCTCTCTCTCTCTCTCTCTCTCTTCGCCTTCCCTCCCTCCCTCTCCCCTGCTTATATCTCTCTTCCCTCCCGTTATCCTCTCTCCCTCTCTCTCCATCTTCCTTATCACTCCCTCACTCTCTCTCTGGCTTTCACTCTCTATGTATTTCTTCTTACCTCCCTCTCTCTCCCCGTCCATCTCCATCTCTATTTCCCTACCTCTCTCCACTCTCTCTCTTCCTTTCTCTCCCACCTCTCTCTTTCTCTCTATCTTCACCTTCCAACTTTGTTCATATATGCCTCTCTCTCTCTCTCTCTCTCTCCTTCTCTCCTCCCTTCTCTCTATCTCTCCTTCTTTATCTCCTTATCTCACCCCAAAACATACACACTCTCTCTCCATCTCTCCCTTGTCACTCCCTCTCACTCTCCACTTGTCACTCTATGTATTTATTCCTCCCTCCCTCTCTCCTCATATCTTCCTCCCTCTCTCCTCCTCTCCCTCAAGTCCCCTCTCTCCTCATATCTTCCTCCCTCTCTCCTCCTCTCCCTCAAGTCCCCTCTCTTTTCCTTTCTCTCATACCTCCCTCTCTCTTCCCCCATCTCTCTCTCTCTCTCTCTCTCTCTCTCTCTCTCTCGTTTCCCTACAATCCCCTCACTTCCCCCTCACTCTCTTCCTCTCTCTCAATTCCTCTCTCTCGTCCTTCATCCCTCTCTCTTTCTCGCCTCTGTGTGTGTGTGTGTGTGTGTGTCTCCCTCCCTCTCTTTTCCATCTCTCTCTCTCTCTCTCTCTCTCTCTCTCTCTCTATCTGATCCTCTCTCTTCCTCCATCACTCTATCTCTCTCTCCAACTATGTTATTATATCCCTCCCTTTCTTCTTCTCTCTCCTTCTCTCCCCCCTTTTTCATGACTCCTTCTACGTCTCTTTATCTCACCCCTAAACATAAATACTCTCTCTCCATATCTCCCTTGTCACTCCATCTCTCTCCACTTCTCACTCTCTATGTATTTCTTCTTCTCTCCCTCTCTCCTCTCTCTCTTTCTCTCTAATATTCCCTCCTTCTCCCTCCCTCTCTCATTCTCTCTTTCTCCCACCTCCATATTTATGTCTCCCTCTCCCTCTCTTACCCTTATCTCTCTCTCTCACTCCTTTCCTTCTCTCTCTCTCTTCATCCCTCCTCTCCCCTTTCCTTCAGTTTATCTCCATCTCTCCTTTGTCACTCCCGCTATTTCTCGAGCTCTATCATATGTCTTTGCTCTTCCCTCCCATATATATATATATATATATATATATAAACAAATTTAATGTTGTATTAATATAAAGTTATTAAATTTAATAACATTAATATGAATATTAAATTTAATAAAGATATTAATATTTTAATATTAATGTTTAATAATGTTTTTATTGCATGCTATTATTATTAGTTTGGTCCATAGACTTCATATATAATTAGATGTTGATTTGTACTCTTATTTGATAAAATTTTAATTAATTTGCCTTACACTTTTATACCTATTTTATAAATATAGTGTTTTTCCCATGGTATTAATAATAATTTGTCGCATATTTGGCCCATAGGATTCACCTAAATAAAACCTTTTTTTGAGTTTTTGTAAATACAAAGAGATTTATGGAGTAAATATAAAAAGAGGTTTTATTTATTTACCATACCTATAGCTTATTTATATTTTTATTTATTTACCATAAACTATAGTTTATTTATTTACCATACCTCTCGAATAAGTAGAAAAAGTAGTTTTATTTATTTACCATACCTCTAGTTTATTTATATTTTTATTTCTTTACCATAACTCTTTTTTTAGTTTTCTTAAAACTCTTCATCTTTTAAATTTATATTGTTTAAATTTATTTTAAATTGTTTATTTATATGGTTGTGTAAGTTATTCTTTAAGCCGACATTATTTAGATTTTATTTTTAGTTTTTTTATTTTGGCTTCCTACATGCTTACACTTCGGGGTCATAATGGGCTATAAGACTAATAATATATTTTTTGCATGCTATTAATAATAATTTATTCCATCGTATTTGGGCCATAAACTTCATATATAATTAGATGTTGATTTCTAATCCTATTTGATATATATATATATATTTTATCTACCTTACCTATTTATACCTCTTTTATATTTATTTATTTACCATACATCTTTTATAAATATGGTATTTGGCCCATGGTATTTGTCCCATGGTATTTGGCCCATAGGCTTCACCTAAATAAAACCTTTTTTTGAGTTTTGTAAATATAGAGGTTTATGGAGTAAATATAAAAAAAAAAAAAGTTTTTTATTTATTTACCATACCTTTAATTTATTTACCATACCTCTAGTTTATTTACATTTTTATTTATTTACCATTTCTATTTTTTAGTGTTCGTAAACCTCTTCATATTTTGATAAATTTAATTTTTAATGATTTTTTAATTGTTTATTTATATGGTTTTCTAAATTATTGTTTAAGCCAACATTATTGAGATTTTATTTTCAAAATTTTCTTTAGTTTTTGTTATTTTGGTTTCCTACATACTTACACATAGGGGTCATACTGAGTTGTAGAATGCTCCTCTCTTGACGCAATAATGTTTTTTTTTTGCGTGCTATTAATAATAATTTATTCCATGGTATTTGGGCCATAGACTTCATATATAATTAGATGTTGATTTCTAATCCTATTTGATATATTTTTATTTATCTACCTTATCTATTTATACCTCTTTTATATTTATTTATTTACCCTACCTCTTTTATGAATATGGTATTTGGCCCATGGTATTTGGCCCATAGGCTTCACCTAAATAAAACCTTTTTTTGAGTTTTGTAAATATAGAGGTTTATGGAGTAAATATTAAAAGAAGTTTTATTTATTTGTCATACTTTTAATTTATTTACCATACCTCTAGTTTATTTATATTTTTATTTATTGACCATTTCATTTTTTTAGTGTTTGTAAACCTTTTCATATTTTGATAAATTTAATTTTTAATAACTTTTTAAATGTTTATTTATATGGTTTTCTAAATTATTGTTTCAGCCGACATTATCGAAATTTTATTTTTAAAATTTTCCTTAGTTTTTGTTATTTTAGCTTTCAACATACTTACACATAGGGATCACATTGCACTGTAGAATACACCTCTCGACGCAATCAACCACATTTAAACCATGAGAGTGACGATGTCCTTCCTACATAAATGATAATTTCCTATCCTTATAATTCTACTCACAAAATTTTCACTGCCCTCGGTTCACTAAATTAGCAATACGAATGCATTAAGTGAAGATTAGATTTTGCCTCGATGCATTTTTAGTAGCACAACCTTGTATTGTCCTTTAATAGATAAACTTCTAACATGTTTTTTCAAAAGGATCGATTATATTGTCACCATGTATCATCTCAAACATAATATTATTTTGATATAGGATGAGTTTAAATAATTTTTTTAATAATTATTATTAAAATTAGTTTTTGTAGTGGCTGGTAAAACGATAATTTTACATTGTTTAAATTACCGTTAAAATGTATAAGTAATTTCAACATCTTGAAAAGTTTTTAGCCATTTATTTGATAATATAATTAAAATGTACAATTCAATAATATTTCTAAGATTTTATTTTTATTTTAAATAATTATAATGAAAATGATATATAAAAAATATAAAATATTTAGATTATTTATTTTATTAATTTTTAAATAATTATTAATATAATTAAAATGCACAATTCAATAATATCTCTAATATAATTAAAATGTACAATTCAATAATATTTCTAAGATTTTATTTTTATTTTAAATAATTATAATGAAAATGATATATAAAAAATATAAAATATTTAGATTATTTATTTTATTGATTTTTAAATAATTTGACTGTATACGTATATAATTCAATTTCATGTGGAGGAAGGTTTGTTGACTCTTATTTTTTTTACATTAATTCACTGTAAAGATAAATTTTGGAAATATCCTTCCCCTGAGTCGATGATCAACAACAGGCGTTAATGGAGCCCGAACCTTCGAACAAAAATATTAACAATTATTTTATAATATTGAGTCGTCTGTTCTTTTGTCTCATCGTGCAATCTGTCATAACAATAATCTTTTCAACTCTTCCGGCACGCCATAAGATTTCTAGGTTTACGTTTCATTTTTAGTTTCCTTTCAATTTACAAATTTTAATTTTTCTTTCATCTCAATGTTCTTTTCAATTCATACGTGATGGAGCCGTTAGGGGAATACACAGTCAATCGCCCTACTGCACACGAAACGAATCAATGGCATCAATCTTCATTTCAATTCATAGGTGATGGATTGGTTAGGGGAATAAGAAGTCAATGGCTCTCCAACACACGAATCGTTGACATGATTTCATTCCTACGCCAAAAAAAGCATCAATAAAGTGAAGAAAGACAGGTTTTTTCACATTGAGCTTTATGAGTGTTAGTATTGGAATATGTAATTTTTATTGGTTTGCAGTGTTGACTTTTTATATAAGGAATTTGTTTCTATATCATACGAGGTAGCTAAATTTAAATATTCCTAGTTTGGTGTGTGGTTGAGATATTTTCTCAACCACCTTATTGTGCGTGCAAGATAGTTTTTCTATCTTGAGACTATACTTCATCTATATATAAATTATCTTGATTAATATAATATAATGTATATATTCAGATTTTATCTTGGTATCAAAGCTCCAGTTCAGAAGCTTGGAGGTTGCCTCCCCACGTTTTTGTTTGCACCAAACACTCATCCTCATCATTTTTGCTTTGACAACGATGCATTGCATTGTATAAGTAATGATGTCGTTACGTCTAGTTCTCCCTGCGAAACCCTTATTTTTCCTTAAGCGAGATGTGATCTGTTTGGGGGAAAATCATTATGTATGTCTAGTTGTTTGAGCTGTAATAATTGACCTATTATTTGCCACACTGCATAAATTAGTGGAGAAATTGCATACACAATTTATATTTGTTATAGAGGAATTCGAGTTCTTTTTCCCTATTGCTTTCCCTTTTTTGTTCTCCCACGCAACAAAAACATGGACTACTGATTGTGACGGAGAAGCGCTCACCTATGGGAGTTGACCATTGAGAATTTGATGAAGCATGGTGGTTGCTATTGTATATGAGCTGCAGATCCAAGTGTGCAGAGGAGCTGCGTGAGGCGAAACAAGTGTGCAGAGGGATGTGGATTGCCTGTAGACTGGTTTGCACGCTGAATCTGTGAGCCCGTGGTGAGAAGAAGTCACCACTTGGTGGTTTAATTGCTGACCATTGTGGTGTGACAAAGGAGCAGTGTTCTGAAATGAGAGCCAACACAAGCATCCAACAAACCTAGAAAAAGCAGCATCGAAAAAACATTGAGGACAACATTTGGGGATGACCAAGTTTGTAAAGTATGATCAATCGAAGATGATATTGAATGAGAAGCTCATCTCCATTTATCAACAACTAGTTTCGTGGAGTCTTGTAGTTTGAATGATCTAAATTCCTTCGTGGCACCAAATTGAGTCTTCTCTAGTCTCTAATTCTGTAGCACTTGCAATGACCTCTAGAGAGATTTGATATAGCTAATAGCCTCATCTACTATGGTGGATTTGTCTGTCTCTTGGTGAAATTGTTTCATCATCACGAACTTTGCCGGCTTCAAAAGCCCTACTGCGGAAGGATTCTATGGAGTCAGCGCAAACAACGAGGAAGAACCCATCGTAAGATTGTGTGTGGTAGCGATTTTGCCCCATTTTTTGCTGTCAGTACATTCCTTATGTTAGTGGGCAGGTGATGGAGACCCTGGGGTTGCTTTTGTGCACTATAGATTCATTGTTGAGGAAGAAATTCCTGTATTCTATGTTTATGAACTTCAGTTACAACAATATGTGCATCCATTTTGTGTTCACTGTATTAACGAGATGGTTTCGGTCGCTTCTGCCGATTGGATTTGGTGCTACTACCTTGGCAACGTTTCGTCCAGTCACAGTGGACTTGAAAACATGGTACATTTTATTGTTTATTGTTGTGTTAGTGAGCACAGACTTGGGCCATCGTTGAATGAGATGGTGTGCGGGATGACCGATTTGGTCTGGTAGTTGAGAAGGAAATCCACCATGCAATGAGATACAGCTTGAGCAATGTTGAGAAGAGTTGTGTCAGTTGAGTTGGTGGGTATAGACGAGTAAATATGAGTTGAAGGTTGAACGCATTGTTGTCGTGGTCTCGTGGCACAACGGTGAAGTGCGGTTCAACATATTTGTTGTAGTGGCTGAGGGCAGTGTGGTGAGCTACCTGGACGTGACCCTGTTGTTGTTTGTATACCAGAGAAGCCTCTGGTGAGCTACGCAGCAACAACGCGGTGAGTTGCAGCTAATGGAAGCATTTTTTTGCAATTTTTGTGGCTAAGGAGGGAGTCAGGGTAAAGATGAAACTAAAAGTTCCAACATATTTTCTTTGATGAAAAAAGTTCTCTTTGTGAATTTTCTTTTGTTTTTTCAAATTGATCCTGATCACCTTAACATGTAAATGCATTCCTGTAAATCTAGTGAAAAATTGTAAAGTTTGTTGTGATATTTAGTGTCTTTGTTGGAATTTTCCATTCCAATAGTAGACAAATTGATTAGAAGGAGTGATTTACTACCAGATATGATGAAGACATGACAGTGAAAATGGCATCAAAGGATTGTGGTTGGAGCTACATCAGAGATTGGAGGATGATCGAGTTTGTGTGTGCTCAGTGTGATCAAGGGAGTAGATTGTGATGGAAACGAGCAAGTTGAAACAAAGTGCCTGAAGTGTCTTTGCTTATGTAGCGAGCAAATAGAAATTCAATTGTTTGTCTGAAAGTTGTTAATCGATTGCTGATATGCATGTTCAATTGCGAGGAGATTCGATCGATAGTGGGTCTTTGTTGTTGCAGCCTGACAGCGAGCATGAGGAGGCATGCTTGGAAGCAGTCACAAGACTTGATATTGTGAATAGGGGAAGTGGCGTTACGCTGCGATGATGAGGAAATGGATGTAGAAACGAGAAATTTGTGTGTAAAATCATCGAATTTTATGCATGTTGACAGTGAATATGTGGGCGATGCAGGATCGTACCGTGGAATCCCAGATTCTCGTTTTGAGAGGGACAATTTGTTATTGTGTCTCTTCGTGTGGCTATGAGTGCCTACGTCTCGATCATCTACAGGGAAAATTTTAAGGATGAAAATTTATCTTAAAGATTAGAAACCTTGGAGAATCTCATTAGTCTTTAATATGAAAACTATAATATTTTTTTTGATATCCTAGTAAAAATATTCAAATTCCTAATGATTTAATCTATAGTCTCTATAAAACGCTAGCGATTTCAAAGGTAAAATAATTTTACACTTTCAAATTTGGGCGATTTTTTTTTGGAAAAAATGGAAGTTCGAAAATCTTTTTTTTTTTTAAATCATTGAAAATTAGCCCACCTATGAATATTAGCCCCTAAATTTTTCCTTGATCATGTGTGTTGGAATGAACTGCATTGAGACCAGTTGAAAAGTCATCGATCCGTTTCCTTATCAGTGGACCCCTCTGAGGTGTCGTTGGAGAAGAATGGTTGTTGTTATGTTCGGTAAATAGTCATCTTTGTGCAGAGCTAGAGAAATTTGATGTTCTTGTTAATCTGAAAATTTTATTTTGTTTCTTGGAATCATGTTTAAAATTATTGACCCATATTGAGCCTAGCTAACTCAATGTAGGTAAAATTATTTTTTTAGAATTTGCGACTCTAACAAATGTCAAGTTAAGCATGGAATACCAAGAATTTATTTGACAAAGACAAAGATGAAAAAGATGCCCAAGGTCTGAACAATGAAAAGAGGAGGTGGAGCAGCAACATCGATTATGATGGACAACTAAGTTGAAATTTTTTTTGTGTGAGTTTTTTGTGAGTTTCTTAAAATAGACTCTTCATGATGAGTCACACAGTTGAATGGGCAACAAGTCTAGGATGGTTTTCTAGTGGTATTTGTATGTACCTGGTAACTCCAATAGTTGGAGTGTGTAATGTAAGCATTATGAAGCCATATGTATCCCTATGAAGTTCATGGTTATCTAAAAACCACTTTGTAATTACAAGTTTGTGGTCAGCTGGAAACCACTTTTTTCACTTTGAAGTGATGGTTTGTGGTGAGCTAGAAACCACATGCGAGCCCTAGTGGCTACAGAGCCTTCGTGGCTACAGTGCTCTGCGTGCACAGAGGAGCTTTCGTGCTCACAACGGAGTAGGCGGTCTGCAGAAATACCTTACTCACAGGAGAAACTTAGTTTCTCAGAGGTTTCAATTTATTGAGCACATTTTGGCGGGGCTTTTCAGATACAGGTACAGGTATGCAGTGATAATGGTTGACAGAACCATGTATGGGAAGGACATCCTACCAGATTAGTGGTTGCAATGGTTGGTACCCATGCATTTTGGTGGATGTTATTTCCTTTATATGGACTTTAGACATATCTTTTATTGGTTCTACACATGGGATTTTCCCGTTTGTGGTGGATCTGAGTCGCAAACACATATTTTTTTGGTTTTGAACATGATATTTTCCCGTTTGTGGTGGATCTGAATCGCAGACACATCGTTTTTTGGTTCTTCACATGATATTTGCCTGTTTGTGGTAAATCTGAGTCACAGACACGTCTTTTGTTATGATTGACCACAACTAGATTTTGTAAATCACTATCTAGACAAGTAGTCATTAAGAGGGTGTTTTGAAATATGTAATTCCTAATTGTCTGCAGCGTTGACTCTCTATGTAAGGAGTTTGTTCCTATATCATAGAACGTCAAACTCCTATATCATATAACGTCGCTAAATCTAAATATTCTTAGTTTGGTGTGTGGTTGAGATTGAGATATTCTCTCAACCACCTTTTGTATGTCAAAGATAGTTTTCCTATCTTGAAACTATACTTCATGTATATATATAATCTTTTTGATTAATATAATATAGTTTTAATAAAAAAATAGAATTAATATTATTATATTAATCAAAAAATAGAATTAATATTTAAACATAGGGCGCTCAAGCACGATCCACATTCCACATTGGTAAAGCTCATTGGCCAAGGGTCCACGGTGATTCATATTAAAATCGTTCTAACATGTCTCAATTCATACCATTTTTTTCTCCAATTTTGCTATGATTATGTTTGTGTCTTCCCTAATATTCATTTTTACACTACATGAATATGTTTGTTGTACTAGATATTATCATTATGATTCTATGAATTACGCTCATTTATGTTCCCATTTTAATTTTTTGATTCGATTTCGGCTACAAAATGGAGTATAGAGGTTCTTATACCTTCTCCTTTTCTTCTTATATCATCATGATCATCGATTTTTATAACTTGTAGGGGAAATTTGATTTGTTATGATGTAAAATGATTAAGGTTGTTTCTATATGCCTCGTGTTCGTAACTACTGATTACTATAAGGGTTTCCCCACTCTCATGAAACATGGGTTTGACTTGTACGTATCTCGGTTTATTTTCTAACATTAATCCGCTACTTATTATAAGAAAATGAGGTATTTACCCTTCCCACGTTCTCACCTTACGGAGCCATGTTGGCTCTTATGAACCATATTTATTTGAAAACTTCACTATATCCAAAATTGGGGCCCTAACTATAACCCTACATATACATCCCCGACTATATTTCTTTGTATACAATTCATTCCACTCATTAAATGGGGTTGTAGGCTCATACCGATATGCTACGCTTATGCAAATATGTTTGTTAATACAATCTCTTCCCCTTCCTAATTACATGTACATAAGCCATAACAGTGAAACCATCCCCTTCCTAATTACATGAACATAAGCCATAACAGTGAAACCATGGTCAATTAACAAAATGATTTTAAAATTATAAAGGACTTTATATGTCCTTAGCTATCCTTTACCCATGGTAATGTTATAAATTTTATTTTATGTTTTTTTTGCATGTCATTTCAGTAGACAAGGCGATATATCTTGTATAGTTACTCGTGCTAAGGTATGCTTGCTTACTATGAGCAACATATGTTCATGTCTATATTATTTCGCCTACAGGTGTCTCCACGTGATGGAATACCTCATACTCCATACAAAATTTTTATTCATAACTTGTAAATATATGTGGCTTGACATTTAACTTGGAAACTCACATGGTAGCATAATTAATATATATACCCCACTATGAATTTTAATGAGACTAGAATGTTTGTTGGGTTGTACGCTACACACCTGGTGATCTTACAATGCTTATGGTCAAGAAGTTCACATGAACTCCATGTGAACGCTAATAATTTACAAAAATCAATGGAGAGGATCTCTCTTGCCCCAACCAAGGGTGATAATTTCGCGCGAAATAACCCTAACCATGTTTTTCGAAGCTTGTAATTTCATTTCTATCTTTCTTTCTTGGCCGCGCCATAGAGGAACTCTAGTACTGAGGGTGTGTCTACACCTGTGGTGTTGTCTAATAGTAACCCGTCTTCTCTTCCACCTGTAAGACTCAGAGTTCCTCGCCTTTAACACTAAAATGACTTACCTTTACAAACGTATTGGTAAGAATTTTTGTTTTTTTTCTCTGATTCTACCATTTCTAGTCCAGCTCATATTTACTAGGATTAGTCCAAATTCTCAATGATTTAGTTAACCCACATAGGTCATCTTATCATCCATCATTTTAGTGGTATCAAGTCGGTGCCTCTCATTCATTTCTACTGTCGGAGAGTTTCAAATCAAAATAATTTTCCTGCTACTCCTTAAGGTAAATCTTTTGTGTTTCTCTTCGCTTCTTCTAGTGTACATTTATTACACCTTCTCTGTATGTATATTAATCTCCAGATTTAGGATGTAGCTGTAGGTTTTCTTCTACTTTCCGTGAATGGAAAAATGAACAATATCGTCTTCCCTCCTTTGTGAATATAAAATGCACGTTCAGAGGGTTGAGCCTGAAATATTTCGGTTATAGTGCACCAATATATGTTGATTTTTTTAATTTTTAATTTCGTGCATGGACAATAATTGAAAATTTTAGAAGTTTATTCTGCAACTACAAAATGTATCATATTGATTAAAATACCTTTTATAATAAGAAACCGTATACGAGCACGAGTGTGCTCCTATTCGGTAACTCTACTAATGTGTGTGCCTTATTAGTCGTTGCTTAAAGGGCCTGCACGAACTCTCGTAATCGAAATGCTTTGGGATTTGAAGTAGCGAAAAAATTCAGATGCATAAATTGAAACTAGTCAAAGGTTTTTTACATGTTTTTTTCACTTTTTGCTAAGCTTATTAAATACTATCGAAGGTTTTAGCTAACCAATCAAAACCTTCAAAATATTTGAGATCTTATTTGGCCTTTTGTTGTCTAACTCATTTTCATATTCTGAGTAATGCTATTTTTAAAACCTTTAAAAGTAAATATCTGCATTAAAGAGCATTAAAACAATTTAAACATTTTCTACTATATACATGCATTCTGTCCACCTGTCATTATTTCCGAGTGCTTAGTCATTATCTCTAAGTCCTGGTACACGTGCTTCTTCTTCTTCTTTTTTTGGGTGTTATACTCCTACGTGGCCACGTTTTTCCCGCCGCTTCATACTAATTACCTATATAACATTCTCCCATCATTATTTCTGAGTGCCTAGTCATTATCTCTGAGTCCTCGTACATGTGCTTCTTTTCTTTTTGTTCTTTGGCGTTGTACTCCTAAGCGGCCACGTTTTTCCCACATCTTCAGAATAATACTTTATATAACATCCTCCCAGGGATCAGACTTCATTATATTTTTGTGACATCTTGTTAGGGGTCAGGATTCATTAGAGTTTTGTGGAACCCATAATGCTTCATTAGAGTTTTGTGACATCCTAGATTCATTAGTGTTGTGGAACCCATAATGCTTATAATCAGTTCAACTGCACTTTTCCTACACATTGAATGGTACGGTACAATTCTTTGTTAAAAATTATGAACTGCTCAAAATTATTACTATTACCCTTTCTTCCATTCTGTCAATTCTGTGTAGAGATAAGGAAATATATTTTTTATCGGTGTTATTCATCCATAAAATATCCATATTACATTAGATGTAAACTTCAATTTTGCAATTTTTTGGGTTCGAAGATCAATTTTCACTGCTGAATTTAGATCATCATGTCAAAGCATGAGTACGAAGCATGAGTATGCATGCAGTTATTTCTGGAGTTGTAAACCCTGCTTTTATGCTTAAAAAATATTAAATTTTCCTAATAAAATAGAAAATTAGAAACTTATTAATTAGAGGCCAAATTATTACAACTTCAAGGTTTTTCTGGTTAAAGTACATGTTTTTCTAGTTAATAAACAGGCTAGGCTATCGTGCTAAATGATTACACTTTCATGTTTTCTTATTAAAGTAAATAGGCCAAGGCTATAGTGCTAAATTATTACTCCATGTTTTTCTGGGTTAAATTATTACTCGGTTAAATTATTACTACATGGTGTTCTCGGTTAAAGTAAATGGACTTTTCTAAGTTATTACACTTTTATGGTTTCTTATTACAGTAAATAGGCTAAGGCTATAGTGCTAAATTATTACTCCATGTTTTTCTGGGTTAAATTATTATTGCATGATGTTCTGGGTTAAAGAAAATGGGTTAAAGAAAATGGACTAGGGCTGTAAAAAACTTGTTACCACAATTACTTCTTATTTTTCTTTTTCAAATTTAAAGGTTGAAAGTGATTTTTGTTTTTCATTTTAATTTTTTTGCAGTGATTTTCTTTTTGAAGATAAGTTGAAAACAAGTTTGTTGCTACTAGAGTTTAAAGAACATAGACAATTGGATTTCACCATTTAAAGAACATGGACAATTGGATTTCACCATTCAATCAAATGTAAAACTGAATTTTGCTAGATTTAAGTGGAAAAACACCAATAACACATCGTTAAAAGATGTAAGGATTATACTTATGCTCCTTGTCTCCTATATATATATAGTAAGGAGACCTTGTTGGAATCATGATTTCCATTACAAAAAAACTTATAGATGTTAGTAAGAGTTAACATTTCCACAAGAGGTGGTTAAGTACATGTCACAAAACACATGGGGAGCACTGTTTTATCCACTATCCAACAATGTCCCACCTCTAGTGCCAGATGGGTGTGATTCAAACTCATACCTTTGGCTCTGATACCACTTCTTGGAATCACAATTTCCATTACACCAAAATCCATAGGTGTTAGTAAACGAATGCATCACCAAAGTTAATGGATCCACGAGAAACAGTTAAAGACATGTAACTAAACACATGGGGAGCACTCGTTATCCAATGTCCAACAGGCCTAGTCTTAGGGTCATCAAATATTATCTTTTGTACATTGTATTAATTGTAAAATGAGTTTCCCCTTTGAACCCGAATGTAATTATAGGTTTCTCATTATTTTTATGGCACAAGGTTCATAATATTTGTTATAAGAGTATACAAACCTAGGGATTTTCTACTTTAAAAAGGTAATCTTGGCATTTTCTCTATAACAATTTGTCTTTTTTTTCCTATGAGGTTTGAAATGGTTAGATTTGGAGCATATTGAGGATAAATTTTGAAAAACATCTAGTTAAAATTTTAGATCCTTATTTTCTGTACTTTCAAAGATATGCTTTGAGGAAGTTAGGTCTGAATGCCTTTGAAATTAGTTTGAAACATAGCAGTTTGGAATTTTTTCTATAATTTTTTTTTTGGATGATTCAAATAGTGAAATTTGGACCATATTGAGATCATATTTTGGGGAAAATTTTGGTTAAAATTTCATGTCTTGGTTTACTATACATTAAGATATATGCTTTGAGGAAGTTAGGGTTCCTGAATGCTAGAGAAATTAGTTTCAAATAGGTTAGTTTGGAAATTTAGCTATAAGTTTTTTTAATGGGAATTTTTAGATAGTAAACTTTGGAAAATGTTGAGGAAATATCTTGGGTAATATCTAATAAAAATTTCATAGTTTAGTTTTCTATCATTACTGACATATTCTACATGGATTTTAGGGTTTGTAAAGAATCCTAAAATCAATTTCATACAAGTGAGCTTGGTATTTTTGGTTTTTTTTTGTGATACCTTAGAACTTGAAATTTTAAGATATATTAGGAGGAATAACGAAGTACCACAAGTAAAATTTCGTAATTATATTTGAATAATTGGACAACCCAAAAGCTATACAAGTTTTCTTTTGGAAAGAGGAAAAAAATTAGCAAGTCTTGGGAAGTTTACCATGACTTTCACTTGGCACGTCAAACTTTGGTAAAACTTGTGTAACTGTAAAGAAGAAACATTGCAATATTACAATTCAAACTTTGAAATGAAAAATGGCTTAAATATCAAATACATATCATGAAAGTGGTCAACTATTCACATATTCTTCAAATTAATGTTTTAAGGTATGTAACTTACAAGTGAAATAAATTTTGATTCAAAGACCATTTTTATTTTCCTGACTAAAATTTGTGATAAAGAGGAGTATATTATTATTATTATTATACATGCCTCCAAAAAGAATCCGAAATTTACTACACTAATTAAACCTCAATATGGCTCATCTATGACTCATGAAGAAACAAAATATTTCAACTACCAGGAAATCAAGTTGGAAAGTTGATTGTCACACTTGAAACAATGAGTTAAATGGAATATTGAACAAAAAAAATGGAGACAAATAAGGAAAAAATAGATAATAAATGAAAAAAATGGAACAAAATATTAAAACAATTATAAATGATAGGTTCCTTAAAATTGATAATGTGTCTTATGGAGCTCGTGAAAATAAAGGTAATATTCAAGTTGAACAACTTGTCAATAATAAGATCTTTTCAAGTGGATTTTACTCTAATTCTGTAGTTACTCGTGATGGTTTTAGTGAGCCCTCGTATTGCACCAAGAGTGCTGCAACTCCCAGGGGCTACCCTAATTTACTTTATCAACCCGGGGTTCATACAAACTTGGAGGCAACAGTGCTATAAACACAGAAAATGCACTATGTTCATGTCATCATATTTTGCTTTACAAAAGGGTGTTATTTCTTAAACTATGATAAGAACTGGAAAGTAAATTACTCAAAGGAAATGACAGAAAGGAAACTAAACTAAATTGCTGAAAAGAAATGACAAGAATGAAACTGATTTAATTTGCAAAAAGGAAATGACAGGAAGGGAACGAATTTAACTTGTTGAAAATAAATGGCAGAAAGGAAACTAATTCTAAACCACACTTAACTTGGAAAATTAGCTAAATGCACTCTAATTATCCTATATTCTATCTAACATGCTTCTATCCATGCAATTAAACTATCCATGACTTAATTCTACTTGAAAAGGGGTTGATTTGCAGCTTGGAGGGAAGGAAAGGGATAAAGTGGCGAAGTGAGAGATTAGCGCATGAAACAGGGATTAGAAATGGAAAGCGGTGGTTAAAACCTTATGAAACCTTATAATATGGCAGAAATGGCATTTGAGCAAAAATGAATGGAAATATATGATGGCAAAGATACGATGGAGGCAAAAGTTGCGATATGTGATATTGCAATTACAACTTCGCAAAATAGGGGCGGTAAGCGTTAAGGATAGAAATAAGAAATGTGATTTGCGATGTGGTAAGTTGTGCAAAGTGAAAAGTATGACAAGTGACGTGGTGGAGTTATCTCATCGGTGGAAAGAGCAATAAGTGTTATGCGAAAAAGGCAAATGGTGCGATTTCACAATATCGCAATTGTTAGTCAGAGCGGTGAGTGCGAATGGAACAATATAAATGATGCAAAGTGCAATGAGGTAAGTTTTGCGAAGTGCGATTTGCTATGGGCGACGTGGCAGTGGGACCGGCAGCGGAGCATGATCGCAATATCGCAAACGGAAAGGACAAGCGGTAAGAGTTAAAGGGGAAAGGGAAAAGTTGTGATTTGCAAAGTGTGATGTACGGTAGCAGGAATTTTGAGGAGGAAGGTGGAGGTCAAGTTTTCGATGGTTTTCAAGCATTTTTACGTTAGAACGAGTTTGATGATGGTGACCGATAGAACAAAGGAATAAGGAAGGCAATCGGTGAAGGAGAGAAGTAAGTCTTCAAGGAAAAAGGTAAGAGTTAAGAAGAACAATTGCGATGTATAGTGGCAGGAGACTTGAGGAGAAAAGGCAGAGGTTGAGTTTTCGGTGGTTTTGAATGGTTTTTCACGAGTTTTGCATAAAAAGTGCAAGGAAGCCGTGAACAAAAAAAACAAAGAAATAAGGCTTTTAAGGGCTTAAGTGCGTTAGGTAAAGAAAAGGTAAGTACATGGTTAAGATGAGAAGAAAAGGAGGGGAATGGAGGTGTAAGAGCAGTGTTCAGAAGTGAGACACGCCTATGCGTTCATGCACGGGAAACAGATAGAAATGTCGGATGAAACAATGAAAGAAAGGCTTGGACATGGTAATACAAATTCTTCCCAAAAATCAAATAGAAAGCAATTTTGGCCTATGGGAAGGTCTGTCCTACTCGAAATATATTGATAGAGATGAGAGGGAGAGACTTGACCACAATTTTTGGAGTTTTTCCTCTATTTTACTAGGGATAAGCAATTAAAAACTACACTAGCACAAAAACTAAATAGAAATGAAACTTATCAGAAGTAGATCTAACTTAAATGGCAGAAGAAAAGCTATCTAAATGACATAAAGGAAAAGATAGTAACAATAGAGAAGTTGAGGCACATGGATTGGGCCCTAACCCATGAGCCTATCCCTCTGAAACTTAAATCAGTCGTATGAAATCAATATGCTCATTTCATAAAAGAATAACATCATACATCTATGAGGGTTTGATCAATGAACAAAACAAAAATCTCAAGAGGTCACAACAATAGTTCTGAATGGAATTGAGACTAGAACAAAATAACTCTTTCTAGCTCTAGCTCTGCTCTATTTATTATATAGGGTAGCTACCAACAGCTCCCTAAAAAATGGTAATTGATTCCACTTGACTCTCAGTGAACAAGGATTGGGTGCACTCCTCTTTGAGTTGCTTGGTTGCCTCTGGAATTTGAATTGTTGGAGAGAATTCTTGGAGATCCTTTGGCTGCTTTTGGAATTCGAATTGCTGGAGAGAATATCTGGGATCCTTCGGCTGCCTTTGAGGGTGGACAATCCTCCTATAATTCCTCTTTGTTGTCTCCTACGAGTCTTTATAATAAAATCCTTATAAAAATGATTATTAAGTCATGATTTTCTGCACTCAACCTTATATTAGGCACTCAAAGTACATTAGCCTAAATCACCACCTATACTAGTATCATAAAACCAAACAATAATAAAAACGCAAGAAAAAGAGATCTAAGAAGGAAAAAAGTGACTATTAACCCCTCCAAATATGTCTAATGATGGAGCTCATCATCACCCCCCTACTAAATGGTTTCTAATCCTCTAAGAAACTAATCATTCTCCTGCATTTCCTTTAAGGCTCTAACAGCTCGCCTGATTTACCGAGGAAGAAGTGTGGGAGCTTCCCCAAGGGGGTAAAAACCATTACTCTTTTCTGCATTCTCCCATTCTCTATCTTGTGAATCTGTCTTCTCTTCATCAGTCAGCCCCAGTAGTAAATGTGGGTTGAGCTTTAGTCCCAACCATTGGATCTTTTTGGCCTGCATGGCCCTCTTGTATAATGGTGCCCTTTCCAATGCACCCCTTAGTCTTTCTAGAGTATGGTACTCCCTATTCTTCAGGCTATGAGGGAGGTTGTTCCATCTCCTCTGGCTGGCCATAATTCACTCCTCTTCTATTTGCATAGAAACATCATCAAAGTGGCCTATCACCTAATTTTGAGTCTGAATGTAGCTTTCCACCAGTACTGACATCAAGAAAATCCTTCAGCGCTCAAAGCAGTACAAGATAGGTGACTGGTACCTATATCAAAACCAAATAGAGATCAGAATATATGGATGTGAATTATGCCCTTTTAAGTTGCCCAAATATGTCCCAATGAGACTCTTTGCATTAGAATATTTTAGGCAGATGAATAATTCAGATATAGTTTATTTCTGCAATGCAAAGAAAAAGGCTCAACTCAGGATCAAAAGCCAGTTAGGTCCCTTTATTTGTAACTCTAGGGAAGCTGAAAGAGAAGCCGAAAGAATTTTAGAAGACTATCTCAGACTACAAAAGAGTTTCTACTGGGTGCCTTATGATCCAAACAACTTTATCTGTGACAGAAGAATGAAAAATAAACTATCACAATACATCCATCAAAGAATCCCAGAAATAGAAAAATATGCTAATATGGATGAATGGGTGGAAGGGACACTGGTTGAAAAAGATAGTGAGCAGGTCAATGTTGAAAATGTAATGACAAGTCTTGAAAGGATACTTGACCTAGACTCTTTTGGGCAGGTGCAGATACTAGGATCTTCTTCAGCAGGGACTTCACTACGAAAATTGCAGGAGATTAGTACAGTGGCAGTAGAATCTAAAGGAAAGGAGAAGGAGCCTGATATACAAGTAATTGAAAAATTCACAATGAAAAAACAGCGTCAGACTTCTAAAGGACAGGAGCAAGTACAGATTCCTCCTACTCAGGTCAATGAGCCAGAAATTTCAATTTTACAAACTCCCCTGAATGTAGAAAAAGGCAAAAAGAGAGAGGCTGAAGCAGATACTCCTATTGGTGGCTCCTCTAAACAGCAAAGTGTTAAAAGGTATAAATTAACCCCTCTTCCAGAAGTTGAATCAGTTCAGGAAATCCCTGATAGCCAGGGAAGAGAAGACAGTCAGAAAACAGGTACAGGTAGTGGGACATCCACTAATTTTCAAAGAAAGGAACTACAGAGGCAAAAAAGTGCAGATATATCTTCTTTCAAACCTCCAGTAAAAGATGCCTAGGACATCAAAAGAACATTCATCAATATAAAGGCCAAGAATGAACCACTTAGACTTCAAGTGTACAACCAATATTTGAAAATGGCTCCGAAAAATCAAGAAAGATTGATGTCAGCCTATGACATCCAACAGGGTAAGATGATAATGAGCCACTGCAACCCCAAGGTGCAGCAGCCTCAAACAACTGCAGATTACATTAAAACTAATTTTGAAGTCTTAGCAAAGGATATCCATCCTTTAGATCAAATTTAGCTACACAAGCAAACAGGTGAGATGATTTATTCTACTCTGATGGATAAATCAATGATGGCCCATAAATTGCAGGATTCTTTGGATAACACTAATACACAGTTGCAGCTTGAAAAAGCCTCCTCCCAGGCTAAGGATAATAGAATCAAAACTTTGGAGGAAATAATCATTAATTTGGGTCATAATCCTAAAGATGTGAAAGGTATTGAAGCTTTAATCAAGAAGAAAGATGATGATATTGCAGCTATGAGAAAACAATTGAAATTACCAGCCTCGAGACATCCACAGACTGCAGAAATCTTCAAACAAAGTTCTGAGGAAGAACTAATGGATTTTCTCTTAAAATTGAATGAGCAACTTAATGCAACTGAAAAAGAGCTTGAGAATGCATTGAAAGATAAGCAGGCGAACATTCTAATATCTACAGCAGGAGTAGTGGCAGGTACAACAACAGGTCAGCCAACAAAGTTGTCACAGGGAAACACTTCAAATTTGAACACTGAAGAGTTAACAAAGTCAATGGAAGAAATGAAACTTCAGGCCATAGAGCTCTTCAAAACAAAGGAACAATTGGCCACTCTAAAACACAAATATGATCTTTCAAAAATGAGTGTTGCTAATAAAACAAAAGAAGTGAACCAATTAGAAAAAACAGTGAGAGCATTGGAAAAGGATCTCACATTGGAGAAACCTTTAAGAGAAATAAAGCAAATTCTTTGGGATAACATCATCCAATCAACAAAGGACGTCTGGTCCTCAATTCAAATAATGGATGAATAGAATGACTTAGTTAAATTGGCTCTGGATGAGATTGAGAGAGCAAGAGAAGAGTTGGGAAATAAGCCAAAAGAAGCCAATAGACTTATACATTTTTTGAATACTCAGACTAAGGATCAACTTGCAGAACTTGGTATTCAGGACAAGACCGGAACAATTTTGGAAATAAAGAGATTTTTTACTAAAATATTTCTGGTATAGAATTTAGAACGAAGGTGCTCAGATATGCAAGAAGAAATCATTGCCTTCAGAGAAAGAATGAATATTTTGTTAAACAGAAAATTTCCCAGTCCTATGGTTTCATAGGATAAGCTAATGGACCTTGATAGTTATATTGAAAACTGGACAAATATGCTGGCAATCAGGCCAGTTCTTCAACCAGTTCATCAACAGCTGCATTGCCTACAGGAAGAAACCTTCATGACAGATTAGAAAATCTATTTTATCTTGAACATGAAGTAAAGCATCTATTCCCAGTTCAGCCTAATTTCTACAGATATACTGAGGCTGATGAAACTCTTAGAAAACTTCAAAGGACCAGAATACCTGAGCCTCAATGGTGGAAAGAAATGTTGGAACTTTTGTAAATTATTCTTACCTAGATTTTTGATCATGTACTACAGTTAGTCATAGTAAAGAAGGATAAAATGATGAATAAGGGTCAAAATGTATCAGAGCAGTTAAAGAGTATCAATTAAATGGACCAGCCAGCACAGAATTACTGAAGAAGACAACAATGAGCCAAAGCATAGGGCCTGCCTCCAACACATTCTTAAAATAAGGAAACAACACAACATCAGTTATCATTCTTTCTTATCTATGAGACCATCTGTCTCTATTTTATTGTAATTCATTTGTGAGTCATCCTAGATAATATCTCAAGTTGTTATGAGATATTTTTTGTAACTTTTTGTATAAATACTCCCTCAATTGGAGTATTGAGGGTGGATTCTTAGACTTTGCTGTAACATTGAAGATTTTGGAATAAAGTGCTATTGGATAAATTTCTTTGTGTCTAAGCTAGATGATGAATTGAAGTGAAAGACTTTTTACAGGATTCATGTGTCAGACTACGGATCAATAAGTCATCATTCCCTTGTGTTTAAAGTTTTTATATCTGTTTATTATATCACTATGTTTCATTTCCGAATGACTAATGAAAAAGAATAAATCAGAAGGTACTTAAGTGTAATCTGATTTCAATCATTTTTATTCTAAATGTTTTCTTCTAAACTGGTTTTAAACAGTGAATTCTTAATTGCTCCTGTTTTTCTAGTTTAAACATCTTGGTTATTTAATAAAGAATTCTTAATTTCTCTTTGTTAATAATCACACAATTTTCCCTCTTATGAACATGTTGAAAGATTCTTAATTGCCTTTCATCCATTCTAAATCCATTCCATTCACTTTAAATCTAAAATTTTTCTCTGTTTGACTATCTTGCCCTGTAAAACCATCTTTTGTCTAGAAACTTAATTTGGTGAAGCCATCTCTTTGACTCCATAGCCCAATGGCCTGAACTACTCAATCTTGCCCTCAGTTATCGAATTCCACCACTTAAACTCAAACAAAACCCCTGGACTTTATAACTAGCCTAATACCTTCTAAAACAAAGATAAATTTTACAGAGAGAGCCCTCTCTGGGTACAGATTGGCTAGATTCTGTACCTAAAAGATTGGTTTGTGGTTACCTCGGACCCCTTTCCTCTTTTCTACAACTTCAAGGAAAACCTGAGTGATAAAAATAGTTATGAGGCAAAATAGGGAAAACAAGTGTAGGAAAAATGTACAAAACTAGCACCCAACAATGCCCCCTCACTTCTTTTCTTTCCTTTCAATGAACAATTTTCTTGTTTCCTTCAATCCCTAGTGTTGTTCTATCAAGATAAAACATTAATTCGAAACTTATAATGACCTAATACACTTAGAAATCATTGTAATACCTCAGTTTAGTCTCAAAGAATACCCTCAAATGAAGGGAAAAGGCCTCATAACCTCAACTAATAAATCTCACTCAATTTGCCTTAATTCAAAAATAGAAGTGTACCCTGGTATCGATAAGTTGGATTTGTAGCCTCTATATTGATTCACTATGAGAGTAAAACCCTTTCTCTCTTTCTTTTCCATGTCCACTAGCTCTAAGCTCTTTCTCTTTTCGCTTCCTAGGGTTAACTCATCACAACACCTAAGGTTTCATTCTCAGGATAGCATCCTTGTGCCCTATTTCAACTACTTTAGTTAGACATTAACCATCGCTTCAATCACCAACACTAGGTTAAAACCTATCCATTGTCTTTTTAGTGAGATGACACATTTGTTTGGACAAATATACAACCATAATTTTCATGATTGTGATCGCAGGGACCACAATGTCTTGGCCACTATTTTCCAACATTCCTTTTATTTTACCTCAAAAGCATGTTACCTTTGGTTGAGCTAAACCAAAAAGAGTAGAATAGTATATAGGAATGAATAACTGTCAACACACACCTCTTACTTCCCTAGATTTGACATCATGAGATAATCTGTATAATGCATGCATGTTTTTTAATTGGATATGTAGGAAAATTATGTATGTGTCCAAAATATGGGCCTGCCAAGCCCTAGTTGTCGAGACCTCAGACGAATAAATACCTACCAACACACTTGATCCTAAGATCTAGGATACTCCATGTTACATCAACAAATATACATCATACTCATGGCTAGAAATGTATAGGTTTTTTCAAATAAAAAACCCACCTTTAGATGAACCAAACTCAAAAGTGTAGAAGGATAATAAGAGGTATTGGTTGCAAAAATTCATTGCACATCCCTCCATATTTACTTGTGTAAAGTTAGTTTAATTTATAGTAAATCATGAAGGAATCCATGATAATGGATATTCATGGGAATCATATTTCCTCATTCAATGCCTCTAACGCTAGGATGCATTACAAGCTCCCCTAGATGAGGACTAGTTGTTAGGCTTAAAGATATTTCAAAAAGAGATCCTGAAGATGAGGTCGACCAATAGAGGAACCTTTAGGTCCAAGCTAAATAAATAATATCCTACCAAGATTTTTAAAACCCACTTCAAAATATTAGTTTCCATGTTATTCATATTGTATGGTGGCCCAGTGCATAAATTTTTTTGGAAGGATGGATCAAATTAATGTACATTGCAGGATTGAAGGGAAGAATATTAATTTTGGATGATATCCCATATCTCTCCCTAAAGGATAATATTATATAGTATAAAAATTAACATCCAAACTTAGTTATTTATGATCTCATATGTGGTAGAAATCATGTGAGTCAAGCATGTATTCCCAATATTGGGCGAGAATCCAACAATGTAGGAGGAAAAAATGCACATTTATTGTAAAGGTATATAGTAGTCTCATTACATTCAGTCATGCACCAAGATATTCCATCACTTCTTGATCCCATTATATGAACTTTTATTTAATGTTATTTACCCATTTATGTTTGAAGGAGTTAAGAAATTGATGTCCACAAGTGATGATTGGTTTGTGGATTCAGATGGCACATACCTGAGAATATTTGAAGAAACCAAACCTCCTCATCTCCTTTCAAAGTTTGTAACTAATATAAATATACTACATGAGATAGCATATAAATTCTACATAGGGGTAAGTGGAGAACTATCATGGGAGAAGAAGGTTTTTTAGCCACACATGTTAGTAAAATTGAGCTTAGATAAGTTAAAGGAGAAGAAAGAAGCTAAAGAAAAATTTTATGCTTTAACATTATTATACATTTGGGATATGACATTCAACAATTTTGATCCAAACTATATGGTGAAGAATCACCGTAAAGAATGAAAATACAAGTGATATTACTAATGATATATGTTGTATTAAGTGGAGAAGCATAAAATTCCTTGAATTTATTAGAAATTGACTTCAAGATAGGCTATAATTCATATAAAAAAGAAAAGGATAAATTCGAACCTAAAAGATAATATATAGCTAAGAAAGAAGCTACCTAATAGGAGGAAACCAAATTTGTATGAGAGGAAAAGATAAAATAGAAGAAATAATCAACCTATATATCTCATGCGCTTGAGTTAAGGAATAAGGAATAAGAAGAAATGATGAGGAAGAAATAAAGAAAGAGAAAAGAAGAGGAGGAAAGGAGAAAAGGATAAGAAGAAAAATAAATGATAAGAAATCTAGAAGCTAATGCCATACCATAGGAAAAATCTATTAAGGTAAAAAAAAGAATAGGATCATGATGTCCAATAGATTATAGATTCCGAGGGAATTAATTATTTGAACCAGCAAATCCTACCATTAGAAATGCTCACTTGCTAGTTGAAAAACTGGGAAATACACCAACACAAAAGAGAAAAATGGTCAATGTTGAAAGTTTATATGCGATCATGCCATGAATATGATAGTTGAAGACAATGTAAAACTGGATTCACAACCCACATGAGTCCAATGATATATAGTATAGATTTATATCTTATAATAGAAACCAAGACGATCCACTTTCCATGGAATTAACATGCAGAACATTCTCATCTCTATGAATGGAATGTGAAAGGCCTCCTTGAACAAATAAAGAGGAAGGATGACTACATAGCAAAGTTGGAGAAGCAGGTTAAGCTATTGAAATCTAACAATATAAATTTGAGGTAGGAGAGCACTAGCATGGAAGACTACATGCTATGTTGTTTTTGGTGCAAGAGAGTCCCAAATTCTAGTTTTTTGAAGAATATTGCAACCTACAAAAATAGTTAGTGGTTGTTAAAACATGAAAATAAGGATGAAAAAAAATAATAATTAAGAAGCATCCAACTATGAGTGAATGAGCAACTATATTAAATAATAAGACAAAGGAAATGAGCATATACTCATATGAAAAAATATAAATACAAGCTTGGTATGGAATTGGTCTAGTGAATTGATGAAGAGTTATGAATCTTGAACTTTGATAAACTTATAGGTTGCTACAAATAAATTTTCATAAAAAAAAAATTACTAATCTTATAAGGTGCACACCAGTTCATAAGTCTGTATGAATCCCAATTTTACAATTAAATGAGAAGCCATTTCATTGTCTCACAAGGAATTGAAGGATAACTGAAAGGTATTTCAATTATGTAAGGACAACATAAGAGTGGTATGAGCTTGCTATGGTGGCTTATGAGACCCTCTTTATATAAATGCAATCACACCTTACTTCCAACCTAAAATGCTACTCATGTCACTCGTTGTACTTGATTGTAGCTTTATGTAGCATATCATGAATCTATTGTTGGAGGTGTTATATCCATTCCATGAATTTCGTTGCTCTATCTAAGTCATATTCAGAATGAGGGGACATTATCGGTGAATATGTAATGGAAAGTGCTACAATAATTTGGGCCAATGGTGGGAACCCCAAGCACAAATTAAAGGAATATGGCTAAAAGAGTTGTGGAGGGTTATATTATAGCTATGTTGAACATATGGAAGGTCTTGATCCTATGTACATGGATGATTGAAGTTTTACATGTTATAGGTATGCATAATCACCCTATTGACCACTTCTATTTTTCTATCTCTTTAGGGATGAAAGGTAGTTTATTTGGTCAAATTTGTATCCAGTAGAGATCGTAGGTTGGACAAAAAGGAAGCAAGGAAGCTATTGTCCCTATCTAAAATAATGGTATGTGGTATCTCATACTAAACCCAAGCATGCTAAAATAATATTTCAATTATCATTAGAGAAAATTTCAGCTTAAAAGTTCCCATGAAATTTTCATGTAATTTCCATGTCATAATATGTAAAAAAATCAAAATGATTTAAATTTAAAAAGAGGTACACGTAAATATTTTGAAGGGAAAATAAGATAAACTACTTTTTTTAATTGTATTTTTGGCTTATCCCCTTATAGGTTTACTCAAATTTCAAGTTTAGACATTCATTAGATGTGGAATTAAATTCTAAATCCAACAAGTACCCATTATACATACTTTTGAGAATACCCACATTGATAAAATTGCAAATACATTAAAAAACGTGTTGGAACATGTTTTTTTAATGTATCTATATTTTTTTATCAACGTGGGTCTTCTCAAAATTATGCATAATTGGTACTCATTGGATGTGGAATTTAATTCTGCATCTAATGAGAATCCAAACTTGAAATTTGAGTAAACCTATAAGGAGATAAGCCGAAAATACAACTAAAAAATGTAGTTTTCTTATTTTCCCTCCAAAATTCATCTCTTATTTTATTATTTTAGCTACTATTTTTGTATTTTTCCTTAGGAGGCCCCTTTTAGGCTAAAATTTCCTCTAATGGCCTTTAATTATGATACATTTCTTGCACATTTTTGGAATGACCATATTAGAGAATCAATCGAGAATGACAAACAATACACAATCATTGCCATGCCTGGTGGGGGTTAAAACTAACATCTAATCAATAGATATTAAATCTCAAGGATTTTATAGAGCAGTATAGGATTGTAAAACCCCTAATTCTTGATGGATGGTTTAGAAATTGCAAAAAAAGTGCACAACACGATATATTGTTGGACATCCTATTGAAGCTTTGGGCAATAGAAATATTTCTAATGTAATACTATTTTCTTCTCCACATAAAATTTCCCCGCCACCCAACTGTAATGTGCCTCCCATATTATCCAGGCACAATCAATTGAAGGAACAGAAACATGGTGTAGGTAGCACAATAGTGCATCCCCGAGGTTGAAGAGTTGGGTGGCCACAGATATCCACCTAGATCATGCATGAACTTGGAAATTTATCCTTTCTAGGTTGAATGTAGAGTTAGATCAAGAGGAAATATTTAAATAATTAGTTTTGAGCCAAGGAAGGCATGACTAGGCTAATGTGAATAGTTGGACCATTGACTCCCCAAGCTATTGAAAAGATCAAGAAAGGGGATTTTCCCCTTGAAATGAATTTTTTTTTACTATTATACATTTCTCTTGAATAAGGTTGAATTCTAAATATACCTTAAGCTTGAGTAGGCTTGATTTATTGATATATGAATGCATACTTGAAATATTAAAAAATGAAAATTAGTGCATGTAAATATATTAGAATAGTTATCAATTGGGGTTATCTTAGATGTTTGAGTATAATTTTTATTATCTTTGCCACCTAGGTCCAAATCCCCACAAGTGACATGACAAGATATAATATCTTGATGGATATTGTTGTAATGGCGTCAAGCCTTGCGAACTCTGCATGGTAACAAGAACCTCACTCTCGCCCTTGAGCTTAGAGGGAGGAAAAATTATTTACTCTGAAACAAATAAAATTAATTGAACTAGCTGCTAATTAGAATTGTTGTAGCACATGTTTAAATTAATTTATTAAAAATAGATGTTACGGATCTTCATCCCTATACTAATTCCTTAATAATAATTCATTATTAGCTTATTTTTTATAATAATAAGTCTACTAGAACATTGCTTTATCTTATTTCATTATAGTTAGACTCCTTGTCTCCTATATATATACTAAGGATACCTTGTTGGAATCATGATTTCCATTACACCAAAACCCAGAGATGTTAGTAAACAAACACATATCTAGAGTTAACATATCCACAAGAGGCGGTTAAGCACATGCCACAAAACACATGGGGAGCACTGGTTTATCCAATGTCCAACAATCTCCCCCCTAGTGCGAGATGGGTGTGATTCGAGCATGAGACCTTTGGCTCTGATACCACTTGTTGGAATCACAATTGCCATTACACCAAAACCCATAGGTGTTAGTAAACGAGTGCATCATGAAAGTTAATGGATCCATGAGAAACAGTTAAGCACATGTAACAAAACACACGGGGAGCACTGGTTTATCCAATGTGCAACAGACCTAGTCTTAGGGTCATCAAATATTATCTTTTGTACATTGTATTAATTGTAAAATGATTTCCCCCTTTGAAAAAGACTGTAATTATAGGTTTCTCATTATTTTTATGGCAAAAGGTTCATAATATTTGTTATAAGAGCATACAAACCTAGGGTTTGTCTACTTTAAATAGGTAATCTTGGCATTTTCGTTATAACAAATTTTTTTTTTCTATGAGGTTTGAAATGTTGAAATTCAGAATATATTGAGGATAAATTTTGAAAAACATTTGGTTAAAATTTAGATCCTTATTTTCTATACTTTCAAAGATATTCTTTGAGGAAGTTAGGGTTCTTAAATGCCTCTGAAATTAGTTTGGAATATGTCAGTTTGAAATTTTTTCTATAGAAATTTTTTGGGATGATTCAAATAGTGAAATTTGGACCATATTGAGATAATATATTGTGGAATTTTTTGTTAAAATTTCATGTCTTGGTTTACTATACTTTAAGAGATATGCTTTGAGGAATTTAGGGTTCTTGAATGCTCGAGAAATTAGTTTCAAATAGGTTAGTTTGGAAGTTTAGCTATAATTTTTTTTAATGGGACTTTATAGATAGTAAAATTTTGAAAATGTTGAGGAAAGATCTTGGGTAATATCTAATAAAAATTTCATAGTTTAGTTTTCTATAATTTCTGACATATTCTACATGGATTTTAGGTTTTGTAAAGGATCCTAAAATCAATTTCATACAAGTGAGCTTTGTATTTTTGGTTTTTTTTTGTGATAACTTAGATTGTGAAATTTTAAAATATGTTAGGAGGAATGATAAAGTACCACAGGTAAAATTTCATAATTATATTTGTAGAATTGGATAGTTGAAAATCTATATAAGTCTTATTTTGGAAAGAGGAAAAAATTAGCAAGTCTTGGGAAATTTACCATGACTTTCACTTGGCATATCAAATTTTTGTCAAACTTGTATAATTGTAAAGAAGAAACATCACAATATTACAAATCAAACATCAAAATTCAAAAGGGCTCAAATCTCAAATACATATCATGAAAATAGTCAACCATTCACATATTCTTCAAATTAATGTTTTAAGGTATGTAACTGACAAGTGAAATAAATTTTGATTAGAAGATCATTTTTATTTTGGCTGACTAAAATTTGTGATAAAGAGGAGTATATTATTATTATTATTACTACTACTACTATACATGCCTCCAAAAAGAATCCAAAATTGACTACACTAATTAAACCTCAATACGGCTCATATATGACTCATGAAGAAACAAAATATTTCAACTACCAGGAAACCAAGTTGGAAAGTTGGTTGTCACAATTGAAACAATTAGTTAAATGGAATATTGAACAAAAAATGGAGATAAATAAGGAAAAAATAGATAATAAATGAAAAATATGGAACAAAATATTAAAACAATTATAAATGATAGGTTCCTTAAAATTGATAATGTTTCTTAAGGAACTCGTGAAAATGAAGGTAATATTCAAGTTGAAAAACTTGTCAATAATAAGATATTTTAAAGTGGATTTTACTCTAATTGTGGAGCTACTGATGAGGTTTCATACCAGAGTGAACCTTTCCGATGTTGAATCAAATAAATTTGATTGAAATGAGGTGTTTACTTAGGTGCACCAAATAGAATAATATTTTTAATTACATAATATTATGGATGAGAAGCGAATAATTAACATAGAAAATTTGAACTTTGAGATAAAACCCTATCAATGGTATCAATTTATAGTTAAACAGAATCCCCATTCTTATCATTATACATGGGGTCTATTTACAAGAGACTTAGAATCAAAATATACCAAAGATTGGGAACAAGACTATTTCAGTTGATCGACAAGAGTCAAGAAAAATGGTGGTATTGAAGACTATAATTTATAATTTCTAGTTTTTCCCACAAGGATGGATAACATATATGATGAATATTTATTGGAATCTTACATTGGTGGATTAAAAGAAGAAAATAAACATGATTTTTTCCTAAAACAATTAGAAAATGTTATGGAAGCTATGCATTTTTCTTTTCACATTCAAGAAAATAATAAATCTACATGTAATTCTAGCATGGGATCATGCATAGGAATCAAATATCAATTTTGGATTTCATACGAAAACCCTCCCTCAACCTATTAGAATATCATAGACGGAAATGGAGGAAAGAAGAGAAAAAGTACTATGATTTCATTGTAACAACAAATCGTCAAAAGGGCTTGCTTGTGAAGAGCAAAATTGTCTATCTTGGAAAATAACGATGAAAAGGAAATGGAGGTATATGCACAAAGAAACGAGGAAGAACTTCTCAACTTAAAAGAACAGGAAATACAAATGGAATTTTTTCAAAATATTGATCCATGCAAGTGTGAGATATTTTTTCATGCATTGGAAAGTTTTTCAGCTCCTCAAAGCACGAATATGTTGGTTACATTAATAAGAAAGAGTTATAGTTATTATTAACTCGGGTAGTAACCATAAGTTCATTTATAAAAAAATGGTGGAATGCCTCAATTTTTTTTTTTATCGGGTGACAAATTTCCAATCTTTAGTTTCCAAAGGAGGGAGTATTGATTCTGTGGGAAAATTCCACAACTTTAAATTGAGTATTTTGGAGAATATAAATTGGAAAGATTAATGTATGCCATTCCAATGAAGGTGTGGATGTTGTTCTAGGGATTCAATGGTTGAGAAAATTGGGGACAATTATACAAACTATAATGAATTATTCACGAGATATGAATTTGAAGGAGTTCAATATGCACTTAAAGAGCGAGATTATGGACCTTTCAAGACATCAACTCTATTAGAATGGAAACAATACTAAAAATGGGTGGAAATAGAAGTGTGGCTAAATTGTATTCTATCAAAGTTAAGTAATATGATAAAAATATTCCCAACGTATTGAAAATGGCAACAATAAATATTTAAAATGGCATAAAATGGGATTCTAATTTAATTTTCCCTTAATTAAATTAGAAGTAAATTGTAATTCCACATCACATGACAGCTTGTACAAGTTAAATCATTCAGGAAGACTTAGTTATTTTAGGTAATTCGAGTTGAGGGTCAAACTAGAGGCATGTAGAGCATCTCCTACTATTAAGGAGCCCCAATTAACTTTATTTTGAGTTGCAATTAAATAACTTAATTTATTTGAGTTAAAATCAGTTTAACTAGTTCTAACTGATGGAGGAACTCGTAAGAGGTCAAGTGAATTAAATTGTATTTAATTCACATGTAATGATCAATAAAATAATTATTAATTAACTCAAAAATAACTAGTGTATGTCAGTTGTGAGGAATACTAGTTGAGATTGGAGTTAAAGGGAAGTGTACTGTGAGTTGTATAATCAGAAAATTGTAGAGGTGGTGCATGGAGTCAAAGGAAAAGCCTTGATTTATTTCAAAATAATTATTGGGGAATTTCCTTGTTATTAGGGGCGTAATTACCCAAGAAATTGCACAAGGAAATATGGAATCCTGAGGCCAATAAATTTGTGAAGTGTTGAACCAAGCTTGCCTAGGAAATAGTGAGTCAGACAGAGATAATGAAGAGAGATCTCAAGCCTTAGAAAAGCATTGTATTGTTCCAATATTCTTTGGCTTATGAAATATAACAATAGTGGGTTTTTTAGTTGACAATTTACCCAAATAAATATTTTTGTTGTGTGAGTGAAATTCTTTCTCTTTCATGTTCATGTCATTATGCGATCGTAATTGGTTTTCACAATTCGTAGGGTAGATTCAACTATTTTGTTTTAGCATATTACAAATACTAGTTTGAATATACGTGGATTTTCTACATGGTATTAGAACATGAATCACTATAGAAGAGAATAATATGAGTTTGTTTTGAACAGGTGAATCAAATTTGTAGATCCACTCTTAAGGACCAGCAACAGGATCATGATGTCTTTCTTTGGATTGAGACTCGAATATTCCCTTGAGTGTAGTTCAAATTACATATATTGGAGAGATAAGATGGAGGAAGTGTTGGAAGACAACGAGTTGAAGGAATTCATAGACAGTGATATTCCTAAGCCTGCAACAACATATTCTCAAGATCTTGTTGCATGGAAGAAGAACGTAGCAAAGGCAAGAAGGATTCTTTTGGAATGAGTTCGAGATCATATTGTCTTGAACCTCCATGGAAAGAAAACTCCATATGCTATGTGGAAGGCCTTAACATATTTGTTTCAGAATAACAGTGACCAGATGAAGCAAGTGGTGAAGGTAAGCTTAGAAACATCAAATTTGGAGAAGGGTGACACAATACCACAATACTTGACCAAGTTCACCCTATATCGGGATGATATTGGAAGTGTTGGCATTACCATTGCCAAGGATTATTTGGTGAGCCTAGCACTTCTAGTCCTTCCCAAGAGATGGCACAACTTCCAAGATTCGTTAAATGGGAGGGAAAAGCTCCTACAGTGGGAGCAATTACAGCCTGACTTGGTGTAGGAAGAGATTAGGAGGAACACCGGAGATGGGAAATCTTCTGCAGAAGCTGAAGAATACTTTGAATTATTCATGGAAGGAAAGAAAACCAAGGGAAATAATTCCCAAGGTGAAGAGGGCAAGAAATACTTTTCCAACATCAAGTGTTTTCATTGTTCATGATTTCAGGCAATATGCCATGAAATGTCCACAGAAGAAGGAAAGTAAGAAGGAGCGTGTAGTAGCAGCATTAGGTGAAGCTCTAGCTTCATATTTAAAACTTGATTTCACTCTCATTGCATACATGGAAAGAAATGTAATAGAATGCATGTGGTGCCTCGTTACATATAACGGGGAATAGGGTTCTCTTTAGTGACTTGGAGGAGAAAGAACTCAAGAAAAACATAGAGTTTAGAGATGATGGGAGGTAAAGCAGGACATACATCAGCACTATTACATTTCAGAGGGAGTTTGGCTCCCCTATCAGGCTCACGGATATGTGTTTTTGCAAGACTAAAGAATAATCTTGTTTCCGTAGCAGTATTGGAAGACCGTGGTTATGATGTGATTTTTAATAAAGGAAAGGTTTTTCATAGACACATCATCATGGGACGGGTGAAGCAGATTGGTGTGCAATTCAAGTACCTGTAAGCTCTCAAGGTTGAAGAAGCATGTAAAACCTTGAGGAGGAAGGAGAAGGTTAGAGAATTGGTAAGTGAGAGGGAGCATAAATTACCTCTCAACATGCAGCCTCATATAAAGCCTCAAAGAGTTGTGGGGAAACCACAATTGGAGAAGTAGACTGGAGGTTGAGTGGAGACATATAGTTAAGAAGATACCTCCACTAAGGGGGAATTTCAAGCCAAGTGGGCAGACGTAGCACATGCAACCATAAGTGAGAGGTGCGGTGATGTGAAGTAATAGTCCCAAATGTGAAAACATTTGAGTAGGGTCCATTAAGATGTCTTATCTCATGGATCATTACCTTTCTACGAAGGCCCATCATATACAATAGTAAGATGGATTAGTGGCGATTGATGTAGTTAGATGTCATAGTGATGGATGTAGAGAGTAGCAGTAGTCAGATAATAGGGATGGAAAAGCAAAGTTGGTAGCAATGCAAGTGGCACAGTGTAGAGTCAACAGTAGTGCAAATTTTTTAGTAGATAGTGCACTAGCTACTAGCAGTTAGAGACTCTATTGACAGATGCATCATACTGATCATGATTCACATTTGATTTAGTTTGGATTCTTTTTAGCTGCAGAAGTTATAATAGAAACAACATTAGAGAGAAGTGTTGCATGGTGAACATTCCAAAGGTACCAGATTAGGATAGAGTTGAATTCCTTTCTTGTGAGAGGGAGTGTTGAAAATGGCAACAAGAAATATTGAAACTGGCATCAAAGGGGATTCTAATTTAATTTTCCCTTAATTAAATTAGAATTAAATTGTAATTCCACATCACATGAGAGCTTGTACGAGTTATATTTATTTCAGTTAATTCGAGTTGAGGGTCAAACTAGAGGCATGTAGAATGTCTTAATTTTTAGGAGCCTTGGTTGAGTTTATTTTGAGTTGTAATTAATTAACTTAATTTATTTGAGTTAAAATAAGTTTAACTACTTCTAACTGATGGAGGAACTAGTGTGAGGTCAAGTGAATTAAATTATATTTAATTCATATGAAGTGAAAAATAAGATAACTGATCATTCACTCAAAAATAACTCATGCATGTAAGTTCTAAGGAAGATCCAGTTGAGATTGAAGTGAAAGGGAAGTGTGCTATGAGTTTTATAATCAGAAAAATATACAGGTGGTGCACAAAGTGAGAGGAAGTTACTTGATGTATTTCATAATGATTATTGTGGGATTTACTTATTAATAGAGGCATAATTACCCAATAAAATGTGCAAGGAAATTTGGAATCCTGATGTGCCAAGAAATTGGTTAAGTATTGAACCAAGCTTGCCTAGGAATCAACGAGACACGTAGAAATAGTGTAGAGAGATATAAAACCTGAGAGAATAATTGTATTTTTATCATATTCTTTGGCTTATGTAATATACAAATAGCATGGTTTTTAGCCGAGGATTCCCTAGATAAATATTTTTTTTGTGTGATTGAAATTATTTATCTCTCTTTGTTCATGTCATTATGCGATCATAATTGGTTTCCACAATTTGTAAAGTAAATTCAAGTATTTTTTTTTAGTATATTACAAATATCAGTCTGAATCTACATGGATTTTCTACATGGTATCTGTTAGCAATCTAGTAAATTCTCAAGTTGTGGGATTTTGAGTTTTTAGTCAAAGAATACTAGAGGTAACCACAAGCCTACTTCAAACTCTTGGATCTAGCCTTCCTAGGGTTCAGAGAGGGCTCTCTCTTTAAAGTTTAACTTTGTTTTTATTTATAATATTAGGCTAGTTATGAAATTACAATTTGGTTTTGGTTTAAAGGGTTTGGTGGGAAAAAATCACTTGGAGGTAAGATAGAGAGAAATCTACTTGTCCATTGGGCTATGGAGTCTAGATCAAACTAGAAGCACTAGAAATCAAGGCCAAAAAGGTACAAATATATTCAGGGCAAGATAGATAACTCTCAAAGATTTGGGAAAGTGGATTTTTGTGAGGTGGTATGATCAGGATAAAGGGCACTTAAGGATCCTTTGATTCGGAAAATGGAAGTAGAAGGCAGAGGTCAAATAGGAGAAGGAGAAATTAAGGGTTCCTTACACTGGAAATCAGAAGAAAACATTAAAATGGAAACTAGGTAAAGGCAGGGAGCACTTGACTAATCGTGTAGTAATACTCCTAGTTACACATTCAGACAAACCAAACATAAAATGAATGCATGAAACTTAGAAAATGAAACAGTGACAAGTAGGGATTAATTCACTCATCAGCTTATCACAGGGATCCTGAATTATGATGCCAGTCAGCTTTTCCAGTCTGCTACTTCAAATTCAAACACGCAATAGCCTCCAATGTTCAACAAAAATTTCTATAATAAGTCCAGCAATTTTATTCCACACTGAATACTTCTGAAATTGAAGTATTTATACAAAAAGTATTACAAATATCCTAGAAGATTTCTAGGAATAACTTTAGGAAAAGGAAAATATCATTACATAATAAAAGGGACAACTGCTTAACAAATCAGCAAGCTGTCCTCTTTTATCCAAAATAAATAGAACTATTTTGTTAACAAGGAACTTCTGGCTGCCTATGTGTCCTGCTTGTTGGCTGTTAGATATTTTCATGCATTTGACTTACCTTCGCTGATACTCTTTCCTGCCGATAATATTTAACCTGATGCTCTTTAATGTTGATACTCTTTGACCATTAGTTTTACTATTTTACTGCTGTAAAATTATCTTTTAGTAGTAAAAAATCAGCAAACTGTCTTTTCTTTTTATCTTTATTTTGACTGTCTCTAGGTAAATTTTTCACTATTTTTACCTTCTATCTTTACATCAAACCTGTGAAAGTTTTCCACTCTTCTTCTTTTCGAATTTGGACATTTTTTGGCTTCCTGAAGTTTTCATCAGCCTCTGTGTATCTTGCAAAAGTAGGCTTGATGACAAAGAGGTGTTTAATTTCATGCTGTAGAAAGAATAAATCCTCAAAATACTGAAGTAAAACTTTGCCTGTAGGAGTGCCTTGTGATAGTTGCGTGTTTACTTTCTCTTTAGCAAACTCCCTAATATTTTTTTCATAGTCCTTTTGTGGCACAAGTTTCTCATTGAAAACATCTATGTCTGGTAAGCCTCTCTGTCTTAAATTTGTATATTTTACCATAAATATAGTCATGGAAAGGTTTATTGTTTCACACTTTTCTTCAAGATTGTTCATTAAGCTCTTTTTAGTGACACCCTTCCTGATTTTCAAGATTGTCTTTGTCCTGTCTAATATTTTAAATTCTTCAAGTTCCTCCCTGTTCTTGCTATTTAGAAATGTAATGATTTTTAAATCCTGTGCAAGCTTATCAGTCAACTCATCCTTTGTCTTTTGTATCTTTGTTTGGGCTGCTAATAACAATTCTTTCTTCTCATATATAACCTGAATTTAAGGCCATTGATTATGAATGGCTTCAATTATGTTAGTCCAGAGATGATTTTTAATGTATGAGATCTGCTATGTGAAAGTCAATTCTTTTTGTAAATTCTTGAGCTGCTCTCCCAATACAATTTCTTTCTGCTCATGAGTTCTAGCATTGATATGAGTTGTCTTATTTGCACTCTCAATATTTTCAATTATCTTATTCATTCTGTTTATTTCATCTGTCTTTAAAGACATCTCTTCCAAGGCTTTGACAATCTAGCTGGCTTCATCTGTTTGCTGTACATTTGTGGTAGAAGATTTTGTAGCTAAAATGGTGGCTAAAGTCACCGGCACTGCAGTTGCCAGTGGGCCCTTTGGTGCTAATTTCTCTCCTAAATTGGAAGGCACTGCTGTAGTAATCACTGGGATGACTGTAGGAATTGTAGGAATTTTTTTCTCTTTTACAGTCTCTCTTTCTTGGACCAGTTTGTTCTTTTGTGTTTCCATCCCCTTGATTTGTGCTGTCAATTGAAGTATTAGTTTCATCATTTCTTCTTTTTCACTTTGATCTTGGAGGATTTACTTTGTTTTTGGATTCTCACTTTGAGGAAGCTTGAGTTGTTTCCTCAAAGCTGCTATGTCTTCATTCTTTTTCTTGACCAATATTTCTAATGCTTGGATGTTTGAGGGATCATATCCCACCTGTAAAACTAGTTCCTCTAAGGCTTTGATCCTTAGGTCCTTGGCATAAAGTGATGCTTTATCCATCTTCATCTAATCTTGCATATTAAGTATGGTATTTTGAAGTTTATTGGCACTTATTGCTTTGGTTGCCATTGTAGAATACAACATTTCAGAAGTCTGCCTGTGGAACTCAATCTAGTCTGGCTCATGAATATTCTCTATGTCTACCTCAAGGTCCACCTTTTTATAGTCTGATACTGTTTTGGGTGCTAAGGTAGTAGGCTATAAAAATGACATCATCATTTTATTGCTGGAATAGTCAAATGTTGATAACCTATTCTGATTTCCAGGCTTCTGCTTCAGCAATTGAGAATATATTTCTGCCTTTATCTCCTCATTTTTCTGCTTAATTTTCTTATACTTTTCTTTCATGTCCAAGTCTTTTTCCTCAGCTGGCTGTGAGGAAGAAGCTTCCATGCTGTGTTGTTTCTCAAACATCTGTGTGTCATTCTGGTTTACTAGTTTTTCCTTTTGAATTTCCATAAGTGTTTCATTGATTATGGTTGTTTCTATATCATCGTTGGTCACTGGAGCATCTGTCTCATCAATATCAACTATTAATTTCTCCTTATCAACTAAACTGAGCTTAGCCCTGTTGTTATAGATTATTTTAAAATTAGTCTCAATTGTTGTCTCTGTTGTTTAACCTCCTTCTTCCCTGACTCTTTTACTTGATGTTTCTGGCTTCTTGAAAACTTCCAATGCTTGTGTTGTATCTTTTTGGCTTACTGCCTCTATCAAGGTGTTTTCAATCCATTCAATTTCATTGGCAAAATTTTCTATTTCAGGCTTTGACTCATGATAAAGGGTGTTAATTTACATTTGACAATTAGTTTGCTTAAGATCCCTTGTGGATCATAATTCCATGGAAAACTCTCATCAAATCTAAACTCTGATAATTTCTTTGTTATTTCCTTTTCTGCATTTCTGTGGTTGATTATGAATGGCCGAAATTGATTCTTTAACTTAAACTGGGTCTTCTTCTTGGCTGCCATAAAGTTAATTGAATCTGAATTGAGAATTTTTCTAAGATATTCAAGTGCAAAAATTCTCATACATACATGTTTAGGTAACTTTTAGGGTAACAAGTTTGATCCAAAAATTCTTAGTTTTGGATGTTTTTTATAGGGATACCAATCTCCAACTTTGTTCCGCTCTGAAAGCTGCAATATTCTTTTCATTTCTTCACTGATCCTGGGTTGTTCTGATTTGTTTAATATGCTCATTGCTGGATACAAAAACAATTCTGAAAACTCTGAATAAGTGGAATCACTGGATTCTTTTCTCAGTAATGAAGTCCAAAATATAATTGATAGAGGTTTTCCCTCTACATCCATCTTTTTCATAGAAACTGGAAATTTTTCTGCTTGAGATAATAAAAACAAATGGAAAAGGTAAGATGAATATCTAAAAACTCCTTCTGTGGGTAATTTAGTCAGCTGGTAGTGGATGGTATCTGCTATGAAACTAGCATAGTCAAAGATGATCGATGGAGGTTGACTAGGAGACATGGTGGACAAGAAACCAAGAATAGATTCATCAGTATACTCATCCGTAAAATATCCAAGGATAAAAGATAGCATAGAGATAATATGTCTAGAACCTTCGGGAAATTTATTTGTGGAGTATGGAGGATTTATCTTTGGAATATCCACATGAGAAGGCATAAAATTCTGAAAAATCATGAACCTTTTAGGGAAATCTAGGCCAAGGTATAACTGAGTTAAGGCCTCTATAGACAAGGGGACTTCTTGGGGATTAGGTTGTAATTGAAGCATTTGATTAATTGACTGGGTTAATGTAATGGTAAAAAGTATTTATTTTTCTGCATTTACTATAGCCCTTTGATCTGGCTCATAGTATTTTTGACAAAGTCTGATGAGTTCTTGACCAGGATGAGTTAATGGGAGTATATACTTGGGTAAATGGGTTTCCCAAATTGAAATATCATCTTTGTCTAGATATTTTTCATAACACCAGTTGTGTATATCTAGCAAATTAAATTCAATAACAGGGTATGCAATTTTATAGTCAAGATCAGTCAAAGGAATGCTTTCAGTAGCAACCACAGGTGGTCGAAGGGGATTTACTGTTATAGAATATTTGGCAGTGATGGCTGAGGTAGGCTTAGGGGCTTTGGATCCCTAATATTTGGTTACTTTAGATCCTTCAGGTCTATTGGTGTTCTATTTTTTAGGAATTTTAGATAACTACTACAAGATTAGACTATTTGCAAGAGTTTTTATATTAAACTGAGAGGAAACTTAGAAATTTAGGCTAAGGATGGCTTCTTTTGGTCTTTTTTGCTCAACTAGGTTAATTTGAGGATGTAGAACTGGCATAAAATAGAAAACAAGGGTTTTATGAGTTGGTTTGATTGAAAAAATGGGTTTTCAAGGTAATTCAGAGGTTTTAGCCATTTATATCCTTGAATTTGATCCTTAGACTGTGAAATTTGAGCAAATTGGCTTTAAAAAGGCTTGTAATATAAAACAAGGTTTCCTGGGAAAATTTTGCCAGGGTTTGGCCTCTTTTTTGGTATTTTTAGGCATTTTGCTTTAGTGAATCTCTCAATTTAAAGGTTTGGTTCTATTAAAGATGGTTAAAACTGAATTCACAGGCTTGGATTATTAGGAAATACCTTAACAATGCAGGTATTCGTCTCTTGAAAGTTTTGTGGATGATCTTGGTTGATTTTGAGGTCTTTAACAACAACTGGAGCAGTGAATAGCATCTTAGTCGATCTTCAATGGTAGAATTCAGTAAAATACTGAGGTTATGGGCATAAAATGGCAAGCAAGGGCTTGAAAAGGCTTAACAAAGTCAGGAGGAGCTAAGCAGCAGGTTTAAACGCGTAGATTAATAGATTAAAACATTACCCAAAGGTTTTATTTACAATATAACAATCATGTTAATTGGCATTGAATTCAAGTTGCACCAGGCGGGAGGCGGTTTTAGATTTTAAATGAAAAACCAAACAGTGGTTATCGCGTGGGGTTATGGTGGTAAGCTATTTGGAGCAAAACCCACGCGATCCAATAAATGGAGGCCACGTGGAGGGGAGGAGTCTTAGCGAAACCACCTATTTCGCATGCATTTGGAGTTCGGCAAGACGGACATGTTTTCAACGCGATATCGTGTATCAACCGTTGGATCTGAGTATTGGATGCGAGGGGCTGAGATTGCTCTGGGAGTTGCGCTGAATGGAGAGGTGTGGGACTGGGGCTATATATGCACGAATAGTTAAAAATATAATTAAACTTTATGATTAGCTGCGGGTAAAGGTTTATATATAGAGGCGGCAAGGGTTAATTATATACATTGGCTTATATGATAGCGGAGGGATAATGGTTTAAAACATAGAATAATGCTTTAACCAATATACAAAGGTGTGAGCTTTTATGTATAAGCAGTGAGGGTTTTAATCTTTATGAAAAATAAACCTTAGTTTTAATTAAAAAAGACCTTGGGTTATAGAATTATGCAGGGGGGGGGTGGGGTGTTGCAATGTATTATTATTTAAAACATTGTGGAATGTTTTAATAAAACACATACAGGTGTGATATTTACTTTATTTATATAGTTTTTAAACCTTTTGAATAGTTTAGAGACCATAGGGGTGGGATATTTGATTTAATGATAGGTTTTAGACCAAAGGGTGTATAATTGGGGTTTTATTTAATCACATGGATAATAAACTTTGGTCTAAACATTTTAATAGTGAGTTTTTGGGGATATTTAAATATAGGGAATTAATAAGTAAGCAAATCTTGTCTTTTATCATTCAACCAATACTTAGTATAAAGTATTTTTTGAGGGTTTTTGTATGTTTCTGAATGAATGGAAGTTAATTAGATGGGTTTATCTGCTTCATTAAGTAAGAATGATTCTTTACTTATGAAAGGAGTTATAATGTATGAATGAGATATGAAATAATGATGAATGGGGATTTAACATAAGAATTTAATATTTTCAACTAACCAGTCATCGAGTCTTGGGTTTGGTCCCAAGAAAAGTCAGAGAAATGCTATGAGCTTGTTTGACTGATATTTTAGAACACTAAATACCTATAGGGGAGGGGAAATTAGTAATTTGCTCGATAATCATTTGTTACATGCTTTCTCCACTTCTTTCTACCTACCTAGCCTTATTCTAACATTTTTTCTTCATTTGGCAGGTGCATTTAGGCTTGCAATCTTGAAACATTTATTCTTTTAAAGCATAAACTATCTATATCTACCTTATTTCATCCGAGGGCTCATATTAAACTGTTGAGCTTCTCATTATTCTCTACCTATCTACTGATTTGTCAGGATTAAATTGTCTGACAAATCTTTATTCTCTATCTAAAACATAAAATTGAAAACATGACAAGTCAAGATTAAACAATTTAACTCATCATGTATTATGGCATTTACTGACACTCTGCCATAATTATTTATTTTGCAGAAAAGTAAAAAGTAGTGGCATTTAGACTTGCTCACTTTCAGGTCTTATTTTCATCTTTTTCTTTTGGGGTCTATATTTTCTATGTCCTTTGATCTTTCTTTTAGGAATTTTTACCCTCTTTTTGATTTATTATTATTATTATTACTTTTTTTTCCAAAATATGGGAAAACAACTTGCAAAAAGAAAGGTATGTACATATTTACAAGACTATCAAAGTCAATTCAAAATTTTATGAACCCTATTATTATAGGACCCTAACAGTATCAGAGCAAGAATCATTATAGAAGAGAATAATATGAGTTTGTTTTGAACAAGTGAATTGAATTTTTAGATCTACTCTTCAAGACCAGCAACAGGATTAGGATGTCTTTCTCAAGATTGAGACTCGAATATGCCCTTCAGGGTAGTTCAAATTATATATCTTGGAGAGATAGGATGGAGGCAGTGTTGGAAGACAACGGGCTAAAATAATTCATTGACAATGATACTCATAATCCTGTAGTAGTAGATGTCAGGATCTGGCGGCATGGAATAAAAACGTATCATAGGAAATAAGGATTCTATTGGAAGGAGTTCCATATCATATTGTGTCAAACCTCCATGGAAAGGAAACTCCATATGCTATGTGGAAGGCCTTAACATATTTGTTTTAGAATAACAGTGACCAGAGGAAGTTGGCGTTGAAGGACAAGCTCGAAAAAAATCAAGTTGGAGAAGGGAAACACAATACTAGAGTACCTGACCAAGTTCACCCTATGGAGGGATGATGTTGGAAGTGTTGGTTTTACTATTGACAAGGATGATATGGTGAGCCTTAGCACTTCTAGGCCTTCCCAAGAGCTGGCACAACTACTAGGATTTGGTAAATGGGAAGGAGAAGCTACCAAAGTGGGAGCGATTATGGTCTGACTTGGTGAAAGAAGAGATTAGGAGGAATACTAGAGATGGGACATATTCCAAATAAATGAAAGAAGACTTTTCGTTAGTCAAAAAAGGAAAGAAATCCAAGGGAAAGAAGTCCCAAGGTGAAGAGGGAAAGAAATACTTGTCCAACATCAATTTTTTTCTCTGACATGAGTTCGGGCACTATGCCATGAAATGTCAACATAAGAAGGAAAGCAAGAAGGAGATTGCAGTAGCAGCAACAAGTAAAGCTCTAGCCTCATAGTTAAAACATGATTTTACTCTCATTGAATGCATGGAAAGCAATGTAATGAGATGCATGTGATATCTCAATAGTGGTGCCTCGTTGCATATGATGGGGAATAAATATCTCTTCAGTGACTTGGAGGAAAAATGCCTCAAGAATAACATAGAGTTTGGAGATGATGGGAGGTATAGTGCAATCGACATCAGTGTTCTTACCTTTCAGGGAGTTTGGCTCCCATCTCAGACTCACAGATGTGTTGCTTGGTCTAGGACTAGAGAAGAACATTGTTTCTGTAGCTGTATTAGAAGACCATGGATACAATGTGATTTTTAGTAATGATTTTCCTTAAACACATCACAACAGAATGGGTGAAGAATATCAATGTGAAATTCAAGAATTTGTATTCTCTCGAGGTCGAAGATGCATGAAAAACCTTAAGGATCAAGGAGAAGGTTAGAGAATTTGTGTTTGAGAGGGAGTAATTTACCTCTCAACATGCTGCCTCATAAGAAGCCTCCGAAAGTTGTGGAGCATCCAAATTTGGAGAAGAAGAGAGGATGTTTAGTGGAGACATCCACTCAATAATATACCTCTAGCGAGGGAATTTCAAGCCAAGTCGGAAGAGGGAGCACATGCAACCATACCTTCAGGTGAGAGGTGGGGAGATGTGAAGTAATAGTCCCAAGAGTGCAGAAATTTGTGCAAGTTCCGTTGAGATGTCTTGTCTCATGGATCACTACCTTGCTACGTGGGCCCCCAATACATAGTAGCAGGATGGATTAGTGGTGATTGATGAAGTTAGATGCCAGATTGGCAGATGTAAAGACTAGTAGTAGTCAGATACTAGGGAGCGCATAACAGAGTAGTAGTCAGATAATAGTAATTAATTAAATTAATTTATTTGAGTTAAAATCAATTTCACTAGTTCTAAATGATGGTGGAGCTAGTGAGAGGTCAAGTGAATTAAATTATATTTAATTCACATGTAGTGATCAATTAGATAACTGATCATTCACTAAAAGATAACTCATGCATTTCAATTCTTAGGAATACCCAATTGATATTTGAGTTAAAGGGAAGTGTAATATCATTTGTATAATTAAAAAATTTTACATGTGGTGCATGGAGTCAGAGGAAGAGCCTTGATGTATTTAACAACCATTATTGGGAAATTTCCTTGTTAATAGGAGCCTAATTACCCAAGAAATTTTACAACAAAATAGGGAATCCCGAGGCCAAGAAATTTCTTAAGTATTGAATTGATCTTGCTTAGGAATCAGTGAGACGGACATAGATAATGCAGATAGATCTCAAGCCTGAGAGAAGCATTGTATTTTTCTTGTATTCTTTGGCTTATGCAATATATAGACAGAAGGGTTTTTTGCTTATGATTTCCCAGATAAATATTTTTGTTGTGCGATTGAAATTCTTTCTCTTTCTTGTTCATGTGATTATGAAATCGTAATTGGTTTCCACAATTTGTAGAGTAGATTCAAGTATTTTATTTTAGAATATTACAAATATCAGTTTGAATCTATGTGGATTTTCCACACAAGGAGCTAAAAGGAACCTTGGAAAATCACTATAGAGTCTTCAAAGAAATTACCAAACCTCTACCTCCATCTACAGATCATGAACATAAAATTAAATTAATACCTAGAAGTGCTCCTCCTAATTCCATTTTTGTGTTCGTCGATAGAGTCACAAAATATGCACATTTTCTTCGAATTCAAAGTAAATGCATCACAATCCAAGTAACAAAAGTGTTCATGAAGGAAAATCATAGACTTCATGGTCTTCCTAAGGTAATAGTAAATGAAAAAGATCGAAAATTCATAGGTACTTTTAGGAATGAACTATTGAAGATGTGTGGAACAAAACTAGCAATGAAGTCAACATATCATCCACAAGAAAATAGTTGAATAAAATAGTTAGTGACTTTTTAGAGGATTATCTACAATGTTATTATTTAGATAAAAAAATTCAATGGATGAAGTAATTTCTTATGGTATAATGGTAGTATAATACTATATATCATACATGTACTAAAATGACCCCATTTTATGCTCTATATGGATATTCGACTCCTGCAATCTCATATTTTTAAAAGATAATCCCAAGTACAAGAAATAGAGTCACATATGGAGAAAACTAAAATAAAATTTTCATTTCTTATGGAAAACCTTCAAGTTTCCCAAAAAAAATGAAGCAACAATAAAATCAACATCAAAGTGAAATACAATGTGACGAGGGTGATTGGCTATTTCTCATACTACATGCTTATAATAAATATACACAATTATTAACAAGATTCAACAAGTGGCATATGAGTTAGGTTTTTCTTTTGACACTCACAAGGTTTTTCATGTGTCTTGCCTAAAAAAGGTTGTGGGACAAACTATACAAGTGCAAAATGATTTTACAAGATTATATGAAAAAGAAAGGTTGATTCTTGAACTATAAAAATTTATGGATCAATGTTCACTATTTCTTCAAAATATAAACATTATTGAGTACCCAATAAAGTGGAAGAAAATGCCTCTAGAAGAATCTATTTGAGAAATTGATTAGTTCATGAAAAAACACCATGAAGTACAAGCTTTGAGGAAAAGCCTTTTTAAAAGAGAGAGACTATGTTATGGCCCCTCAACACATTAGATTTAATAAAATCTTATAATTTAGGGTTGCAATAATAAACAATAGTTAGATAAGTTAGTGATACACTCACATGTTAAAGACCATTTATGTTTGGTAATGCATGGATGGAATGAATGGAACATGATAGTGCTATGATTACATTTGATATAACCATGATATAGGAAAATTCTACTATATGTGTTTAATGCAAGCTTGTATATGACAAACATTAACATGGCTAAGTTTAATTGAAATTAATGATTTTTGGTATTTTTTAAAAGAAAAGAAAGGAAAATTTGTTGATTAATGAAGTTGGCGGTGTGAATCCCTCACTCCCACAAAAAGTAAAGTAGAATAATTGATTTTTTAATGATTTCTCAAATGGGTATGCCAATGTAGAGAGTGGAAATGACATTATACGAGTATGTAAGGAAATGATGTCTTATTTTGATTAGTATATAATAAAAATTATATGATTGAATGATTGACGATATGAATGGTCGAATGGTCTTGAAGGCCAATATAGTCGTTGTAAATAATGTATTGAAAACATTTTTTATGCATAAAAACTAGCACTCTGTGGTTAAGAGAAAATGTATATTGTGGGTAGAGTGCATTAGGTGTCGCATGATATGTAACCCCTTTATGAAGGATAACAATATTACCACCTAAAAGGAACTTGATTTTATGAGAAGAATATTAGGTTTGTGATTTTTTATGAAAGCAAGTTCAGGGTGAGAATTGTGCATTGTGATATAGATGAAATGATGAATATATAAGGATAAATAAAGGTTATGCAAAAAATATCCCAAGAGCAATGTGACTATTGTGACACTAAAGCTCTACGGCATGTAACTATGTTCGAATAAGTCACAGGGATGCCTTGGCTATAATATTAACCGTCTCTTTGATCTTCCCATGCGAAGAACCTTGCTTGGGTAGATCACCCAAAGGAATGTGAAGCAGAGAATGGGATTGATTTAACCCAAAAGGAATTCGAAGGAAGAGGAGACTTAAATAAAATAGGTATGAAAAGCTTATGTCATATGTTCATTGGGATCATGAATGTGAATCGGTGTGTATGATACAAGTAGTGAGTCGAATTTCTTACGTATGGAATACAAATGAAGTGAAGGAAAGCCGTGAATATAAGAACTATATTGAAAACTTAATTTTTCAAAAAGCATATTTCTTTGTGAAAATTAAGATCTCCTATGCCAAAATTTAAATTTGTTGCATATGAAAATGGTTGTAGCACATGTGTTATTTTTTTTATGTAGTAATTTAATGGAATTCTACAAGTATAGAAGTGACTAGATGGTGGAGACAAATACGTTGAAGTAGAGGGAGAGGAAAAGAACATGAAGATGATGTTTATATGCAATATCAATGATACTTGTGTAGTTGACAAATAAGCAGCCTATAGACTATTGCAATGAAAAAAATATGTCTCAAATGATGTGTTATTGAGGATGGCGCCTAAAATGGCGTGAACAATAAGGAACGTGGTCTTTTAATGGGGAGGTGACTGTAACATCCCAAATTTTAATACCCCACTAATATTTTTATTAGAATTAATTATGTTAATGAATCATGTGTGGGAAAGTGAATGTAAATGGGTCAAAAGAGCTAGAACAACTATAATATTTATCTTAGTATTATATTTCAAAATACTAGAGAAGATATAAGCCAACATAAATCACAATGCTTGAGAGAGAAGTTCTAAGGGAGTTTCAGGGAAGCTCTCTATTTGACTTTTAATTAATTGTTTTGATTTTTTACTTGGTGGTTGAATTATGTAACTTCCAACAATTATGAGAAGAATGGGGTGATTGGTACCAAATTTCTCACTAGATATTGACCACATATCAATTCTATAGGTTTTGGATGGAGCACATATCCCAAAGAAAATGGACTCAAATTCTCATGAATAATATTGTGTGATTGAGGTAAGCACTCATAGGAGTGTGAGAGCCAAAAAAAGATAGACAAATAGATAGAAAATAGTGCTTATGGGTGAGAACGGAGAATAGAGAGGAAAAACGAATTGCTATGTACAAGGATATATGGATATGTATCAAATCAAGTATCATGGAGTGAACCAAAACTTCCCAAGGATTCTAGGTCTATGGGTCTAAATAGAAGGTGAGATAAAAATCATTCTAAGATGCAATAGCCCATGTAAAGTTGTGGGTTGCCACATTGGTTAGGGGAGTGAATGTGAAATACTTTAGCCTAAGAAAAAAATCCATGTAGAATTATTAAAAGAGCTTGTTAAATACATGCCCAAAAATCACTAAGAAAGGGAAGCATCGAGGGACTATTGACTTAATGACAGGTTCCTTTCATAATATGCATGCCCAAGGAGGTCATAATATGAAAGATAATTTGGATCAATGGATGAAATGTATCACACTAAATCCTTGTGCATGAAGGAGAGTAGCCTTCATGTTCTCTACCTTGAACTAAGTGATGTTGAACTGTAATTGATATTTTCTTTCAAGGCATCAAATTTGGCTCAAGGGTGGCGAGTTGTAAGAATGTATTGTAGCTTAACTTATGGTTGGGTGGATATTAGTTCTCTTCTTTAGTCTCCAGTAATGTTTTGTGAATTAGATAAACATATTATTCCTTTATTAAAGAAATGATATTGTTGTTTAGTTCTTTGTGAACGTTGTTATGTTGGGTTACTAAGTATGTATGAATGATGAAGTAGAAGTATTGGTTTAAATGTGCTTGATTACTAGCTCTGAGTAAAAGTATAAGAATGAACTTTATATACAAAGGTATCCATTAAAGTATGTTTCTTGTAATATCTTTGAATTATTATGTTGTGGTGTTGAAAATGGTCCAAAGGTTGATTTGAGCTGAAGTATCTTCTTTTTTTCTACTACTGTGTTTGTGTTTACCAAGAAATCTAGACGTTTAAAAAATTATGTCATATGCATTTTAGGAATGAGAATATTATGAGGTTTTCCTAGATTGAATACCTTGAAAGGCATGTGAGAAAGCCCCTGATTGAGATACCTCAAATATGTTGTAAAGTTAATAAATTCCTTTCGTTATCTTAATTTTTCGTATCTCTCTCTCTCTCTCTACTAGTCATTGTATGTATTTGAATGATTTACTAATAAACGTTAAGAGAACCAATTTCCTCAAGATATAATCCATAATAGTAGCATTTAAGCATTAATTTTTGGAATTGAAATATGAAGTGTTCAATTTTAAAGGTACAAGAATAATTCTCCTTTAGCTCGGTGAAATTGAGAAGACTTGGCCATTTACTATATTATATCCTTTGGTCATGGAGATATATTTTTGAAAAAAATGTTTGAGTGTGCTTCATAAGCTGGAGAAGATTTCTAAAATTTTAGAAGTATTTAGGCAACTTATTTTCTCTATTAGAGTTATTTTTAGTCATTTAAAAGCAACTTGGGAGCTTAAGGGCAACATAAAATTTTTGAGATAACCCCATTTAATTTCAGGATTATTAGTGAATTTTTGGACATTTGGAGTTTAGGGATCCTTGGCCCTATCCCTTGGTCATATGATGTAGTGATAGGGTTAAAACCAAGAGCTTAATCGAGAATGAGGTTAAGTTCGAAAGATGGGATATCGAGCTATGGGCGTAATCACTATCACATACCCTTAATATTAATAGATCCTTATATGACTTTAATCTAACAAAATCTTAGTTCCAACAATTGACAAATGGGCTATTGGTTTATTTAGCATTAGCCATCTGGATTAAAATGAGTAACCCCTATCATGAATTCTTTGATACTGATAGATACTGAAAAGTTTGTTGGTTAACAATAATCTGCCCGTGAGTTGACATTTATCTAATTGGTTTGGTTAGAATTCATGAGTGGAGTTGTTGTTCTATCCAGTGGTTGATGCTTGGTGGGTCAAAACGTTAGAAGATAAAGATTACCATTTGTTGGTTGAAGACTATTAGTTAAGTGTTGCGACTTCGACCATTGGTCTATTGGGGCCTCATAATATCAATTATTGAGTGTTGGGAGGTTGAGACACAAGCCTTTAGGGTTTCCTCCCAATATTGAAGGAACCCGATATGTTTTAACATGGTATGCTAGGTGGCAAGTCTTGGATGATGTGTCATGCTGACATGTTTGATGATGTGGTGAGATTATGTGGTAAGGTTGACATACATTAGAGTGTGCATTGGTGCGAAGGTGGCAGTCGACATGGTAGTGCTGAAAATGTGTCCATATGGGGTGGTGACATGTGGACAAAGGCTACCATGTGTTTTCCACATCACAATGTTATGGATGTTTACATAGAGTTCAAAGGAAAAAATCTCAAATGGGCATAACTTTGGATGAAAAGGTTTGATTTAGATGAAATTTATATAATTGAAAATTACTTAATGAGAAAAAACTGTTGATGAGCATCTAAACTAAGCTTTAAAGTGGTTGAAGGAGAAAGAATTTTGATAACCCGATATCCATAATGTAATCTCAAAGTTAAACTTAAATACCTCCACTTAATTAGGCATTAAGGGGATGTATATGTTACAAGTGTCTTCGAAAAACATTTGAAAAGCCTTCGGAAATATTCTAATTAGAGCAAAACACTTATAATATAAGTGAATGTCATATATTTATAATATATAATCTCACCTTTTAATTTTTGGATTAATTATTAATGTAAATTACTTCACGTAATTGTATTAATATATTATATAATATTAACGAAGTAACCGTTCAAATAACTCATTAATATTAAACGCGAGAAATTTTCAAATTTTCATTTTGAATACATGAGCTTAATGTCAAAACCATGTTTGCTTTTAGCTAAAAGTTAATTGCTTGTCATGGGCACTTCAGGTGACAATATCATTATAAAGATTTCCACAGAAATCAAAGCAGCTAATAGTGTCAAAATAGTTTTTTATAAGACGCCATATCATGCGTAATGTTTCTGGTAAAGGAAATTTTCAATCACGAATTCCATCTCTGCGTTTGAATAGATGTTTTTAAATTCCGTGAATTATTATTCGTGGGAACTTTGAAGTCGTACCATAGATGATAAGTTTTTGAGGATTGATATCATACTTCACATTTATTCTTTGTTTACAACATAGTTATTATTAGAGCACCTGCTTGGAACAACCTGTAGATCTCGATAAGGTCAGCGTTACGCCGTGGAGCAGCAGGTGCCAGGATATCAACCTTAGCAATCCAAATAAATGACACCTATGCCGCAATATTTATTACCAACTTGTTTAGAGAAACAGCGAAATAAGCTTCTGTCTTCGGGCTGTCTGATTATATGACGGTTAAAACTGACTTCCTGCGAAGGTCTGGCCGAATTGCCAGTTAAGAGGAGCAACATTATACGAAATAGTTGTCCTGCCATCACTGGTGGTGACCTTAAAGGAGAGGCTCTGGCCGTTGAGGTAGGAGTTGCTTTGCCAATTCTGTCCCCAGTTGCGTGACATTGCTTGCCAACCAGTCCTCGACCCTTTTATCCAAACGCCATGAACGTCCCCTGCTCCTCCCACGTTGCTGACGAGCACAAGGTTGAAATATGAATGGCCGTTGATTGTAAACCGGATTCCTCCCCTTTTAAAGCAGGGGACCCTGCATTGTAGTCATAGCATCTTATAATTAATTGCCATACGAGTAAATAAGGTTGCAGGTAGACCAATTTGAATTATATTAGCTTATGCAAAAGACAATGGGGCTATGAGTTACCTCCTGTAGAGGATGGGGACTATCCCACTCCTGTACTTAGCGATCTTCTGATAAGCAGGCTCCGCCATGTCGAAGTGCTGCAGTGGTGGGTTGCACCATCCACCGTTGTTGTTGGGGAGAGCGGAGTTTGGCGGACAGAAGTTGGTGGCCGTGACCGTGACAGTTCCTGGCAAACACCATTGGGGATCGTTGATACATTTCATTTCGTAGCACGCTCCGCAGCTGAGTCCGCTGTTGAAAAGCGCTGTGCTCAAAGCAGCAGTGTTTGTTCCATAACCTTGGCTATAAAGATTACCGTATCCACACGCCCCTCCTGGAAAAAACACACATTAACAATAAGAAAAGAAATAATTTTAATCAAACCATATATCGGAAGTTAGAATAAAATTATAATTCATGAATGGCCACTTTGTTTGGAGCGTAGAGTGATACTTTTAACCAGCACTTATGCATATTATATTTCATGGTAAATATTAAGTACTATATACTAAGTTATTGCTCGTTTATTTTATCTATTGAATATCACTTTGAAAATTCATTTATTGCATTCTGCTTAAAAATTGCACTAAATCCACACTCACAACTAAGGCTTTCGGAATTCTGAACCATTTAATGAAATGAAAAGAGCCAGAAGCCCAGGATCTAGTTTAGTAAGTACACTGCTCTAGCGCTAATCTGCATTAACATTAACTGGAGATTTACCTGAAGACAAGGATGGAATTTGATGGGCAGTTTGCCCCTCACAGGGCAATATCCCATCAAATAGAGTCCAAATCTCCCGTCAACCTTCTATGTTAAAATGATAAAAAACAAGCCTTAGAGTTGCAGAAACCATCTGGTACATTGGATTTAAAATTCGTAGGCATTTTTTCCGAAACTTATTCAACCTCTCCCAGGACTTACCATGGTCGAAAAGTTCCTTTACCGCTGAACTACATGACAACGAGTTTTTTTTAGTATTAGTTTCAATAAAAACGCAAACTTACCCATAGTTCCGGAAGCGTCAACGCCACCATAGAACGTGGCGTGGGCGGATTGCCAGCCACCGTATCCATAAGCTCGAGCAGACATCCATAGGAATCCTAGCAATGAGATCAAGGCAATGCTGTGGATCTGAGCCATTAACCTGCAAAGAAAGAAGGTCATTAATCCACATGACTAGTTTCCGCGTTTAATAAAATACAATTGATATCGGAGTAGTTACATAACAGCAGCAAAGGACTCAGGGTTTCCGGAATACCCAAGTGAGGTCGAAGGAGAAACAAAATGAAGTGAAAACCGAGGATTCTCTCCGTTGAGAAGTTGAAGGCAAGAGGGCCAATATATAGAACCCGTCTCTTGTTTTGTGCGGACAGTTTGCGTTTTCCACTCGGTCTTGTGTGAAGTTGCCCATGTATTGCGCACCGCCTATAATTAATGGGGTCAATTTTTGAGAAAGGACGTGAAGGCTGTAGTCACATGGACTGTCACCATTTTAAGTTTTGTCAAAGTTGCTGGGTCCAGATACGCACGGTAAGGAAATTGAAATAGCGGTGGGAGGTGGGAGCGAGGAGTTTCTCACATGTGTTTATAAAAAGAGATACCTGGTTCATATATGGATGCCCTCGCTTGGATTTAATTTAATGGAGAAAGACGTAATGTTCAATGCATTCTTCAAATGGGCATTGTACACGTTGGAGAAAACAGCGTCGTGGTCACACCAAACTGTATTTTTACCAAATTTTTTATTCTCTTCGTTTTCACACGAACCATGTTACTGCTCATATCGCAAAGGTACGGTTTGGGTGCGGAATTAATCACGCTCATAAACATGTTGTAGCTCACACCAAAGCCTATTTTCACAACTGTTTGATTCTCCTCGTACATGTCACCGCTGATCTTGCGAAGGTATGTTTTAAGTGCGGAATTAATGAAAGCGCTACAGTACCTGAAACTTTCGTGGGAATAGCGGCCCCCAACGCCACTACCTCAATATACCTGCCACGAAGAAGGGAGGTATAAGTATAATACGTCAGGGTTGCCTCTCAATAAAATTAACATCTCTATGAGCAGAAATATTTTATAATTTTCCATGGTTAAATTTTGCTATTTTTATTGTTTATTTATTTTTATTTTTTTTAATTTTATTGGTAGTTAGTTTTCACTTCTTATTGCCCACGATTGTACGATGAAGGTGTAGGGTTTGCACGCTATGTTATCAATACGCATCAAAGAAAGTATTCATAAATAGAGGTGAATTCAATTATTTAAATATATGTACTCATGTTATCAAGTAACACTTAGACTTATCTCAGATTGGGGTGCCACGCGGATGCTGATGGGAGACGTGAGGTGTCATGCGGTGGTGTGTACCACATGGTCACTCGAGCATAACGCTGGTAGGCAGCCGGTAGGTAGTACATTCACACGCCGGTTTGTTATGGTTGCCAACGACATAGCTAGAAGCCAACTAACGCTGTGAGGGCGGTTTGAGAAACAACGCTGACTTTTGAAGGGGTTATTGCAAGTTGCGGAAAGGAAGGGGAGCATAGTTCTGAGGCGCAATTTTGAAGAAGGAGCAGTGTGGAAGAAGGCTGATGGTTTAGGGCTTCTGTGGGTTACCTAGTACGTGACGTATCCTCTTAAAAACCATACAGATATCATTCGTCTGGTTGGTTACACTGTAATTTTTAGGGTTTGACATATATTCGTTGCTCAATTTGTATGCGTCTGTTCAATGTCTATTTTTTTATGGGGGATGCCGAAACTTAATGGGTTTGCATGCTGCTCATTACTGCGGGGGTTTGTTGAATTTTGGTTCCTGTTATAGCTTACAGTCTGGTTTCTTTGTTTGCATGGCCCTAAATCAAGGGTATTTACAGTTTTTCGTTTTTGTATCTCTTTGTTTAAGTCAATTTCCATATGTTCTAGTGCCCCTTGTCTTGCCGGCCCCTGCTATCAATCCCTGCTTTCGAACTCCCTGTCATGTTTCCTTCCACTCTAACTGTGCCCTGATTGGGGTTTGTAATGACGGAACGAAGGCTCCCGCATCTCGGGCCTATGAGACAGCATGCATGGCCATGCAGGAACACCCTCTTAATAGTGTTTGTGGTGTTTTTGTCTCTAAATCTGCTCACTCTCATTTCTTCTGTCAAGATACTAGCTCTCTGTAGGGTTTGTGGAGAAATTCTCTATTTTAAGGCCTCAGCATATAGTTAATAACTATCACTCTAGTCATAGAATTAATTGGGAGGGTTATAGGAGTCTTAGTTCAACTAGGTCGCACCCCCATCCTCATGGGTCCTGGCTCTGGGATTTGCGTAGTCTGATTTCTTCCCCCTCACTGCCTAAGCTCAATTTCTATAATTCTACCACCCTCAGAAGGAATAGCAGCACTGTCTATTACTTGGTAACGATGGCAGATGTGGGACCTATTTACTGTTGCATGCAAACAATTATTGACTTTTTTTTGCCATATACAGGCCTCTTTAAATTAATAATAGGTGTTTCCCAGTCACTGTCCAAGGAATTGCAACAGAATAGTCATGAGTTTGTACTTTGGAATACAAATATGGTAAAAGGACAACCTGCCAAGAACGAGGTAAAGGATAATGGGAAACATAAATTTCTAAACCCCACTGCAGGGTCTAGAAAGTGAGGCAAAAAATAAAAAAAGGAGGTTATGGGAAAACTCTTCGATGTTTATTCTACAGGTAATCCTCCATAGGTTCGCAATCTTATTCAGGGGTGGGAGAGAGACTGCAACAACAAAAAGGAGATATACATACATGAGGAAGCAATGGACTTCATTAAAGACCCTGGCAATACAACAGGGAGACTGTCCCTTTTTCATCAGTCCATTCACACTTATTGAATGCTCAAATGAATTTTGGCCAAGGCTATCATGAGTTTACAGGAAATGGGAGGAGATCCCCAAGTGGTTTCTGTTCTGCAAGAAATTAGAAAAGAGATACAAGAGATCTTCGTTTCGCAACATCATGCTACAGCTTGTCTTGGACGAATTGAGCATTAGCTGCAAACAATGCATCAGGTGGATATGCCCAGTTTCAGTGTCAAAAATCCAACATATGTTGAATCTTGAGATGATTGACTAAATATTTCCTTGGTATTCTTATGTATTTTGCGGATAGCATTTCTGTTTCCAGTTAGAATTTGTTAGAAATAGTAGAATAGATATAGTGGTTATTAGAAGGCTTGAACTTTTCTAATACTAGATGGCATTTAACTCACTAGAATGGCCAACAAACTTGGTTTATTTTGATCTATTACAACCTACTGCTTTTTTATTAATAAAAAATTGAAAAACACCGTTAAATTTACAAAAAACATTAACAAATAAACATCTATTGTGTGCACACCTCCCTAGCTACTTTAATTTATACTACGACAGTATTTTTATTTTTACGCCGTAAGGCGTATTTATTTGAAAACAACTTTGCTGGTGTCCTCGTGTCATACTCTGAGCCATTTGATCTTTTGTTAGACGATTGAAACATTTTAAACCCTTGATAGAAAAGTTAGTTTACAATGCAGTTATTAAGAGAGAAAATGAAAAGAGAAAATGTATAAAGTAGGGCATTGAGCTACTGGACATTCTCGGATTTCAAAGAAGCTTTGGGATTTCAGAGAAGCGATGCCTGGGTCAATAATGAGAGATATGAACAAGGTTGAATATTTCCCACTTCCATTCGTGGCCCAGTTACTCGTTTTGGTGCCCAAGATGAAAGCCATAGAAGCAGCAGCATTGGGGGCTGGTGATGAATCGCCCCTGTTAGCCGAGGAAGAGTGCACATCGGCTTCAATTCGCCTATATATTTTCAGAATGGACAAAACATCGTTTGGTAAGTTTTGAGCATGCATGGCATTTAGCTTTGGAGTTGCAGATGGGTTGTTGAGAATTATGGGTTGAATTCTATTGCAGATGTAAGTGTGCCTGGAACAACTTTTGTTCTTGAACTAAAGAAGGCCATTGAGGAAAAATTCGGTGACTCGCAGATGGAAGAAGGCAAGATTTCCTGGTACAGATAGTGAATATCATTCTTCCCAGCCACACTGCATTTTGTTTTTCTGTCTTAGGAATTGTTTGTGTTGTTGGGTTTTGAGATTGAAGAATCTGGTTCTTCTTGCAGGTGTCATGTCTGGGGAAACTTCTACTTGGCCTACGATGATCAAGAGCTTATTAATGACAGGTCGTTGTTGAGCAGTTTTGGAATCAGGGACAGTGATGAGGTATGCATCAAATGCAGGCATTTGAGGATTGTGGATATGGGTTTGGATTTTGTTATTAAACCGAGTGTGTTGGTTTGGGTTTACTGGCTTTATAGTTTCAGAGCCATGTAATAGTAGATGCAGTAATTGCATGGATTTATGAATGAATTATATGCCCTTATCCTTGAGATTCTTGTTACCTTTGTGTGAAACCTAAGGCTTAAGGCAAGCTTGAGCGAATTTGTTTAAAAAATGCATTGAGAATGAAACAGAATTTGAAGGGAAATGTGCTAGTACAGTCTCCCAACTGGCTCCACTCTCTGTGGAGAAGAAAATTTTGTCCTGGGAGTTGGCTACTGTTCTGAGGGCACCCTTAGAACAGGACGAACTGATGAAAGCCACTGATGAAATAGGCATTTGGATGCCATGTCAGAGAAGTTGGTTACTGCTTTAATGTTGTTTGTTATGTCCAATAATGTGTTTAATTTCAATGATATTGTGCACATTTATATTTCTGTTTGTTTGTAATTATAAGTTATGCAGGGAATTGCATGTTGTAACGATTGCATGACCGTATCATATGCAGGGTATAATATATTATTGGTATTAAAGTTGAGAATTAAGGGAAGGGGAATTGAAAAACGTTGTCAGCGGGCACGAGGTTGGTGCAGTCATGTACGCACTATAGTTGTTATATTTATAGGAGTGTTTGAATCTGTTTTTTTATGGTAGAAATGGATTAGCATTACTTTAACAACTATAAACTAGTTTTCTTAAAATTTCTACCAAATTTTATCAAAGATAATACCTAAATTTCCTCTAAGCTATTTTGTAGCCTCTACTACTTTATGCTTGGTTCAATAATGTTTGCTCAATAAATAAATGCATAAACTAGTTTTCTTAACTATTTTGTAGCCTCTACTACTTTATGCTTGGTTCAATAATGTTTGCTCAATAAATAAATGCATTTTACTCAGTACCATGGACCAAAGCGTACGACTTGGACAGTCAGGAACTTTCTTGTAAGCTGTTTTTTGTTGTTCCTATTTCCCCTATGATGCAGACATATAAAGCAAGTCTTGGAAGCTGGACATGATGCTGCTTCTACCTCCTTGCCTACACCTGGCCTTGCTGAGCACAGGAAAGTTTGTTTACTGCTGGTGGTATTCAGAGTGTACATATTAATAACAGGTGGTGATATAGTCTAGAACAGGGCATATCCTCCCTGCAAGTTAGGCAATAAGGATAGCATATCATACGCTACAGATACAATTTGGTTTTTTATAGACACAAGTACATGAGGATGAATTGACTAATAGAGATAGTTTTACTACAATGGGAAGATATCCCTATAGTATTTTTTGGGCCGGGGGGAGGGGGCAAAGTATGAGATTCTTTTCTTTTCTTTAGATTCTTTGATTTTTTTATTAGAAGGGTAGTTTAGTAAATACATTACAGTCTATGAGTTTAATTTATGTTTTATTTCTTTTGTCAGCTTGCAGGTATTTCATAGGTCGACTCCTTCTGTATGGCAACAACGGCTTCCCAAGCTTGCAGGTATTTCATGGGTCGACTCCTTCTGTATGGCAACAACGGCTTCCCAACCTCGTTAGGCGCTTGGAGGAAGTTCTATTCAACGAATCTGCTACAAAGGTATTCAACTGAATATTTAGTAAATCATTTGCTCGAGGTATTCAACTGAAATTTCTTCCAATTCCACATTGACATTTTACAGCTAAACAAACGTTCTGCGTGAGCCAGATAAGGATTTATGCTAATTTGTTGCTGGTTGAAATTGAGAGTACCAACTCCAGGATTGCAACAAAATGGAAATGAATGAACGATGAAGTGGTATGGTTAGTGGTTCCGGCAGAAGCACTGTGATCTTAATACAGTTGTTATGTGAATGAATAGTAGTGAAAACACTAGCTCTATTTAGTGTGGTGTCTCGGG